>QJOB01000001.1:536881-1099805 GCA_004155035.1 Monosporascus sp. 5C6A
TAATTGTTCCGTTGCTAGGCTATACAAAAGCAGTGCGTGTGCGGAGCACTTACGCAATTAGCTCAATACAACTTTGCAACTGACATCCCCTATATCTGACAGTTACCTCACTAAAATCAGGCCCTATTTTTGAGGTTGGGGCTGCGCCGTAGGCGCAGCTGCGGCTAGAGCTTTCCAAAAACCTGTTACTCCAAGTACCGACCCATAAAAGACCCATAAAACAGACCCATAAAAACAAAACCTCAAAAATAGGGCCTGATGGCAAGATGCAATTTCTTAGCTCCATTTGGTACCGTCCTATATAAATTTTGAAAAATCTTTTTTGAGAACTTGTAAATATAACGACAATAAAATATATTAACAACATAATAACTATCGTTAATATATAAAGCGTTAAAAGGGCTTTTTAATGGTATATGTTACGTTTAAATCGGGGTTGGTTTGGTGGAAATAATAAAGAATAAAGTGAAGATTTTCGGTTTGGTACCGACCTTCCAACCGGAACGCCCTTATAGCTGCGACAACGCAATTACAGCATGCATTATTTCGCCATGGGCCGTCCAAGGGTAACTGAGTATGGGAAAAGCCCGTATAGCTATTTTTTTATCCGTACGGATTGTGGTTGTTGCGTCGCAACAAGGAAGGCGTTCCGGTTAATTAAGTCCGGGACCTTCTTAGCGTTGCGACGCAACAATTACAACCCGTACGGCCGAAAAAATTGAGATACGGGCTTTTCCCATATCAAATATATTTAGGAAGCCCGGTGCATGATAATACGATTAATGGTTGTGCTGTCGCGGCCATAAGGGCGTTGCGGTCGCCCTTTTCCTAGTTTTTTATTTAGCCGTATTAACTGTAATTCCCGTTCAAAAAAATTAAGGAAAATCCTTATATACATATTAGCTTTTATTCGACGCGCTTGCAAAATCTTATATTTATCGGGCTTGATTTAGTTGCGTAATTGTTTTTTTATTTTATAATCTTTGAATTTGGAAAAGAAATGGGAGGAAAGTTGGTGATTTTGTTAGCGAGGTGCTAAATGGACCCATATTTCGCACAACTACAACTCAGGCCTCGCTGGCTCGTTACGGGAATTTGGGATTTAATTGGTCAATTTTTAGCGCAATACAACAGTACATTTGGAAAACGAGCCAGGGAGGCCTGAGCTAGCTAAGGTAATGGAACTGTCAGATATAAGGGATATCAGTTGCGTTGTCGTATTCAGCTAATTGCGTAAGTGCTTCAGCACATGCACTGCTTTTGTATAGCCTAGCAACGGAATAATTATCCTCCGATCAGAGCGTAGCTAGGGTGCTTTAGCACCCTGGCTAGCTGACACACCCCCTTAACGCCTTAAAGAATTCGGGGCGTTAATCGTTACATTTTATTATTTTCTAGAGCTACAGCGTTTAAGTCCACCTTTCCTCCGGTGATTATATCCTCTTAATTAGCTAATTCTTCGTTAGAAATAACCCTTAAAATCTTCTTCCGTAAGTCTAAGGTTTTTGTAATATCTACTAATCCTAGCTGTTTTCTGAAGTATCTAAAAGGTTTTTGTAATAAAGCTTTAGTTAATCCATTAATTAATATGTCGTTTGTAAGCGTATAATTTACTTTAATCAAACTTTTCTTTGTTATTTTTTGCAATTAATAGTTATGCATATTTACGTATTGCAGTTTTGTTTTTAAAAGGGCGACGTCGGCGTTAATAAGCCGTATAATTTACTAGTTGTCGCATTATAAATTTAAGGGTTTTGTATTTAGGCTAATTTTTAGTTTTTTAATTAATCGAAAAGCGAATAAGGTTTTTTTAATAACCTGTGTAAAAGATAGCAATTTCGTTTCAGTTATAGAAGTAATTATTATATTTTACTTATTTGCACGTTATTTTATAACTTTTTCAAATAGTTTTATAACGTAAGTTTAAAAACTTTTTCGGTCGAATGTATTATTTGCAAAGAAAGTATCGCTCCAGGTATTTAAAGAATTTTTCCCGCTTAATTATAACGTTAACGTTTTGGTGCCGATTAGGTATTATATAACGCGATTAGTTACCTTATGGTGTACGTTATTAAAGTTTTGGTTAAATCGGGTAAGTTTGAATATTGCAAAGGATATATTAGGTTGCGTATAAACCGTAATATAAAAAATTAAACCGATTTTTTTCTGGTATTTATTAATAAAGCTTGGATAAGCTAGATTAGGATTTAGTAATAATTTAACGTTCGTTATAAGCGTTTTTAAGAAATTATTTAAACTTTTTTTAAGGATTAAGTTAATTAGTTTATTTATAAAATCGGATTAGGATAACCAGATTTTTCAGTTAAGTTTGTTTTTAATTATTTCGATACCTAGGAACCATTATAAATTCTTATCCCTTATAAAGGTATACCGTTTTTATATTTATTAGATTAACCGATTAATAAGTACTTAATTTTCTTTATTGTACGCGGCGACAATATCGTCGATGTAAAAGAAAAATAGTACCCCTTAACGAAAGAAATAATAAGGTTTATAAAAAACGGAGCTAAGTTTTAAGTTTTTAAACGTATTAATAAAATCTTTCTGCCAAAATAATGGCGATTTTTTCAAGCCGTATAAAGCCTTTTTAATCAGGAATATCCTGCTATGTTAAAAATATCCCGGGGGCATCTTTATAAAAATTTTATAAGGTAAGTTCGCGTTAACGAAAACGTTTATAACGTTATATTACTTAAGTTTTAGATCGAACTTAACCGTAATAGTTATTAAGGTTTCAAAAAACCTTCCGGCTAAGATAAATACGTATATATCGCTATAAACAGTAAGTTATTAATTACTTCGTATTACAAAACGGGCCTTGTATTTTTAGAATTAGCCATGTTCATCAAACTTATAGACGTATATCTATATATACCCTAAAACTTGTTTTTTTAATAACGGACTAATCGATAATCTCCTAAGATTACATATTTTTATAACTTTATAAGTAGGCCTTTTCAATTTTTAAAAACAATTTCCTTAATGAATATATACTTAGCTTTTTATAACTTTTTAAAAAAAACGGTAAGTTTCGCCTATATACCCGGCCCTGTAACTTAAGTAATACCTTTATTTTTAATTTTGTTCTTAATATATTAAAACTTTCCGATTAAAATAACGCGTATTTCGGGTTTTTATTCGCCTTAAACTTCTGCAACTTACCGGCCGGTTATTAATCGTATTTATAAAATAGGTTAACCGTTTTATATTAAAAGTAACTTTTTATATTCTGTAATCGTATTTAATAATACCACTTCGGTACGGAACATACGGAAAGCTTACGTTTATAGCCCGTAAAGTACTTTTATTTTTTACTGTTATATTAAGTTAAATAACTTAACAAAAACTTAAGGTTACTTTTACTTTTTCCGTCGACGTAATAATCGTAATAATTATTAAAATAAACGCTGGCGGCAGTATTAATTTAAAAAACGGAAATAATTCGAATATAACGGTTGTATAAAAATAATTAATCCTTTGCGAACAGGTTTATTTTTTGCCATCCCGTACGTTTTTTGGAACGTTTATATTATTTTAAAGTTATTCTTTCTGCCCAGCCGGTAACTAAATTATTTTACTTAAAATTTTATTTTTTTATTATATATATATAAGGTAGCTATAAACTTAATTAAATACGTAGACCTGTCGGAATAAGTTTTGTAATTCGTTTTCGGTAACGTAGAAAAAGTTGTTTTTTAAATTTTTAATATTACCTGAAAAAATAACCTTTTCGTTAAATTATACGTTTCGAATAATAATAATTTTATTCGTTAAAAGTTCCAAATTTCGTAAATATTTATTAATTAGTACCCGACGAAAAAGCCTATTTATACTTTAGGATTCAATTTTTGCAACTTTTGTTTTTTCTTTATAATAACGGTTGTTATAACGTAAGTTATATAGCTGTAAATTTATAAATAGGCTTATTAAGGTTTACGATTAAATATTAGAACGCCGTTTTAATATATTAAATAAATATAATAAATCTTGTATAAAATCTGCTGAAAAAAACGTATTTAGGGGTACGGTTATATAGGTATATTGCAGCTTTAAAGATATGTACGATTAGAAACGCAAGTAACTTAACGTTATTTCGTATAATAGTCGTTTTTTTCCTTAATTACACCCTTTAAGCGTTCCATATCCCCGTTTTGAATTTAAATATACGATACTGAAGGCTTAAGCCTGATATTAAAAAAAGGCGACTGGAAAATATTTCGAAGTATGTAATTTTTTAGAATTTCGTTATTGCATTTAATTACCTATAAGAAAACCTTATTTTGATTTTTTAAAACGTTTAATAGGTAGCAGAACGTAATAATTAATATATCCTGCTTTTAGTTTTTAAGGTAAATATCTTAAATAAAACTTAAGTATTTGTTAGTAACGAACATAACGTATTTATATCCTTTAAGGTTTTTTTCGAAATTAATAAAGTTAATAATTATTTTTTGCTTTAATCGGGAGGTTTTTTTTTAAATTCGCGGCATATTTACCTTTTAACTTTCGTTTTATTACAAACTTGGTATTTAATAGTTATAAAATCTTTTAGCCAGATTTCTTTAATATAAAATTATAATTAGGTTATAACTTTAAGGCCTAGATAGCCTAATCGTAGGTACCACAAAATGCCGTTACTTGTACGCGGCAGTTTCGTTATTTAAAAATTAAAGTTTCGTTTATAAATAAGTAGGGTTACGAGAAAATGTAATTACGTTAATATTTTCGATAACAAATTATTTAAATTTATTTGTTAAAATAGTTATAACTTGGTTATATTTATTTTAAATATAATTGTTAATCTTTCGGTTATCTTATTAATAGCCTTTTTTTCGGAACTATCGAAATAATACCAAATTACAAGCGAATTTTTCGTAATAAGTTACGTCGTATAAACGTAACGTTTTTGTACCGCTAAAGCTTTAAAATAACATTTTAACCTTTTCGTAACTTTGAATTAAAACGAAATTATTACCCGCGTACACCCCGTTGCTTTATACGGTTAGTTTAAAATTTAAAAACCTGTTAATAAAATTAAAGACGTATATTATAAACCTTAAATCTAAAATAGATAAATTCCGTAAAAGGTAAATAATAAATTTATAACAACCTATTAATTAATAATTAAAAAGCACGCTAGGATTTGTTTTATTCCTTTTAGGAATTAATCGGTTTCTATAATTACTTTATTTATAAATTTCGACAAACGGTCGATTTCCTTTTTTAAAAATTAATCAAAGTTAATTTTTTGCTTAATTAACTTTATTATATTATTATTAAAACGGAAACTAGGTAATGCTTTATTAGGAAACGCATAATAATATTAGGACAAACTGTAAAAAAGCTTTAAATAAGCTTTATAATGGGTGCCTTAATTTTTTAATTTCTTGCGTTTTTGTTTGTTAATACTTTTATCCGTATTGGAACCTTTACGGCTGTTATGCTTCAGTTCTCGTTTAGAGGTTTTTCCTTGCGATTAACGGTTAATAAGCTTGTTTTTTTCTTAATTAGGATTGTCTTAATTAGCAAGGTTTACAAAAGTTCCGTAAAAGGTTGGAAACGATATTTTTATATTTCGTAATATAAGAAAAAGATAGGTTATAATCCAGTAATTTAGAAGGTTAGCCGCTACCTTTTGGTAATTAATTGTTTTGCTGTCGATTTCGGCCTTTTTTATTATTTGAAAAGTAATAATCCAGGTTTCCACGATAGAAGTTAAAACTGTATATAAATCGTTAACCCATATAACTATTATTTTAATTTCTAAAACGCCGTATCGTTATTTTTAAGCTATTATCTTTTACTATTTCATAATTTATTCGTTTAGTTTTTTGCTTAACTTTACGATTTGCTTTAACCTTTTTCGGTATTTTCGTTATGTATTAATTAGCAATTTGCTGTCGTATACCTTACCGGATTCGGCCATTTTAACGTATTACTTTTGTAAGTTTTTCCCCGGAAAAAAACTTATCTTTTTAATTGCTGGAAATATAGATTTTAGGACTTATTTCGTAAAATCGTTAATATTTTTTCGGAAGGTATCGTACTTGCGATTTTTATAAATATATACCGTAAAGTCATAATTATAAGCTTATTTATTTTCAGTTATTATTTTTAAAGTATTTATTAAATAACCCGTAAAATCGATTTTTTCGGCGGTTCTTCTTAAAAACGAAAATAAAAATAAGGTATTAATTCGTGTCGTACGAATTCGTTTTTTTGGGTAGAAAGTTATATCAGATTTTATAAGTTTAATAAACCACTAAAGTTTTTAATTAAGATTAATATAATTCTAAAAATTAAAAACGTATACCTTAAATTAGAATTCGCCCTTAAAGCGGTTCTAATCTTTAGGTTCCTTATAAATAACGGAGGACGTCGACGGTACGGTCGTTATTATTGTTATTGAAATATATTAAGATAGTTACTACTAATATACAGCCTATATCATCTTAATAACAACTAATCAATTAATAATTGCTTAAATTAAGCAAATAAAACTTTTAATTATTAGATATAAGGGATATCAGTTACGTTGTCGTATTCAGCTAATTACGTAAGTGCTTTAATACATGCACTGCTTTTGTGTAACCTAGCAACGGAACAATTATCCTCCGATCAGAACGTAGCTAGGGTACTTTAGCACCCTGGCTAGCTGATAGGAACTGCTGATCTTTTGGTCATGTAGTGGAGTGGCTAGTCCTTTCTGTTCCCTTACACCCAGGACATATTAAGATAAACTTTAAAAAAATTACAACAGTTACTAAATAGCTTACACCTACTATTATTACAAAAATATAAGCATTTATCGGATTCGCTAATTACTATCGGAAATTCATTAAGTACTTTAATAAAATTACGATATCTTTATCTAATCTTACCAAAAAAAAAACGAATTCCAATAAATAACAGAAACGGAAAAAGCTTTCTAACAAATTAAGGATATAATTACTAATAAACCAATACTAATTTGTATACAATCTAAAACGCCCAATCGAATTAAAAACTAATTTTTTAAATTATGCATTACACGCGGTAATCGGATACCAAAACAATCAAAAAATACTTCACCCGATTGTAAGGGAAGAGAAAGAACTAGCCACTCCGCCACATAATCAAAAGATCAGCAGTTCCAACGCCAATTGGCGTTGGAAGTCCTTGTCCGCACTTAAGTAGGGAACCCCCGCGGTCATTCCCTTACACCGATTACCTTCTATTCTTACAAATTAAAAAAAACAAAACTAAATTATGCCATTTCCGACAAAAAATTTATAGCTATCGTTAAGGCTTTTCGAAAATTCAGGCATATGCTCAAAAAAAACCTCTACCAAACCAAGGTCTACACCGATCACAAAAACCTCACCCGTTTCACTATTATCCGAAAACTTATAAAACGGTAACTACGTTACGTAAGAAAACTAGCAAAATACGACTTCATTATTATCTACCAAAAAAGCTCTGAAAACGGCAAAGTAAATACCTTTAGTAAACGACCTAACTTAAAAGAAAAATTAGTTAAGGTTAGCTATAGAATCTTTAATATCACTTCCGAAAACACCTAAAATCACGATAAATTACAACAATTAAAATAATACCCCTTAATCTCCATTAAAAGATACAGCAATACAACAATAACCTATCCAACAACCAGAAAACGGACAAAACTTAGGTACCAAAAAACTATTAACAGAACCTAATATAAGATGTACATTAACATCCACTTCATGAATATCTAAAAACCTACAAAACCCTAAAACGCCTATAACGCACTTATTACTTCCTTAAAATAAAAATAACAGTACAAAAAATCAGACAAAAATGTAACGTTTACGTTAAAACAAAAGCTTTAAAGTACAAATCTTATGGAAAATTGCAGTTACTTCCAGTTTTATAATAACCATAGGATTTGATTACTATAAATTTCGTTATTAAACTTTTTTTATCCAAAAATCCAGCAATAAAAATATATTACGATAACATCTTCGTAATCGTTAATCAATTCACAAAATTTTCTTATCTTTTACCTTATTACGAAAATATAAACGTAAAAGAAATAGCATATATTTTTTTCCCATATATCTTTAATATATATGGATTATTAACAAAAGTTATTTTAAACAAAGGTACTACGTTTATGTTATGGCCTAGCCAGGCTTGGCTTCTCCAAACGATCGGAACTACAGAAGACGAGAGACCGATTATGGATTGCGTAACCAGGCTATGGTCAAACAAGGTCTGTTCGATTACGTTCGACTTATAATCGAACACGGTCGGCTCGATTATATTCGATTACAGAAAGTTAAGTAAGATATATACGCTTATTATTTCCCGTAATTTTAGATAACATTAACTTATAATATAACTTGGTTACCCAGATTACCTTTAGTTATTTATTATTATTAAACGTAATTAAATATACGCTTTTAATTTGTTTTATTATTTAATTTCCTATAATATTATTATTAACATAAACCCGTACGATTAAGTTTAATAATTAGTTAACTAACCCAGCCGTTACACGTTACAAGCTTTTGTTTAATAATACAGTTAGATTTTAAGCAATATTCGAATCGCTATTATGTCGATTAGTACACAAGTAATTATTATTCCGGAACTTACAGTTTAGCAGTTCCAAAATAAAATTAAGGAGCTTAAAGCCACCGTTTAGCAACTTACCAACCAGGTAATGGCAGTACCAGGAAATATCCACAAAATGAAACCCAAGAAACCAGGGCCTTATAATAGGAAGGGGAACGTCCAGAGTTTCCTAACTTAGGCTCGGGTTTACCTTCGTTTTAAAGGGCTTACCGACCTAGCGGACCAGATTTTCGTTATCGCAGCCTGTTTGGAAAGGGACGTCCTCGATTAATTTAAGCTTACCATAAGAGACTTCCTAAAGAAAAGGGAGTCCGATTAAGAGAAAATTACCAAAGAGATTTTTTTTAATTATATTAATTTCGAAAATAAACTTAAGAATAACTTCGAGAATCCAAACGAAAAACGAGTTGTAACTTAACAGATTTTCCAACTGCGCCAAAAGGGATTAATTTTTAAATACGCTGTAAAGTTTAGAAACCTAATAATAAAAGCAGAATGGACGGATAAAAAGGACGATATTTTAATCGATATGTTTTATAAAAGTTTGAAAAAAAACGTTAAAGATAAGATTATTAAATTTCCACGACTTACGATACTTAACAAGTATATTACAGAAACAGTAAAAATCGATAATCGGTAATTTAAGAAACGACAAAAACGACGAAAATACTTTACCTTACGGGTTAGATATCCTAAGGCCAATTAGGGGAAAAGGCGCGAGATATTTTTTACTTTTTTTAAAACCGTTCCAGAACTTATAAAATTTGGTATTACTTAACGATAAGATATAAGTTAAGTACAGTATTATAATTGTAACAAAAAAGGTTATGTGGCCCGATATTATAAAATACTTAAACGATAACGATAAGGAAGTTAGATTCCGGTACCGGAAAAACGACCTATTAAACTTAACGGTAAATTAATCCTTATATTAAGAACGTAGTATAAGCAAGTTAATATAATCCGAATACGTAATAACGATAAACAGAAAGAAGTTTAATAAGGATTAAAAGCGGCCAAAGCTTTTTTACGAGTAGTTATTTAGCGATATCGGTTTGTTATAACAGGATGGTTGACGGAATATTAAAGATGGAAAAAGTTATTTACTTTTAAATTACGTTCGCGATTTTAAGAAAAAAGGCAAAAACGGTACGAATAGTTAGAATTAAACGTATAAATTAAGGAATATTACGGTTGGGACGAGGCCTTATTGCCAGGTATACCCGACCGATATAGAAAATTACATGTTGTTTATTACAAGCGAATTTATTGCCCGAAACATGAAAAACAGCAGAGTTATATATAGCGACGTATTACGCGTATATAATATTAAGGATTTAATTTCCAGAACTAAACGGGAAGCGATTTTAGAAACTAATGATAGTACCGATATTTACGTATATTAACGTTATAAGACATTATCGATATTTTTATAACAAAAGGAAATTGGCCCGAGGGATAAAGTTACTCCGAAAAAGATTTAATATGTTATTTTAAGGTATGTAATTATAAGATACAAGAAAAATGGATCTATTAAACAGTTATAAAAGCAATACGGGAAATTATTAACGATTTATAATTCTAGCTAACATTTACGATTAACCTTAAAAAATAATAAACGCTTAAGGAAAAATTATAATCCCGATAAGAAGATATAACCCGATACGATACGTAATATTAATGGATTAACAGTTCCGATAGTTAGATGATAAAGTCAAATCGTTCGAAAAAGAACGTAATTAAACAAATTAAAAAAGATATTATTACTTTGAAATAATATAATGTATTATTTAACGTCCGTACCATAGAGTTAGAAGCAACATTACGACGTTAAGGAAGGTACATCAAGCAACTGCAAGCAAAGATAAAGTAACTGGAGCACCTAAAAAACGGGCGTTACCTATAAAAAAACCATAAAATAGCGGAAGCTAAAGGAGTCAGCATAAACCCCTTAAAAAAGCTTTATATACGACGATAAAAGCTAGCAACGACCTTATCACCCTAAAGATACGAATTGGGATAAACTGGTATACCGCAATAATAGATTGCGGAGTTTTAAGCGCCAACTACATCACCCTAAAGTTAGTAAACCAGCTTAGACTGCCATGGAAGGATAAAAAGGACCTTTATATCGCCGAGAACGCCGAAGGTTAAGTATTTACCTATAATAACGGGAAAATCGCAGGCGAAATTAATCACCTCGAGATTTTTGTTTAAAAACGAGTTTAAATAATTAACTTCGACATCGTTCTGTTAGGGAATTACGACATAATTTTAGGAAAATTATGGTTATATTAATATAACCCCTTAATCGATTAAAATACTAGCTAGACAAAATTTACTTTATACCTTATCGATAAGCAAAAAAAACGAACGAGATCTCTATATTCGAGCAGCAAGGAAAATAACGACGAAAGTAGGTATAAGGATATAACAAAAACCTTACCACCTAAGGAAACACGACATAAGAAAAAAAAAGGTATAACAAACGTATTCGACGCATTATAGCCACTATCCGGATACAGTTTTGCGATATAAACGAAATTTTAAAACACCAACCCGAAAAGCCAGAAAAAAATATAACTAATATACTACCACAGTATCGCCAGTATAAACGACTGTTTCAAAAGGAATTCGAAACAAAGTTACTAGAACATAACAAATAAAATTACGAAATAATTTTTAAGAAAAGCACCTTACCTAAGTTTTACCTTATTTATAATTTAAACGAAACAGAATTTTACACTTTACGCGTATATTTAAAAGATAAACTCCAGAAAGGATAGATTCGACGATCCATATCTTTAGCCGGATACCCTATATTTTTTATACCAAAAAAAAACGGCAAGTTACGATTAATAGTAAAATATCGATATCTTAATAATATTACTGTCAAAAATAAAACATTTTTACCTCTGATTACCAAAATAAAAAATCGCTTATAAAAAATTAAATAGTTTACCGTTCTAAACCTCAAAAACGGGTATAACCTAATTTGAATTAAACCAGGATACGAATATTTGGTTACGTTAATAAAACTTACGAACGTACCAACAACCTTTTAGCGAATAGTTAATTACGTATTTCGAAAGTACCTGGATATCTTCGTTATATGCTATCTAGACGATATTTTGATCTTTTCAAAATCAAAAAAAAACACATGCAGAATACGTTTATCAAGTTTTTCAAGCGTTACAAGACGTTAATCTGTTAGTTAACGCCAAGAAAAGTCAGTTCCATATACAGAAAATGGAATATCTAAGACATATCATTACCCCAGGACATATCAAGATAAATCCCAAAAAAATTGCAGTAATTACCGAATGGTCTACACCTATTAACGTCATAGAGGTACAGGCATTTATTAGATTCGCCAATTACTATAAAAAATTTATCAAATATTTCAGCAAAATTGCAACACCCTTATCCAATCTTACCAGAAAAGGAAATAAGTTCCAGTAAACAACGGAAACAGAAAAAGCTTTCTAACGGATCAAAAACGTAATTACCAGTAAACCAGTATTAATTATGTACGATCCAAAACGCCCAGTCGAATTAAAAACGGATTTTTCAAACTATGCGTTAGGCGCGGTTATCGAATACCGAAACGATTAAGAAGTACTTTACCCAATTACCTTTTATTCTTACAAATTAAAAGAAATAAATTAAATTATGGCATTCTCGATAAGGAATTTATAGCTATTATCAAAACCTTTCGAGAATTTAAACATATGCTTAAAAAAAACCTCCATCAAATTAAGGTTTACACCAATTATAAAAACTTTACTTGTTTTACCATTACACGAAAACTTACAGGACGATAATTACGTTACGCAAAAAAGTTAACGGAATATAATTTCGTTATTATCCATTAAAAAGGTTTTGAAAACAGCAAAACAAATGCCCTTAGCAAATAACCTAACTTAAAAGAAAAATTAATCAAGGTCAGCCATCGAATCTTTAATATCACCCCAAAAGGATACCTAAAATCGCGATAAATTGTAACGATCAAGGCAATACCCCCCGATCTACATCAAAAAATCCAGCAATATAACAATAACCTACCCGACGATCAGAAAACAAACAAAATTCAGGTTCCAAAAAACTATCAACAGGATTTAATATGGGATATATATCAACATCTACTTTATAAATACCCAGGGATCTACAAAACCTTAAAACGGCTACAACGTACCTATTATTTCCTTAAAATAAAGATAACAGTATAAAAAGTTAAAAAAAATGCGACGTTTGCGTTAAAGCTAAAACTCCACGGCACAAACCATACGGAAAATTACAACCACTTCCAGTTTCATAACGACCATGGAATTCGATTACCATAGATTTTATCATTAAACTTCCCTTATCCGAAAACCTAGCGACAGAAATACATTACAACAGCATCTTCGTAATCGTCGATCGATTCACGAAATTCTTTTATTTCCTACCTTATTACGAAAACATAAACGCAAAACAAATAGCATATATTTTTTTCCGACATATCTTTAACGTACATAAGTTACTTACGGAAATTATTTTAAACAGAAACATTACGTTTACCTTTAAGTTTTGGCAAGGCCTTATGGTACAAATTGGCCTAAATTACAAATTATTTAACGTATTTAAACCCCAAATAAATAAGCAGATAAAACGGTTAAATTAGATTTTCGAAACTTACTTACGATATTATATTAATTACGAACAGAATAATTGGGTTAAAAAGTTACTAATAACCCAATTAACTTATAATATTAACTATTAAGAAAATATCAAAACGATTCCAGCAAACGCTAACTTTGGATTTATACCAAAAATCTATAAAAAAATACGCAATAATAACCCAGTTAACGTTAAAGCCATTTTAACGTCAAAACAACTTAAATAGTTATACGCAGAAATAAGGACGGAACTTAAATTTATACGTAATCAGATAAAAAAATATTACAACCAGAAAAAGTTAAAAGGATTAACTTTTTCGAAAGGAAAGATAATTTACCTAACTATTAAAAATATCAAAATTAAACGACCAAACCAAAAGCTCGATTTTAAATATATCGGCTTATATAAGATCGCCAAGAAAATTTCAAAAAACAATTACTAATTAAAACCTCTACCAAAAATTAAACACCATCTAATCTTTTATATTTCTTTACTTAAGTTAGCAGCAAATACTATTAAAGTTAATATAAAATACGAAAATAAAGCACAAAAAAATGCACTAATATACAAGGTAAAGAAAATCCTGGATATGCGTAAAAAGGATGGATTTACCTAATACCTTATCAAGTAAAAAAAACACCCGGATTCCGAAAACACCTGGAAACCCGCCAAAAATCTTATAAACGCCTAATACCTTTTAAAAAACTTTTACCAACAACGCCGGAATTACCAAAAATAACACCCCAGTTCACATCGTCCGAAACAGACGAACTTATAATAATATCCCCGGCCCAGTCAATTATCGTAACGTTTTGTACTAACGAAAACGCCTCGGCCTCGGCCCGTTTTTGCTATTCCAACTTATCCAAATCTTTAACCCCACGACGAATTATTTTAGTAGCTTTTTTCCGTAAGATTTTCTTTTGTTTGCAAAAGCGTTACAACCGAGTTAACGCCTTAAAAAAGGAAATTTCGGTTTTTTCCTTTTTTCGTTTAATTCGATCCTTTTTACGGGAAACGCGAAACATTACTTATAAATCCACCTTACCAAAATCGCAGTTTACGTATTTTTTTTTTTACGCAAAAACTATAACGAACTTTGCCTTTTGCGATAATACAATCAAAACGGTTGGTACGAAAACAAACCGAATAATAAGGTATATTTATACCAAACTTATTAATAAAACAAGCAAGTTTTTTATAATAATCCGGATTAGGATTTAGTTCTTTTTTATTTTTAAAAACACGACCCGACATAATAACCAAAAGCGAAATATAAGAAAAATAAGAAATAAAGAAAAAAATCACTTACCAGAAACAACAAACAAACAATTTTATTTTTAAAAGCAAAGATTTTGGAAAAGGAAAATCGTATTATGGCCCAGCTAAGCTTAGCTTTTCCAAACGATCGGAGTTACAAGAAACGAAGGACCGATTATAAATTACGTAACCAGGCCATAATCGAACAAGGTCTATTCGACCACGTTCGACTTATAATCGAATACGGTCGGCTCGATTATACTTAATCACAGAAAGTTAAGTAAGATATATACGTTTATTATTTCCTGTAATTTTAAATAACATTAGTTTATAATATAGCTTAGTTACCCAGATTACCCTTAGTTATCTGCTATTACTAAACGTAACTAAATATACGCTTCCAATTTATTTTATTACTTAATTTCCCACAATATCACTATTAACATAAACCCGTACGACTAAGTTTAATAATTGGTTAACTAGCCCAGCCGTCACAATTTACCTCTAAATTCTAGTAAGGCTTTATAATACAGATTAACCTAAATTACAAATTTTTTAACGTATTTAAATCCCAAATAAACGGACAAACAAAACGGCTAAATTAGATTTTCGAAACCTATATACGATATTACATTAACTATAAATCAAATAATTAAATTAAAAAGTTATTAAGAACCCAATTAACCTATAATATTAACCATTATAAAAGTATTAAAATAACTTTAATAACTGTTAATTTCAATTTCACACCAGAAATTTACAGGGAAATACGCGATAATGGTCTAATTAACATCAAAACCATTCTTACGTCAAAATAATTTAAATAGTTACACGTAAAAATAAAAACAGAATTTAAATTCGTACGTAATTAAATAAAAAAGTATTATAACTGAAAAAGGTTAAAAAAACCAACTTCCTTAAAAAGAAATATAATCAACCTAACCACCAAAAACATCAAAACCAAACGTCCAAATTGAAAACTCGACTTTAAATATATTAGCCTATATAAAGTTACTAAGAAAATATTAGAAAATAATTACGAATTGGAAATATTCCTAAAGGTTAAACTTTATTTACATTTTTATATTTCCTTACTTAAATTAACAATAAATACCATTAAAATCAATATAAAACAAAAAGATAAAACAGAAGAAAATGTATTAGTATACGAAATAAAGAAAGTTTTAAACGTACGCAGAAAAAACGGATTTACTAAATACTTGGTTAAATGGAAAAATTACCTAAATTCCGAAAACACTTAAGAACCTGCCAAAAACCTTATAAATACCCAGGGCCTTCTGAAAAGCTTTTACCAATAACGCCGGAGTTACCGGCCATAACACCCCAGTTAATATTATTAATAATAAACCAGTCGATGTTTTCGATATTTAACCAATCCATTAAACCAAAAACCTATACCAACATGGTAGCATTAATTTTTAAGCTTACCTATTCCCGCTTTTTTTTTAATTCGTTTAATAATTAAAAGTTACGTTAAACTATAATAATACCTTTTAAATACGCTAAAGCCTTTTGTTTACGCAGCCAAATTAAACGAACTAGGACTTTATTTTTTTATTTTAGTATCGACGTTATATTTTTAAATAACGTCGTTAAAGTTCCAGAAAACGTTTTTTTACGAACGTGTTTTCCCGTTTAAAACGTTAATATTCCTGACGAATATTTTGCAAAAAAATATATATAAGTACGCCGGTACCATTACAAAAACGATCCCGAAAAACATATTTTTTACATCGCGATATATTTTCCATTATCTTACATTTCAACTCTTTTAAAAAAAATACCAAAAACAAAATATAACTTCGAAACCAAAATCGTTAAAAGCTTTTATAAATTCAATACGACGAATAGTAAAAAAACGTGATTTACAATAAATCTTGTTTTTTCGATTAAACATATTAGTTACTAGAAAACGTGATAGTAAAAAAAAAGTTATTTACTAAAAGTTATAAACAAATAAATTAATTTTTAAAAACAAAAATCCTGGAAAAAGGGAAATCGTATTATAGCCCAGTTAAACTTGGCCTTTCCAAAATAGTCGGAAACTACAAAAAGATAAGCTTTCATTAAAATTTTAAGTTACGTAATTTATAATTACGGTAAATCCAGTAATTAAAAGTAATTATAGTAACGAGATTATTAGTAATTATTATAACGATAATAATTAATCGTAATCCAAAATAATCAATAATAATTATTATAGATTAACAAAAAAAATACGTTTATTATCTTTTTACAATCTTATATAATACCAGCTTATAATATAATTTAGTTATCTAAATCACCTTTAATTATTTGTTATTATTAAACATAACAAGTTTACTTTTTATTGCTTAGTTTTTTACAGTACTACTGTTAACATAAACCCGTACGATTAGGTTTAATAGTTAGTTAACTAGCCTAGCCGTCACACGTTGTTATTCTTTGATTGATCTCTTTTCCGTTTCTGAAGTTATTGCTTCTGAAGGTGGGAGGCAGAAGGTCTAGGCTACGTACATACAAATAGTGGGCCTGACGCGCCCACCCCGCCGTTGCTCTAATGACCCCCCCCATCAACAATTCCTTTTGCCACACCTATTTCAACAATTATTAAATATATTAAAAAAGTCATATTTTGAAAAAATCTAGCTGGTTTAAAAAAAATTCAAACCTAATAATAACGTACGGATTTACGAAATTGACGTTCAATATAAAGAAACATTAAAAATTAATAAAATTTAAATAAATACGTAACTTTTTAAATATTAAAAAATGTATATTAAAGCCGAAAAGCTTTAAATTCCAGCTATTGCAAGTTATTATAAATACTTTAATTTTTTTTTAAAGTAATAAATACTTTCTTACTTAATTTTTCCGTTATTTAAACTGTCGTTATTAAAATGGCCATATTTAATAACAAGAACGTTAACGAACTACTTTTAATACAAAAGTTCGTAAACTTTTTCGAAGCTACATAAAGTTACGAAAGGTTTAGGGCGTTACCGCCGAACAATTATTTCGAAAAGCGTTCGGTATTACTTTAACGGAAAATTCCTGAATTAAAGTTTTTTTTAATGCTTTTCGGATAACAACAATCACTATAATAATAATTAAAACGGCAACCGCTATATTAATCGAAAGTACCTTTGCAGTATGGTCCACCTTTTCGGAAATACCCTTATATCTACTTGTTAATTAAGCTTAATAAGTAAATCGAAACCTTTAAAATCAAAAAGTAGGTAAACGAACGTATTACTAAAGGAACTTACGGGTTAAAGCGCGTTATTAAAATAACTCGAAAGGAATTAACGTAACAAATTCCTTATGGCAGCTCCAGGAGGCGAAACAGGCAACGGCCACTGCGACAAGTATTAGGTGGATGAGTAGGAGAGCGCCGACAGAAGCAAACCCGATGATCCTGGCGGGAATGTAGTAGCTCTCCGTAATCGCGATCGTGCCGTTTTCGAGTCTGTCGAAGTAAGGGACGAGGTTGTAGTACGCCATCTGCGTGAGAACGGTTAATACGGCTTGTAGTGCCACTGCAGGGCTATTTGTTTCTTCGAGAGAGTCCAAAAATATGGACATCAGGCGGTGATTTACGGTAAGGTTGTTGCCCGGAGCATAGATAGCTGTCATACACTTCGTGCACAACATCAGACCGTCGATGGGATAGAAGGGCTGCATAGTCAAATACATCATGTCAAGGTCCAACAAATTGATATCGTACCTTGGGTCGGTGAGCACTTGGTACTTGTAGTCAGGGTCGAGTTCCAATTTTAGAAGACCCCTCTCCTCTAGGGTTAAAATATCGTTGGTGGCTCCCAGCTGCCGCCGCACCGATTCTGTATCAAGCTGGGCGACCAGGCGGTTGTCGATTAAAGTTGTCTTGATGGAGATTTGGGGCTCTTCTCGATCTCCAAGGCTTTCAGCCGACACGAGACGAGTGGAGTTCCCAAAAATTCTATTATTTTAGTCAGCAAAGACATGGAAATGTATTCGAGATACTAGTTCGTAGGTTTTCCTGTCGAGGGGGGCCATACCGGCTATCGTAACACATAGTCACACCCATCTCTGAGCCCAACAGAGCAGTCTGGCTAGGGGGTGGGATGAGTTTTGTCCACACTCCATCGTCGTTTGTGCTCCACACATCATGGGTGTCTATCTGTCCGGAAGTCGTATATGTATGGTCTAACAATAGCTATACCGTTCCGCCCAAAGTGTTGAATGTTATTGGAGATTTGAGACCCCAATTGATGGTATCTATAGGGCACAGGGTGAATGAAGGCTCGCCAAAGCCAGTAGAGTTTGCTTCTTGGAAGCTGTTAGCGAGGCAGCTGAATTTGACGGTCAGGTTGGATGGCGTAGAGGGTAAAAACGGGATATCGGTACTAGGAGTTGCGTGACCTTGAAGATAGGGAAAGTAAAGGTAGGCGCTAGGGCTTGGTATGTCGACAAAGGTGATGTTTCCAAGGACCGGCCGGATACAAGCAACCCTCATATCGAACATAGTGCTGTATCCATGGTATCGGTCAACTCTCGTTCTCTTCAGTTTCGAGGATATAGGCAAGAAACTCCGCACCGTCACGCCTGTATCATGTACAGCATCAGAGAATCGCCTGTAGCTGGGGTCCTTATACTCGGCGAATACTGCGAACTCGCTCGGAGTAGCTGTCCAGAGGGTACCCGAAACTAATATCTCATTGTCTAGCTGCAGTGAGATCCCTGGTCCGTATGATACATTGAGTTGGATTGTTTGGTTGACGGCCAGTGCGGGTACTGTATCGAAATCCGAAAGAAGAATCGTCGAGCTAAACTGCAAAGCGATAGAGGATAGAATCAGGCAGAGACCGAGGATCCCCACAAACGGCGGGACAAACATTGATTCCAACATGATGCGGCTTGTAACGAGCAGTCCTGGGTTGGCGAAGCGTAATATAGACACGTCTGGGACACGCGCCAGATGGACATGTGATTCCAGAAGAATTGATGCAACCAGCGAGATCGCAGTAGTCGTTTGAGCAGAGACGACCAGGCGGATAAGAAACGATGCCAGTGTTACCATGATCGGAAGCCAGGCATGCTCTACGCAATAGCGCCATGGAGGCCGTTGCTTATTGCCGAACCACATGTATGTGAGGAAGGAAAGCAGCGCAATGAGGATTGAAGCGCCGAATAACAATATGAAAGTGGAAGGCGCGCCAAGCCTTTTGAATAGGCCTCGGCCCATGATGCTCGCCATCTGCACGGAGAGGAGCAGCGCACCCGCTTTAATATTTGCCAGAGCAATGAGTTCCTTCGTGAAGATGAAGATTCAAGAAGTGGCGAGAGCCCAGCGGTAGGCGACTGCAGGCTTGTCAATTCAAACATGCTAGTGGGTTGCATCCGGAGTATTGGATGATCCGCAGTCCTCCTCAGGCTGTTGCCCTGATCGGGGTGTAGGACTGCATACCTGGTTAATGTTACAGTAGGGTGTTGGCGAATGGGTTGTTGGCTTGTGACCCC
This sequence comes from Monosporascus sp. 5C6A, assembly GCA_004155035.1. Lineage (NCBI taxonomy): Eukaryota > Fungi > Ascomycota > Sordariomycetes > Xylariales > Monosporascus > Monosporascus sp. 5C6A. Next base: position 556,922 of record QJOB01000001.1, read on the forward strand.
CTGTTGCGGAAGCCAATGATGTCGCTTTACAACCTGTCAGCTACCTAGCCAGGTGTGCTAAAGCACCCTAACTACAGAAGGCTACGCTCTGATCGGAGGATATTTGTTCCGTTGCTAGGCTACACAAAAGCAGTGCGTATGCGAAGCATTTACGCAATTAGCTGAATACAACAACGCAACTGAGATCCCCTATATCTGACAGATAGAGCAGCTCCGCCGCGGCTTAGTTGGCCAATAAGAGGCACCCGGAAGCTAAAAGAGGAAACCGGGTCTAAACCCTCGTCCCCCAAGGCTACCCGCCCGAATCTAAGTTTCGTATACTGTGATTCGTTCCTATCTCAGTTAGTGCTTAATTCTGGAAGTAGAAATGCGTCTCTGCTTAGCCCTAACGCTACCTTACTAAGTGTATTAGACTTAGCACTAATAAGGTAGCCGGTTCTCCGGATGGTACCGCGCGGAGGTGCAGAAGTCCGACTTCACCATCCTCCCTCGCCCCTCACCTACCTTGCGGAAGGTTCAGGACCGCCAGCAAAGCCAGCGCCCTCGCCCATAGCCCACCTTGCGGCACGTTAAGGGCCGCAAACCTTCATGCCGAAGCAATCCAGCTGCGTCTCCCTTTGGACACTGACGCGCCAAAGAGAGAAAGGGTCGGGGTGGGGAGGGGAAAAGGAAAAGGAAAGAGGAGGGAAAGTAAGTGATGTAGACAGTAAAAGTCCAGCCAAGATCCCAGAACACCACCATAGCCCATTCCCCAGAAAATACTTTTTTTGGGTTTTTCTTTTCTGTTTTTTCCCCCCTTTCTTTTCACCCGCTGTCTCGGCAATCTTCCAAGTTATTCTGTAGGGTGAAATAGTAAGGCTTGCGCCGAACTTGGGGAATAGTAAGACTTGCGTCGAAAAGAAGAAGAGGGGGAAAGCAAACAATTACCAGGGTGACATCTCCTCGCCACGAGGATTGAGCCGAACAGCACGACGAGCACCATCACGAGCACCGCCACGGCCTCCGGCACCTCCACGAGAGGCACTCTTCTGCCTGCGCTCTTCGAAAACGCCCCATAAAGGCTTCGGCGCATCGGCTTCCCAGTCTTTGTTCTCCGTGCCCTTGATTTCGACCTCGACATTGGTGACGTCGCTGGGGTCGTCAACGGAGACGAAAGCGAACTTCGTTGGATCCACGTCCCATGTTTGCGGTTGTAGCATGTCCTGCTTGACCTGACGACCGTTCGCTTGCCACTCGTGGAAAGCGTCGTAACCGCCCCAACCGAGCCCAGCTTTGGGAGGGCGCGTAAATTTGGGTACAAAGCCGCCGGATGTTACCGAGTTTAGTTCCGCGTCGGTCCATTCTACGGGCGGCCGGAAATGGGAATAAGAAACTGTGGCTTGCGCCGGGATGCTGGGATCCGTAAGCTGGCCAGGCCGCCATTTACTGCCAATGCGTTCCGCGATCTTGATTTCTTCCGCGAAGAGCTTCGCCGTATCCTTGTGTGGTTGGTCCGTCGTCTGGACATCTTCCATCCTTTCCATAGGTCGAGGATCCCTGTTCTCGTTCGCCGGGTCTGTAGCCGGGTTTGGGTGCTCCCAGGCGGCCCAGCCATCTGCTTCCAGTTCAGAGATATGATCTAGCTCGACACGTCGAAACTCCATCCTGTCCTCGTCCTCGGCGGACGGCCTCTGCATGTATATGCGAGGCTTGACATTCTCTCCCGGGCTGGCGTACTCGACCGAATGAAATTTGGTTGCACCGAACTTGTCCGTTCGGAGAAGAAAGCGGTTCTCGATGGCCGCCTCTGTATACACCTTATCAAGTTTCTCGTAATGCTCGACGAATGCCTTCTCGTGCCGGTCGGGGTAACGAGGATCGTAGCGCCATTCTTGCTGCCACGACTTCAGGGCGAGGCTTGCAAGTTTCTCCTCGAGATTACCAACTACGTCGGTTGGAGAAATAGTGGGAGCTTGCGCCCCTTGGGGTAGAGAGATGGTGATAGGAGCATGTGGAGATGTCGGCTGTGTCGCGTGGGCAGGTTGGGAAATAGAGACTTGCGCCTGCGAAATGTGACGAGACTGTCTGGGTGGTTAACGATATCCAGATGTCTTGGGTGAAGGATTACTTACGATGGGATGAATACTGCTTCCAATCTTAGCGTGTCGGCCCATGACCTTAAGACCGTCCAGTGTGTCCATTGCCTTCTTTGCCAAAGCGGCGCTGGCGAATTGTACATGGCACCAGCCGGGATGTTCGAAGCGATGACCTTCTTTAACGGGGGGCCACCAGCAAACGCAGTTATCATTCGCCTTCTCCTTGATGATCTTCTCTATTTCTTTCACTCGGCAGGAGAAATTCAAGTTGCTGACGGAGATGCAGTGGCCTTCTTTAAACGCTTGCGCGTAAGATTTCTTCATCGTTCCCTGGGCGGACATCTCTGTGATCAAAATCTGTTAGCTACGCCTATACGATGAGCAAGGTCGGGTACGGATCCTGAGATGATGGGTACTGGAATGACCTACTGAATGTATGTGTACGTGTGTCCGTATGTGCGTGTAGGCGTGTGGGCGTGTGGGCATGTGTGTAGGTGCAGGTGTAGTTGTAGTTGTATGCTTGTGGCTATTTTGCTGATAATCAGACAAGATTGTTGTAGAAACGGGAGATAGTGAGGTAGGGGTGGAAGCGGCGAAAAGGCACCAAGTTAAAAATACTACGGTGCTTTCGGTACTCACTCAACCTTGTCCTGAAATGGACTTCCTCGCTATACATATTCAGGACGAAAATTATGATTGGACTGGATGGACTTGGGCCTAACTATCAGATGTATACGTCCAGTTGCATACAATTTATTTTGCCAGCATGTACCATGTATTCGCGCATGTCCGAATTGGCCGCATATGCCATATAGGACACATTTACACACTAAAACCGCACATACACACTTCTTGCCGCCCTGCGCAGCCTGCGAAGACTCGAACCATCTGGATCCATGCAGCTGAACGTGGACGAAAGGAACGTCAAGGTTCCGCTCATGGCCACCGTCTACTCGCAAGCTACGGACGTAATCGTGTGACTCGGGGTGGCCGGCACTGATGTTGAGGCCACCGTCGCCTAGGTCGAAGTCCACGTGGAGAAGAAGCAAACTGACTAGTCTTCATATCGGTATCCTCTGGAAACAGCCACCACCATGTCTTCGCGCACGGAGTTTGAGGTACCAATCACTCCACGGGTTGAGGCCGTGAATGGATGTCTCGAGATCTGGGGCAACCCGTGCTGGAGTCGCATGTGGAAGTAGCAGAAGTACCGCCCTGCCCAGTAATCGGCCCCTGTGTATCTATGACCAGGTTTCGTTACGCTAGAAAGACGACACAACGGTCGCCTTTGACGGCCTTATCGAACAGACTGCATCCATGCTTTCAAAGCGACAGTCGCTGTACCTGAGCGAAAAGGTGAAATTGTTGGCAGTGAATGGCATAAGGTGACCCCCCAACGCCCCATCCCCCCAACGCTCTACCTAATTTTGAAGCTATCAACAACATAATTATATAGCTGCTTCCTTACCTCTAGAATAGAGAGCAAGAATAAGCAACCTAGTCCCGTCTTATACATTCTCTGGTTATCTAAGATTATACATATTGCTAAGTATAGGACGTTTACGATATTCCTGCCAACATAAACCGTACTATTAGGTTTAGTAGTTGGTTCACTAGCACAGCCGTCATACCAACCGTGTTTAAACGAAATCTGTAGATGGCTAGCTATGGTTAGAAAAAAGACATAGGTGAGTGGTTAAGCCAAACCCCTTTTCATAAAATACCGGTTCAGGTATCCGATTCAAACAGACACGCGCACTACTTTTGCTCTGGGGTATCAGAAACTGACACCTCATCGCTTCCTCAACAAAATTGTCTTTTCTGCGTCTGGCATCGTCTATTCCACCATGTTAGTATCTGATTTGCCTGGTGAGAAGGGCACGTTGAACGCAATAGATGAACCCACAATATCCCCGTAAGTGATATTCTCATAACGTTTAGTGACCCCATCCGGCAGCTTCAGTTCATACTGTATTAGCACTTTCGCGGTGACCATCTTGATCATATTCGAAGCGAAGAAACGGCCGGGGCACGCGTGCTTGCCGTAACCCCACCACAAGCTCAAGGGGCCTGTGCTGACGAACTGGCTGTTGGCCGCGTTTGCTACCAGCTCGGACTTTGCGTTTTCGCGGCTTTCATCCTTAGTTTGGCGGATCTTATAAAAGCGAAGGGCGTCGAAGACTTCGGGATTCTCGTATATCTCGGGATCATCGCAGATGGCCTTGTTGGCTACCTCGATGATAACGCCTGCTGGGATGACTTGGCCGTTGGAAAGGGTAAAAGGCTTGAGAACCTTGCGTTGCACGGAAGCTGTGGCCGGACTATTAGCCATGCTTTCAGGCTTCCGATAGTGGTCGGCTCGCCGAGTTCAACGATTCCTTCGCCGAGATCAACATCTAATATAACCTACCAGCCATGAGCGGATAATATCGCATAGTCTCCTTGGCAAAACTATCCATCTTTTTCAAGTCTTGCAGCGACCGAACCGTAAACTCCCCGTCGTGCTTAGCTAGCACCTCCCGCACTTCTTCCCGGAGCATTGCGACGATTTCAGGTTCCGCCGCCAGGGTATAGAACCTATCTCAGGGGTTACCGCGTGCAGTAGAAAAGGGGTTTAAGAAAGGGGGCTACTGATGAAGGCCACCTACATATTTGTCATTGTCTGTGATGACGTATGGACAGCGGCAAACGATGTAACCATCTGCTTGTGGACGATGTCCATGTCATCTTCGATACCGGTTTCGGCCTGGTCGTCGATAAACCACTCTAGCAAGTCATCGGGTTTCAACGATGGCCCTACACTTGCTGCTGCCAGTCTCCGCGCAAGGACTACGGGCTGTAGCAGCTCCTTTTCCCCCTGGATCCGCCGCTGCAATGCCCTGACGAACGGCACAATGGGGCTGAGGATGGGTCGTAGCCACAGGGGCATGAGGGCTACACTGGCCACCGCCTTCATGACGTCAATTGTGAAGTTGATAGCATTGTCGATGTATATCTCATCACGGCATAACTCAGGCCCAACAAAGACCCGACCCGAGGCCATGGCTGTTATCCGGAGGAGCTGCTTGTTCAACTTGACAGGGGTCCACTTCGAACTATCAGGGAGTTCAGTGGCGATGGCTTCCTGAAGTGTCTCCGACAGTATAGGGGTCAGACGGCCTGTTTTATCAGCCAGAGATGTGCGTTAATAATAAAGTTTCTTATGTGCATTAACATGATGTGTTTGGAGAAAGGGACTCTGTCACTGACCAAGAGATGGGTTGATGTAGGCCTTGGTGATGCGGTGAAATTCTGCCGGTGCACCACTCAACTTTATGTGCTCAGCATGCATCAACTGTGTGTCGGCCATGCTTGTTAGCCTACTAGAGAGTACGAAATCTGTCGTTACACGTAATATAACTTACCTCGTCGATTGCTGTCTTGCGGCTAAGGACATCTTCAGGCAGCTTGTCGAGCTCTGGCAGGAATTTAGGTGCAATGACGATGCACGGGGACTCTACCGGAAGAGGGGGGAAGACGTCAGTCAACGTACCAGCAGAGTTATACAAGATATTGATGTTTCCCTTCATACCTCTGGGTGTTGTAATCCTAAAGATGCCATTCTTGAACTGTTTCGAGTCTCAACACGAGTTCAATATGAAGGTAGTGTATATGCGTAGAAGGCACATACCTTTTGATAGCCCTCAGCGTAGAGCATCTGGGCTCCGCCAGAAAGGAATTCCTTTCTTCGCGCTGACTCTCTCCCCTTCCCTACTGACGGAATCTCCGGCAGAGGATTTCCTTGGAGCAGGTTCTGCAAAACAAAGGCGATGCTTATGATTACGGCAGCCGTAATCCCCAGGCTCAGCAGACTGTTCAGCGGATGAAACAGGGACTGAACATCAAGAAGCTGTTCGACCGAGGCGTTCATATTTGTGTTTTGCTCGAGAGGGGGATGAATGTGGCACGGCAAACTTCAAGACCTCACAACACGAAGTGATAGGGTCTTGAGAAACAATTTCTGTACGGCCTTGGTCGTTTCAGCTTAAACAAAAAGATGGTTAATAACTCTTCGAGGAGGATAAAAGACGTGTACCATGTATTCGTTGACATTACCGAGGAATAGTGTCTCAAAAAAGCCCATATATATAATAATCCAACAATAATCTTGCTACTTAATATCTGTCCCTAGACATTTATTCCCACAACTTCAGAGTATATTGAGCATCGACCCTTGACGGCACCAACTAACAAATATACACTGCGTAGGAGGACGTTGCAGACGCGGGATCCAGCATCAGTCACCGCCCCCAAGGTTGCGTCGCATCGACGGCGATATGTACATATCAGGAATAGCGACTGTATGTGGCGTGTATCTAGTAATGTCATGATGTACCGCAGTTTACACAGAGAGAGTCATTACCTCTGCCTTGCATGATGTTGCAACAAGAGCACAAAACCTGTTGCAGGGGCGCGGTGGGAGAAAGTGGTTGGTGATATTGAGGTAGCATCGCAGGAAACAACAGGCGCCGTGGGAGGTCTATCTATAGGTAAGAAAGCGCTAAGGCCTAGGACTGCAACTGCAACATATGATCGCCATGCAGCTCTCCTGTTACGGAATTCTCGCGCCTGGGCAACTGAGGACCTAAGCAAGCAGGCTACAGCCAAGCCATACACTGTTACAACTTGCCCTCATCAGACTTTGAGCGATTACTCACCCGCTAATTTCGCTAACTATTTCTGCGAAGCAGGTGCACACAAACAAAACACGCCTAAGGCCCCGAAAAGGGTGAGCTTACAGTAGTTCTATTACCGATTCAAAGAGACTTTAAGTCCTCAATTGTTACTCGGGCCCAAAGGCCCCTGCCGCCCCCACTGCGGCCCGTCCCCGCAACCCAAATCCTAGACTTGAGCTGCCTGCTAATTTGAAAGCCGCCTACTAACTACCAGTAGAATAGTTTCCGCCAATCATTGCCGTAACTTATTTGGGTCGTAACGGTTTTGCCCATGTTCCTATTCCCGGTGTGACCACAGGCACCCTCCCGGCTCAAAGGCGACCCTTAGCGGACCTTACGCTCACGGCTCGGACCCTGAGTCAGACCGAAGAACCCCGTGGAAGCAAAGGCGAAGGAGCCGAAAAGACGCACCCAGGCCCACGTCCTGTCACCATGGTTCCAGACCACCATGAAGTCATTAATCCCAAGCCAGGCCACTCCCATCAAGAAGGTGTCGCATACGGCGTACTGGCGGCGCCAGTAAAAGTAGTGCATGAGGAGACCGAGAAGTATGATGCGCCCTTGGCCGGCCTGCCAGACGGGCCAGGTCTCCGGGACGTCGGCGATCTGAGGCGGCAAACCGTAGAGCCCGATGACGCTGCTGGTCCCGCGGAGAGGGGTCAAGACGGCACCCACGCAGTTTGAGAAGGCAAAGTAAAGCGCGGGAAGGTGGCGGACACTGAATTCCTGAAACATAATGTTGGTGTGCGTGTTGCGTGTGTATGTCCGTCTGTCCGTTCAGATTGACGAGTTGAGAGGTAGAGGGGATGCCCTGAAAGGAGGCACGGGAGTGTATGTTGGTTACTAGGTGTGATGGTCGTAGGCGGTCACGCACCGAGTCTGGAGTCTGGCGGCGTCAAGTGTGAGAACTTAAGTAGTAAATGCGCCCGATGCGGCTCAGGAGGGGTGAGGACTTGGCGGTGGCTGCTTGTAGTTTGAGACGGATGAAAAGTGGATTGTTGCGTGTGTAACCATCCATTATCCAAATCTGTACCGGTACCAACTGTAACAACTTAAACCGATACAAAGAGACTTGCTGCGCCTCCGAAACCAATCCTACGATGTATGCCTAAGAGCCGGTGGGTCTTCATTTCCCAAGACGAATGTACAACAGAAGAACGCATCATTAGACCTGCCACCCTGATAGCGGCCGTTTTCCTACCTACAATGGGGGAGCAAAAGTCACGGCGTTTTCCGATTTTGTACCAAAACTTAAACCTTTTCAACATATAATATCTTAATAACTTGCAATAAAAAAGGAAAAAAATAAGTTTTATATGCAGAAGTACGGATTATATAATATATAGTAATGTATATATTTAAATACCCAATTACTACGTAAACGAAAAAAATATTAAAAAACCACCTTTTCAATTTTTTTAAAATAAAGATTACGTAAATATCTTTACTTAAAACGATCCCCACTTTATATATATTATATAGCTAGTGGTTCTGCATGTAAAACATATTTTTTATTTTTTATTTTTTAAAGAAGTTATTAAGATATTACATGTTGAAAAGGTTGAGTTTTGGTGCAAAATCGGAAAACGCCGTGACTTTTGCTCCCTAACTGTACATGGTCCCCGTTCTCCGTCTCCTCGGCCCCCCTATCCTTCGCCATCCGGGCACTAGCCTCTCCCCTTTCCCCGTCCCCCAACCACCCTCGGCTCCTGCGCTCCAAGGTGCTAACCTAAACCCCCCTTGTCACTTCCATTCTTCACCTTCTGCCTTAGTTATCTAGAATTACTTTCTCATATGGTCCTGCATCTTGTACAGTTTGTCAGGATCATCTCCAATAGCACCTATGGCAACGGGAACCCACGCCGAGTCTGAGCCGGAAAAGGTTGGACAGCCCAGGGAACCTGGACTGCCGCTCTCTCAGCATGAAGATCAAGAGGTCCGAGGAAGCGTCGACGACTCAGATTCAGCCGAAAGGTTCCAGCACACATGGCGTATCTTGCTTATTTCCATTGTTCTCTCGGTCCTGACTCTCATCTCGGGCATCGACGCGACCGTCATCACCACCTCTCTATCGACCATCGCGCGCGAAATTGGCGGCGCAAGGGAATATGTTTGGGTCGCCCAGTCTTACTTGTTCGCCTGCACTGTCCCTCAACCGTTTTATGGCCAAATCGCCAATATTTTCGGGCGGCGCAATCCCTTGTTGGTCTCCATAGCCCTCTTTGTTCTTGGGAGCGGCATTGCAGGCGGAGCGCGTAACGTGGCCACTCTCATCGCTGGTCGCGTGGTCCAGGGTTTGGGCACTGGTGGAATTAATGTCCTCCCGGAAATCGTTGTTTGCGACCTGATTCCTCCCCGCCACCGCGGCCCGTACCTGAGCGTTATGCTATCGACAGCGGCAATTGGTAGTACTATTGGGCCTGTCATAGGCGGCGCTTTTGCCCAGGTTGACTGGCGTTGGGTCTTCTGGCTGAACCTTCCCGTGTCGGGAATCTGCGCCATATCCATCGTCTTCCTCCTCAACGTGAGATATCAGCGCGACCGGACGTGGCGGACCGCCCTTGCTCGCGTCGACTTCCTGGGCAACGCTATCTTTGTCCCCTCCATGGTATCTCTGTTCTTCGGCCTCATAATGGGCGGCACCGACGGCTACCCCTGGGACTCGTGGCGTATCATCTTGCCCATCGTCTTGGGTGTCGCCGGCTGGGCCCTCTTTCACGTCCACCAGGGCTCCCGCCTCTGTCCCGAGCCTAGCATGCCTCCCCATCTGTTCAAAAACCGCACGTCGACCATGGCTTTTGCCATCATCTTCCTTGCTTCCATTATAGTGCAGGCCGTCAGCTACTTCTTACCAATCTACTTTCAAGCCGTCAAGGATGTCTCTCCCCTCATTTCCGGAGTCTACTTCCTCCCCTTCACCCTGGCCCTCCTACCCTTTGGCGGTATAGCCGCAGCCATCTTGTCCAAGACCGGCAAATATAAGCCCATGCACTGGGCTGGATTCGCTATGGTTGCTATCGGCACCGGGTTATTCTCGATGCTGGACGAGGGCTCGAGCCGCGGTGAATGGATCGGTTATCAGGTCATCGCTGCGTCAGGAACGGGTTTCATCTTCACAGTCTCGCTGCCCTCCACACTCGCCGCACTGCCCGAAGAGGACGTGGCAACCGCCACGAGCACTTTTGCGTTTGTGCGCGCCCTGGGCTTGGTCTGGGGTGTCACCATGTCATCCATTGTCTTCAACGGTCAGGTCAACAAGAACCTGTACCTCGTCGACGATACCAACTTGCGGCGATTGTTAGCAGACGGCGGCGCTTACACGTTCGCGTCCGGCAGCGAAGACGGCCGGCCCTCAATCGGCGGATTGCCAGAGCCGGCCAGGAGCCAAGTTGTCAGCCTGTACGAGAATGCGTTGAGTGTCGTGTGGCTGGTGTTTGTGGGTGTTGCGGGCTTAGGCTTCCTGGCAGCTTTTGGCATGAAACACATCGAGCTGCGCAAAGTTCACCAGACAGAATTTGGTCTTGTTGACGGCACTAGGACTGATTTTCCACCTGTTTCTAAGGCGGAACAAGGACTTCGAGAAGAGACAACTACTGTTACTCAGCAGGAGAAGCCTGCTGCTCCCTGAAGCCAGGAGGAACTCAATGTGGGAGACAGTCCCAGTAAACCAGAAATCATCTGATATGAGGTATGATGATGATGATGATGATGATGATATTTAACGCGGGGAATGTCATTTATTAGAGCAAACCACGCCTCCCAGAGCCGTTGCATCGCAGGGCTATAGAGATGTTAATGTTTAAATACATTCGGATATGTTCACGTACCCATCCCCGTTATTATAGTCGCCGGATTACGTAATCCATCTGTTCTTCTTAAAGCCTATCTAGCTGCTTGGAGTATACCGTGGTGAAAACCCTTCTGCATTTTACAAACTTCGCCCGTTTCGTGCTTGCGTTTATTAAATATTAAATACAACCTACCTTAAGTACGATGCTAAGCGGCAATCGGTATTCTTTAATTTTCTATTGGAACATACCTTAAATACTTTTATAATTCCATAATTACATTATTATCAAATGAGATATGACCGAATTTATAACGGCTAGGTTTAAACCAATTACTAAACGTAAGTTTTAAAGGTTTTTGTTGGTAAAAGTATCGTAGGAATTTAAGCAATAACGGTAATTAAGTTACGTTTAATAATATCAAAGTGCGTTTTGCATAATTAACTTTTATTATAAGTTGTTATTATTTAACTTAAAAGATACGGAAATAAGCGTAGTTATATAGCAATTAAGATACTTATAAATCTTTTAAATGTAATCGTATCTGGTACGGAATAAATATATATATTTTCTTAAAATCTTAAAGTTTATTTATTTTCATTTATACCACTTGTTATATAATAGATAAAGCTATTTAAAGCGCGTTGCAATGTTTATTTAAATTACCGAAACGTTAAGTTGTGATACGATTTCCTTTTTTAGGATTTCTATTCCAAAAATCAAATCGTTTCTTTTTTAGTAAGTATTTCTTTCTTTTATCTAAGCTGTCGTTGTATCGGGTAAAATTATTAAGCTTCGTAAGCGTAATACCTAAAAAGAAAGAAAAAAGCGAAACTTTCCCTTTTTTATCTTCAATTCTAGTATTGCAATAATGCTTTGCTTATAGTGTTTTCGGTATTATAAAACTTATATAATATCCGAAGGTTCTTTACGATATAAATATTATATTTTTTAATAAATAGCAATACGACAATTCTAGCATACCTGTCGACTTCTTTCGTAACGTTATATAAAAATCCGAACGTTTAAAACGTCAAGAAGTTTTGGTCGAATAATAGCTTTGTAATTCTAGTAGGAAATAAACGCCATTATCGTTTAATTCTAAAAAAAGACATTAATAGAGCTATGGTTAGATCATAACGATTAAAATTTTAAGTAAAGTAGTTACGTACTGAAGATATAAAAATACCTTAATCTAAACCCCTGATTTTGCAAATTAATTAAGTATTGAACAACTTTATTAATTTACCGTTAACTACATTTATTACGTTTTATTTAATAATTCCGTTGTTATTAATAAAAACCTTTTAATCCATATTAAAGATTTATAAAGTATTAAACCGGTTTTTATATATTTTCCAAATCTTGGTAGCTTTTGAGTTTATAAGATATTATGTAAGAATATTTTTCTTAAATATATTAATATATCGGTTTCCGGCTCGTTGTCGTACTCCGGATTAAGTTTTATAATATTTATTACTAATATAATAAATATACCTAAAAAACTAATATATATATTAATTCCACTGGCTAATTGTAATTTATAATTTTTATTAAACATCTATTAATATATTTTATAAATGCCAATATATTTATAATTTATTTTCTAGTCTCTTCGTTCAGTTTAATATATTTCTGTCAGCTAGCTAGGGTGTTAAAACATCCCAGCTACAGAAGGCTACGCTCTGATCGGAGGATATTTGTTCCGTTGCTAGGTTATATAAAAGCAGTACGCGCACTAAAAAGCTGCGTAATTAGCTGAATACAACAACGTAACTAATATCCTCTATATCTAACAATTAAACGTCTCATTCGTTTAATTCGAGTAATTATTAATTAATCAGCTATTGCTAAAACGATACAGGCTGTATATCAGTAGCAATTATCTTAATATACTTTAATAACAATAATAGCGACCGTACCGTCGACGTCTTCCGTTACCTATAAGGGACCTAAAGACTGGGACTGCTTTAAAAGCGAATACCAATTTGAAGTACGCGTTTTTAACTTTTAGAATTATATTAATCCTAATTAGGAGCTTTAGTAACTTACTAAACTTACGAAACCCGATATAACTTCCTACCCGAAAAAACGAATTTGCCATATAACGCGGACCAATACCTTAGCTGCTTCTTTATTTTCAAAAGGAACTTTCGAAAAAGTCGACTTTATAAGTTACTTAACAAATACCTTAAAAATAACAACAAAAGGCAAATAAGCTTACAATTAGAACTTTACGGAATTTATTTCCATAGATCGGAAATACGATATATTCCGTAAGAATGGAAATATCCTTACGAATTAGGTTTTAGATACGGTATTTCTAGTGATTAAAGAAATAAGCCTTTTTCCAGAAAAGAATTTACGGAAGTGGTACGTTATGTTAGCTAAATCCGGCAAGGTATACGACGATAGGCTTTTAATTAATACCTAACGAGAATACCGAAAGAAATTAAAGTAAGTTACGAAGCTAGGCAAAAAGCTAAATAAATAAATCGTGAAATTGTAAAAGATAATGGCCTAGGGATAGCGATACGGAGTTCCAGAAACGAAATCGACAATTATATAGGTTAACGATTTATATATAGCAGTAGCTTTTTTTATAAAGAATTGAATAATTACTTTCCAGATAGTACGGAAAGCTGAAATTAAAAACGACACGATTAATTACTAAAAAATACCTGCTAACTTTTTAGATTATTAGGTTATAACTTATTTACCGTTTATATTACGAAATATCAAAGTAACGTTCCCGACGTTTTAAGGGACCCTTATAGATTTTTTTGATTAGGAAAGTGTTATGACTTAACAAAGCTTGGCTTCTTCAAAAACGGTCGAAGTCTTAGGAGAACAAGATCCGATAGTAACTTAAGGTTACGTAACCGGCTTAAAGGGCTTAACGGTCTTGGTACCTTAAACGCTTTAAGTTATATAGCAGCGTTTAAAGGGCTTAATAAACTTAAAAATTTGAACGCCTTAAGCGCTTTAAACTAAAAATAAGATATTTACGTTTATTAATTTTTATAGTTGTAGATAATACGAGCTTATAATATAACTTGGTTACCTAAATTATTTTTAGTTATTTTTTATTATTAAACGTAATTAATTTATTTATTATTATTTAATTTCTTATAATATTACTGTTAATATAAACCTGTACGACTAAGTTTAATAGTTAGTTAATTAATCTAGTTGTTATACGTTACAACTTCCAGCCGTTTTTGTAAATCTTTTTTATCGTAATGCAAAAAACCGGGTTCAACGGATTTGAAATCCAGGGCTTTCTGGGTTCTCTTTAAACAGAATACGAACATAGCAAAGAATAGCGATCTTTTGCGAATAAATAATTAGGAATTAACTCTAGACGTCCTTACCCTTTTTAAGGGTGTATTATATTATAAAACATTCGTCGGGAAGCTGATAAGCCGTTATTAGCTTCGGAGTTTATTACCACGGGAGCTTCCCGATTATTCTTAGGTTTTGAAACGGTTTATCCGGGTTAAAATGTGCAATATTTGTTGCCCTAAAACTCAAATAGATATTTCGGTTATTAAAGGTTTTCGTTAAAGTTTTACAATAAGCTCCAAAAAAGCGTTATTTATTAATAAGAACTAACGTTGCAAAAAAGCCAAAATCTGTGGTTTGTTGATAATAATATTTTTAACGCAACGAATACGCTAATATTAAGCGGTTATATAATATAAAAGCTGTATAAAAGTATATATAAATAACTTACCCGATTCCTTATGCATTTAACTATAAATTATCTAGTAATATAAATAACGAATTTATTTAAAAAAAGTTTTCAATTACTAAGGTTTAAACGTTTCGTTTCAGGAAGATATACAGTTAGGGAGCAAAAGTCACGGTATGGGCTCCATATCATGCATTTCCACCATTTAACTTTCTAACTTTACTTATACGTCTTTTAATTAATTCTTTATTAATTCCTTAGCAATTTAGGTCCTTTTTATACGAATAAATAATGAATAAAATAGTGATTTTTAATATTTTATGTACTACCCGAACGCGTCAATAACGGTCTAAATCTTTTTTGGTATAGATTTTATTAAATAATTTAATACTATTTTTGCAGACTTCTTTTATATAGTAATTAAAGTAACGATTAACAAATTTAATGCTTCCTGCGTGTTTCCTAATATTCTAAAGTTAGGTTCCTTTAGTTAGATTCATTCCTTTAATAATTTCTATATATTTTCGATGGAATTTAGGTCGGGGTTATATAAAAACCAATCGAAAATTTCCACCTTATATGTTCGGAGCTATTATTTTACGATATTCGCAATATGTACGGGCGCGTTATCTTGCATAAAGATATTATTATTATTAAGGTATAAAAGGAGGTATTCATTAAGAAAGTTACGATAAATACGGCCGGTTACGCCGCCACGGGCGGCTTCGGGGTTACTATCGAAAACTATTAAAAAGTTCCGGAAGCTATATTAAAAAGCACCCCAAAATATTTACGTCTGCCCGGTTTTCTTATACTTAGGTTGTACGTATTCGGGTAATAAACGTAATTTTCCTGTTTTAAAAATATCCGTTAATAATTATTTCGGTTATTAACGTAAAAAAAAATAACATATTAAAAGTTTTTCTGCCGGAAAACCTATTACGCGTAATTACCGCAATTACGGTTTATTAACGTTTCCTTATTAAATAAAACGCGTTTTTATTATGATAATAATTTATTACGATACTTTAAAGCGAAAACTAAACGCTTTTCGGCCGCTGCTTAAGTAAAAAACGGCCGTTAAAGGCATTTAGAATACAAGATACCCTTAAATCGAAACCACCTCCGGAAAGTCCATATTAAAACGTTAAAATAAATTATTGCAATTAATTCGCTTAAAGGAATTAATAAATCAAAGTCGATTTTACGCCATATATAACGCTTATAACGATCGTTAATCTTTTTAAGCCGCCCAAAACGTAAGCGCGATTTCGCTAAATTTTAGGTATCGTAACGTTTACAAACGCCAAAAGTAATACTTGGCGATACTTTATATTTCGTAACGATTTCTACGAAACCTTCGCCCAGTTCTTTTTCCGTTCGCCAGCGCGTTCTCGTATAAGGCGAATACTCAAATCGCTTCAAATTCGGATTTAAATTAGGTTATCTAAACATATTTAAAGGTATTAAGTTGTTGGGATTAAGTAGGAAAAAAAACGCGTTTTAAGTAAAATTGCAAAAAAACGCCGTAACTTTTGCTCCCCCACTGTACCTTACGAAGCCATTCGAAAATAATCGTAACTTTATTCCAGCCATTTTCGTTGAAAACGTATTTTTATTCGGGAAAGTAATCGGGAAACTATTATCCTTAAAAGCTAAAACCTGTAAAGATTACTGCTAACATAAAGCGTTACCCGAAAACCGTAATAACATCGATTATCGTTACCCAAGCTGTTATTTCGGAAACCTTTCGAAACTTACGCTTCGTAAAAGCGCTCCCAATCACCTTTCTCTTTTTCGTTTCGTGTTTTTTTTCGTACGCTTATTTCGTTTATATTTACGATATTTTCTTTTCTAATATTTAACTTGCATATAAATGCTTTAAAACAACGTTGGAAGTTTCGGATTTTATCGGGAAGTTCGAAAAACGCGTGGAAAGTTTCTAAAAGGTTTTACAACTTATTACGTATCCGTAAATAACGGTTAATAAAGCGTTTAACCCAGTATTTCCTAAAAGAATAACTGCTTCCATTTGCTTAATTAATTAAGTCCGCCATTTAACGTATTTCGAAATTAAACAGCGTTTTTCCATCATCTTCCTTATCCAATATCCACCTTACGAATTCCTTTTTTTGCAAAAGGCTAAGGATTTGTTAATATTGATGCGTTTTAAAGTGCGGTTTGGCATCTCTTTTCCTAGCAAACAGGGTATTTTCGGCTATATTCCATTTGTTAACCATTGTTTTTTTACTGAAAGCCCGTAGCGATTTCTGTTAAAGCCTCTTTAATATAATGTTTTCATTAGGCCTTATTTCAAATTGGAGCTTTAGAAACGTTATGTAAGTTGAGATATCATGAATTCTTAATAAAAAGGATAAGGCGTTGGAAAAGGGAAGCCCATTTCAGAAAGTGGATAAATTCAGGAAGTGGGGGCAAAAATGGTACTTTTTTTAGGTAATAACAAATCTTTTAAAAATAACCTGTTTTACGTTATTAAGAACGAATTACAGAACTTACTTTAATAAGTCCACGTATATAATTAAGCTAACGGTTATCTTATATATATATGAAAAATGTTAAAATCTTAAATAAAATAATTTAGTTAACCGCTAGATAAAAGAAATAATTCCAAAATAGCAATAACGTCGAAAGTGTACGGAAGAAATTAAAACAAACTTATTCGTAAAAGATTAATTACCCTTATACGAGCGTTATATTTAAGCTATTACGGGTTTTTAAATAGTTACTGTTATTAATGTTCGTTTTAATAACTGTTGCGATTATTATGCCGACAGAAAAAATAAAAATAGAGTTAAGTTTTTATTACGTTATTTAATTTAAAGTAACTGTAAAAAACAAAGATATTTAACGGGTTGTAAACGTAGGTTTCCCGGACGTTTCGAACTATATAATTAAAGTCGATTATAAAATATTTAAAGCCGTATTTAATATAGGATAATTAATTTATTCCGTAAGTACGCGTAATAATCGGCCGGTAAATTGCGGAAAATTAAGAAAACTAAAATCCCGAAATATACGTTATTATATTCGGAAAAACTTATATATAAAAATAAAGACGGTATTTAAGTTTTTCAAACGAGTATATAGACGAGATCTACCGTTATTATTACGAAGTTAAAAGAACTAAGTATATACGCGTTAGGAAAAATATTTTTAAAGGTTAAAAAGAGTTATTTATGAAGTTAGAAGGATACGTAGTTTTGGGAAATCGTCGATTAGTCCGTTGTTAAAAGGAAATACGTTTTAAGATATAGGTAGGTATATATTAATAAATTTAATAAGTATAGCTGGTTTTAAAAATTTAAGGCCCGTTTTATAATACGAAATAATCAACAGCTTATTGCTTATAGAGATATATACGTATTTACCTTAACCGAAAAGTTTTTTCAAGACTTAATATTTATTGTAATTAAATTCGATTTAAAGTTTAAAATAATATAAAGTTATAAACGCCTTTGTTAATATGTATTTATTTTACGAAATATATATAAAGACGTTCTCGGAATACCCTTAATATAGCAGGATATTTTTAATTAAAAAAGCTTTATACGGCCTAAAAGAATCGGCATTATTTTAATAAACAGACTTTATTAATACGTTTAAAGATTTGGCATTTAACCCCGTTTTTTATAAGTTTTATTACTTTTTTCGTTAACGATATTGTTGCTGCGTATCACAGAAAAACCAAGCCTTTGTTAATTAGTTAATTTAGCAAATATAAGAACGGTATATCTTTATAAAAAGTGAAGATTTTTAATAGTTTTTTGGGATCGAAAGAATTAAAAACAAATTTAATAAAGAATTCTGGTTATTTTAATCCGTTTTTAGAGATAAACTTGTTAACTTATTGTTTAAAAAGTTTAAATAACTTTTTAAAAATGTTAATAAGAAACGGAAAGTTGCTGCCGAATTTTAATTTAGAATAATTAGGCTTTATTAATAGATACCAAAATCAAAGCGGTTTTATTTTATACGTTCCGGTTTATACCCGACTTTCTATATAGTTTTATAATATCTTGATTAGCCCGATCTCACTTATATTTTAATAATATATATTATAAAGTAATTAATTATGTTACACGGTACCTAATCGGCACCAAAGGGTTGACGTTATAATTCGCTAGTAATGATTCGATAAATATTTAAAATATTGCTTGTTTTATAGATAATATAATTAATTAAAGAAAACTTTTAAGTTTACGTTATAAAACTATTTAACGTCTTAAATAAGCGAACGAACCAGATAAGCGAGCGAGCCACTTTTAATCACCTTTCAATAACAAAGTTTAATAAATCAATAACTATATATTAAATCAATTTAAATTAATCGGATTCGTTTTCGTTAAACGTATTTATAACTTCTTTATAAGTATACGCATTATACCCGGGCTTACCATAAACGCCACATTTCCATTCCTTCGTCTTAACCTTTTTATAATAATTACTTTTAACCGTTATTAGCTGTATTTCTTTACTACCCCCTTCTTTTTCGGCCAGAAGATCTTGTTTTTTTTATATAATAAATATTCCTTTTTCTTAAAAATGTTTATATTTGGTTTTTCGGCATTTATTAAAAAAATAATTAATTTTGCGTAATTTGGCGGTCTTTTAGAAAAAACGTTTTTATATAAAAATATTAAGTTATCTTTTGTCAAAAAGTTAATCGGTTTAATTATCTTTGTCGGCGAGCTCCCCTGATAATTTCTAATTTTTCTTTACAAATATTATCCCCGTTTTTTTGTTTTTTGGATATTTCGGAAGGTCTTCGACGGTAGGGAAAAAATGGAACCGGCGGAGGTAAGCGGCGAAACGGTTGGCGTAAATACAGCTAAAGAAATTTCCAAATCGGAAAAACATTATTAAGATCGAATAAAATAAATTCAGCTTTTGCAAAACCGGATTTGATATTATCGGACGTTATAACGGCTTTAAACGTGTTAAAGAAACCGGCAAGAAAATCTTTTTTAACGATATAAGTATAATAACGTCGTATTAAATTCTCAATATAAAACGTATACGTACGCTTTAAAACGGAAAGGCAAAATACGTCGAAAATTTAAAACCGATAAAAGGAATAAAAAAGTATACAAAACGTAATAATATCGTTATTTACGTAATATTTTTTAAATTTTATCCAATAATAACTTTCGTAGCCGTGGAAGATAAAAAAACGCTTCGTTTCTTTCGTACGTATTCGAATATATTTATTAAAATATTAAATCTATTTTAAATCTAATTCGTTCGTTATCTAGTTATTATAATTAATCCTAATCTTTTAATTCGATAATAATAAATTATCTCGATACTAATATCTAAAGTAAGTTTTTCTTGTTAAAATAATAAATAACAATAACGTCCTACACTACCGAACGAGCCAAACTACCGAGCGAGCCGTTTTCTGGCACCTTGCAACAACTAATCCAAATAACTCAACCACAACGCAATAAATCCATTCTAATTGATGGTATTCTCTGTCGCTAACCGTATTTACAGCTTCAAAACAAATATACGCATTATATTAGGTCTTGCCGCGGATGCATATTATTACTTTTTTCTTTTAACCGTTCCGTAGCCGATTATTTATAACAACTATTAACAGCAAACTTTTATTACCACTTTTTCTGTTAACCAAAAGAATTTGTTTATCCCGTATAATAAGTAGTTTTTTTATTAGAAACGTTTGTTTTAATAATTTAAAATGTATAAAATCGAATTATTGTTCCGACAAGTCCTGCGATACCGCGACATGCCTTACAACGCGCCTTAGAACCTGCCCCATAACAAGCCTTACAGCCTTGCCTTACAGCCTTGTAACGCGCCTTACAACAAAGTCCTATCGCCTTCCGATATGACGTATTTTGCGAATATCTTCTACGTATTAAAGCCGGACAAAAAACGCTTGCGTATATGGGTTAGGAATTCGGTGGGTAATCGTTTTATTGTCGGTCGGCTTTAATACTTTCGAAACGGGGGTAATATTAGCTTAAACGCGTTAAAAAGTAATCGGTTATAAAGCGTTTAAAAGGAAAGAATAACAATATATATCCGCGATAAGACCTAATATAATACGTACATTTATTTTAAAGCTGTAAATACGGTTAGCGACTTAGAATACCATCAATTGGAATGGATTTATTACGTTGTAATTAAGTTATTTGGATTAGTTGTTATGAGGTGCTAGAAAACGGCTCGCTCGGTGATTTGGCTCGTTCGGTGGTGTGGGACGTTATACCTTAACTTTGCGAATTAATAATTTATATAATTATAATTTATTCCCGATTACTTCATTAGGCTTATCTAAGTTTTTCCCGTTTTTCTGCGCTTGTAATTATTATATCGCATATTATTAAGAACCTTATTAAAAAGTCCGTTTTGTCGAAATTATAAATATCTTTTTTTGCAATACCGTATTTTACGATTATAACCCGAACTAATTCGAAATATTTTCGAAATATTTCCGGATTTTTGTATAATATTTTTTAATAATCGATTTTTCCGTTTAAATGCGTTTTAAGTTCTTGTTACCGTCATATAAAGTTAAAAGCCCATTTAACTCCGATACGTATTATAACGCGTTAAGCCAGCAGTAAATCTGCTATATTTTCAACATATTAAAGCCGGATAAAAAACGTTCGCGTATTTAAATTAAGAATTTGATTGATAATGGATTTTTTTTCGGTCGGCGTTAATTTTCGTAAGTTAAGGGTAATGTTGGTTCGGGCGTATCGACCGTAATATCGAACTTTTAAAGTTAATTCGGAAACATCATATATAAAATGCAGCTTTTTAAAGTTAAATTTCGAGTCTCGTTTTTTAACCTGAATAACTAAGTTTATTCTAGCTTTTTTATAAAACGTTCCATATTGTTATAGTTGAAAAATTTGTAATTAAAGTTAAAAGGTTAAAGATTTGAAAAAAGTGGCTCGCTTGCTTATCTGGCTTGTTCGCTTATCTAAAACGTTAAAACAGTAATAAAATAATCGTCTAATAGGTAAAATATAATAATTACTTTATAATTAAAACGGAATTATTATACCTTATATAAGTTATTAAAAAAGTTTTATTAATTTTTGGATTAATTAGAAAATCAAAAGTTAACTTAAATACAAAACCTTTAATGCCGAACTCCATCTAATAAATAACCCTAGCAATGAATAGTGATTTCCACCAAAACGCGCGATATATAAGAAACCGATAAAGAATTAAACAAAACAGTTATAACAAAAAAGACAAATATAATATAAATACAGGTTATTTATAAAAGATATATATATTTATAACATATTTTATATAAGGTAAGGTAATTATATAAGTCCAAGCCTGGAAAATAAGGCTGAGCCAATATACAAAAATTATGCTACGATTAATTTTTACAATAGATACTATATTTAGTATTTTTAAATACGATAACTTTTTAAATGGTTTTTTACGGTTTGGATAGATTGTATATCTTAGTTCCGTATTTTATTCCGATTCCGATTAATAGTTGCCAATAAACTTCGGCCCTAGTAAACTTTATACCCGTTGACCACGGTTTAGTAGGGTTTTTAAAAGCAAATAATAATTTTATACGGTAAACCTTAAAGATAAACCTTAAAAACGCATAAAAAGCTTTATAAGCTTTCGCCAGTTTTACGGTTAGGAATTGTAATTTCGATTATTTTTATAACACCTTTTTAAGTTTTTATATATTAAAACAACAGCCGAATCTAATATATTACGTAATTAATAATATACGATACCAGTCTTCCGTAACGGGAAAACTTCCGTAAAAATTATTACGCTTATAATAATTAATCCCGATAAAAATACCAGACTTTTTAAAGCCGTTAATATTACTATAGATTTAAAAAGATTGTCATAAGAAAATCGAATTCGGTTTTTTATTTTCGGATATTACATAAATTTCCAAAACAAAAATAACCGACTTTCCGAATAACTTATACGGCGTAATTTTATTTCGGCAAAAGTATTATTAATAAATTTATAAACGGATAATAATAACTGATTAGAGGATTCCGAAATGCAGTTATTAAAATAATATACGTTAAAGTAATACAAGCGGAGGTTTGCTAGGTTATATAAGATAATAAAGGGCTTTTAAAATTCGGATAAGAATCGACGTAAATAGGAATTTATTCGGGATTAGACAGTTTGGAGTCGTGTTAAAATGAGATACCTGCGAAACGGAAGGGGGTTAGTGAAGCTAGAAGTTAAGGTAGCAATCTATTATTTTATCCAAATGTATATACGGTTACGTTCTTTCGAAGGAGAAAAACAAATTTTTATAAAATGCATTTTGATGTTAAGAATTAATATTAATCTGAAATATAAACATTTAATACGTAAAGTATCACTTGATAATTGTATACGCCTTTCGCACTTTATACTTTATAATTAATAATATTTTATAATACGTTTTATAAAATAATACTACAAAGTTTTTATTGTTTATTAATAATTTTATAACGAAAAAGATGTTATAAACCAGAACACCAATACTTATATAATGCAATATATAAGTTTTATAAAGATTAGTTTTATCGTTAATTATAAATCTTAAATTAAAACTTTGGTATTTAATAGAACTATGACATTGTAATTGTTTACGTTTTATCATAGTAATATATTTATAACTTTTATATAGTATAATTTTAAGTTGATGCTCTTTTTTTATATAATTCTATTTTAATATATATTGTATAATATACCGGATTTTCTTAACTTGAATGAAATTTTACATGTTAAATACTTGTAAATTAATTATAGAATTTATCTCTATCTTTTTAAGCAACCTAAGTTATCTTATATTATTTGTTTATCAATTTATAAGTTTTTACATTAATTCTTATTTCATATTATCTTTATAATTATTCATTGCTAGGGCTAATTATTGGGTGGGGTTTTACGTTACATATATAATACGATAATTACCAAATTATGTAGGTTATTAATGTTAACGTTGCTTTTTTACAGATAAAGTTACGGTAGGTAAATATATATAATTATTAAGTGCGAAAAAACGACTAAAAGAAATTTATTAAAGTAATATATATATTTATAAACAATACATTAGTTAATAAATCAATTAAAGCCTTATTATAAAAACCTTTTATATATTTTAAAAGGCAGCTAAAATTAATAAATATTATAAAAAACTTTAAAATTACGAAAAAAAGACTATAAAGGCGATATTTGATAAGGAATTATTTAATTAAAAAAAATTGAATTACCGGAGGAACAGTAAAATAAAAAACTGTAGCTCTACAAAATAATAAAAATGTAACGATTAACGCCTCGAATTTTTCAAGGCGTTAAGGGGGTATATTAGCTAGCCAGGTATGCTATCGCATATTAACTACAAAAGGCTACGTTCTAATCGGAACATAATTGTTCTGTTATTAGGTTACATAAAAGCAGTACGCCCTCTGAAAAGCTGCGCAATTAACTGAATACAACAACGCAACTAAGATCCCCTATATCTAACAAAAATTGGTGATTCTGGTAGGAGCGTACAGAACGGACCCTTGCCTCGCACAACTACAACTCAGGCCTCGCTGGCTTGTTACGGTTTTATGGGATTTGAGTAGTTAATCTTTAGCGCGATACAGCAGTACATTTGGAAAACAAGCCAGGGAGGCCTGAGCCAGCTGATGTAACCGGATGTATACCAGCCTGCACTTTGGTGCAACACTGAAATTATATTATAATAGATACACGAATGCGTCACGAAAAAGGTCTGCGCTGCCAACATAACTTATGGGGCGCGGCACTTCAATTCGAATCGACAGTACAGTACTTAAGTACCGTCTCCACGTTGGGGTGACAAGGGTTCCGGTCTATCGCTGTGAGGCCACCACCCTGGGTATCCACAGCTTGCCCTCAGGCTCATCCCACCGGACGTTCGTCATTCGCAAGGCTGATTTCGTTCAAGTGCTTGCAAAATCTTGGCCGCATGAATGATGGACAATTACAGGTACCAAATACCTACCGACCCATATAGGGTAGGTAGCAGTCGATGCATATATGCTGACCATCCTGACGCCCTGCCATCCAGGTATCCTGCATATTATGTCGTTCCACGACTTGCAGCCGGTGACCCCGTTCGAAGTGCAAAGTGCAAGTCTGTTCTATCAACCCAACTGCGTAACGCGGCCATTATTGTAACGTAATAGTAGGTTGGCGATTTTAGTTCGGAACTACAAATGCTGAGAGGCTTGGCTGATACTACATTCCCGATTAATGTCAGTTCCAAGGGACGATTGATGGGAACTTGCCCTCTTCCTTCTCCGGAAAGAACAGCGACATACGTAAGCATGTTTCTGGGTTGCGACGTCCGAAAGCGCCTACTACCTTTTACGTCCTCTGTGCTGGTTGGTCCAAGTTCCTCGAGAGCCGAGCCTGCGCCCAAATGTGGCCTTTCGGAGCCACATATCCGGTCAGGCGGCTGGAAGACGTCGTAGGCCAGACATACGACTATATCGTCATTGGCGGTGGCACGGCTGGATCGGCCGTGGCTTCACGACCCAGCGAGAGCCCCGGCGTTACCGTGTTAGTCCTGGAGAGAGGCTCTTTTCCAGGATGGTATTCAGTCGGGGGTACCTCTGGCATCCGTTGCCAACCGAAGTTATGCCGTTCGCCGAAACTGCACCTCGGAGCCGCAAACTGGGGACCGACAGGTGGAGATTTCGGCCGAAACACTTGGTGGAAGCTCGAGGATGAACGCCATGATATACACGAGCGGCGCACCAGCCTACTATGATCGATGGGGCCAGATCCATCCGGACTGGAGCTGGGCAAAAAGAGAGCCGTATTTTAGCAAGGTTGAAAAAACCATCTGTCTACGTCGGACTGACGAGCCGGAGTCAAACATCTACCCATTCCTTCAGTTGTCAGTCAACTCGTTGGGGCTACCCTCGGAGGAAAGTCCCAATCGACCCAATGCCTCAGCGATGGGGTACTTCGACCTTGACCTCACCATCGATCCGAAGGATACAGACACTCAGCCTTCCACGCCTATTTACCCAAAGAAGTTGCCACCCAACGTCAAGCTTCCCTCCATTTATGTAGCGATGTTATTGTATCCCGCCTCGACCTCGACGCTGCACGCGCCGTCATGCGCGGTATCCTTGTCCAGCCTTCAAGGGCTGAGCAAGGGGACTTAAAGACTAACCCCAGCCGAGCTTCATCAAAACCCCACGCGAAGTCGTACTCGCCGCTGGAGCAATATGCAGTCCTCAAATCCTACAGCTCAGCGGCCTCGGGCCCCGATCGCTTCTCGGAAGCCTTGGCATATCTGTCGTACGCGACATCCCGGGTGTTGGCTTCCACCTGGGCGACCACATCTTATTTCCTGTCCTTGTTCAAGTGCCGGCACAAGAATCCTTGAAGCTGCTGCAAGGCAGCATCTTCCAGGTGATTAGGCACGCCTTGCTTTATGCTATAGCCGGCAAAGGGTGTTCAAGTCGGCGGTAGACCGTGCCGTCTTCTTGAGCACCTCGCACTTTGACGACAAAACGGGCACCTTGCGGGCGACTGACGCGACATTGAATGCCCGCAACGCAGAAAACCTCCCAGACGCCGAGCTCATGGTCGTGCCAGTCGGTTCATTGCCCGATGTGTATCCCGGCAAGGCACTATTTACGCTTCAAACGTGTCTCACCAAACCGAAGTCCACAGAACCATTGAGATCATATCCTCGGATCCGAAAGAGAGCCCCAAAATAGAGCTGAATATGCTGCAGGACCTGGAAGACCGGCAAGTGGCGCGGAGAGCCTTACGTTTTACCCTTCGCTTGGCTGAACGGTTTGCTCACCGTTCTGGGTATCCTAATGAAGCCCGGGTCTTTGGAGGCCCAGGGAGTAATAGAGGCACTGAGTGGATAGAAGGCGACTGGCGCTCCGTCTTGGATGAGGACCTTGATGAATTTGTCCGGAAACACATGGCCTCCGGGTTTCATCTAATGAGCTCCTGCCATATGGCGAGCAAGGACGAAGAGGGTGTTGTCGACGGCGAGCTACGAGTCTATGGGTTTAAGGAATTGAGAATTGCGGATGCGAGTGTCTTGCCAAGTACCCTCCGGCACATCCTATGGCAGCTACATACATGGTAGCGAAGCGATGTGCTGAATTTGTGAAGAAGGCATCGAGGTGATTTAGATGCCAGGTATGACCAGAATTAACACCAACCGATCATCCAGCCAAAATTTATTCAAGTCTTTCTTGGGAACATCCACGATTGTAAATACAGACAGGATATATAGACTGACTTCGCCATAAATGACTATTAATAGAACCTGAAACATTTGGGACAAAAGATTTAAACGATCAGATGTTGTTTGAGATTCCCGGCTCAATATTCTCCAAAATCTCCATCAACTCCTGGTATATCTTCTTCTGGATTCTTCGCCCCTCTTTAGAGTCAACAAATTCATGCGGCGTGCTCAGCTGGCAATCCTCGAGGTAAATGCCATGGCTTTTCCATCCAGCAGTAGCAGCCGAAATATAAGTCCGCGCCCCCATCTCAGGGGTGCGCCCAATGATCCCAAAGCCGATCCTTGTAATGGCTTCGTAATACCATGGCCAGGACTTCTCCCGTAAAAGTTGCGTCTGACAGGACCCAGGCTCAACAATGTTCAGCACTACCTGCGACTTCCCTTTGTTCTTGCTCTGCAACATTTGAGCAGCGACTTCCCTGCCTACAAATAGGCTCATGAGTTTCGTGTTAGCGTAGCGGTTAAACATGTCCGTGCCGTACCGGAAGTGCTCAAAGATGGATGGCTCATTGCGGCCCTCAAAACTCGTGTAAAAATGCGCATTGGAGCCTACAACGACCAAGTGCGGGAGATGTGAGCTGCCCGACTCAGAAGCGGACTCGGAACTTCTTCCGTAAAACTTTTCTTTTGTGGCCCGCAACACTGGAAGCAGCAGTAAAGCCATGAGCCACGTCGAAATGACATTGACCGTAGTGGAGCGTTCATAGCCCTCGGCGACTTTGTACACCATGCTCAAAAGGCCAGCATTTTCAACCACAATGTCGAGGCGGTCCAGGGCGGCAGCACGACGGCAGAAAGCTTTAACGCTATCAAACGATTCAAGGTCGACTTGCCACACTTCGATCCTATCAGGGTCAAACGGCGTGTCGATATGCTGGGTGAACTCTATGTCACTTTTCGCGACCTGGCCCTTTTCCACGTCCCGGCAGCCTAGAATCACTTTCTTGGAGTTCAGGCGGACAAAGTGTCGAGCGGCCTCGAGTCCTATACCAGTGTTGGCGCCCGTAATGAGGACGGTCTGGCCTGTGAAGTCCTGCTTAGGGTAAGGCAGTGGGAACACCTGGGTGGTGAAGGACCTATACAGACTTCGATTCCTAGGCAGACGCACACACATGTCAGAAGCACGTCGGGAAAACGCACGCCGGAACGCTGAGGGAGTGGCCAACATACATGGTGATGAGTTGGTCTGATTACTCGGGTATGTTAGAAAGTGTTTGCGCGGCGCGACAATGAGCGTGTGCGACGAGGCCCGCTGAAGGGGGGACCGAACTTCCTCGGGGTAACGACCGGAGACTCGCAAGTTCTTTACGGTAGGATAAGCTGGAAGTACGGCTTAAAGAGGTTTTAAACCTCTGCGCGTGAAGGACCAGGGGGCGCGGGGGACTTGGGAAGGACTATGATGCCGCGAACAATTTGTCCGGTTGATTCATCTGGTTCTGGGTTTGGTCTGCCCAAGTTTCGAACTTGTTGACCCTGGAAAACGAGCAGTTGCCACCGAGGCCGTCAATCTGTGTCTACTTCCAAAGCAGAGGCTACGAAATTACATGAATTCTTAGCGACTCTCTTGGCTGGTCTTAGGATCAGGATGCATAATACATGTTCATAATGATGCGGCAATGCTACATCTTGGTTCTACTGACAAGAAAAGGCCTCGGGGGTTACTGCCAGAGCGGAGAGCCTATGATAGGTGGTCTGTAAACTCCCTACCCAACCCCAACGTCGTAAGCATCGGTAAGACCCACGTGTCTATCGCGAAGTAAAACGTCGTGTAGGGCTGAAGTGCCATTAGTTAGAGCAAGCTAAAGATCATAGCAATCAATACTGTATGAGCTAAAAGTTTCATTTTTAGAACATATAATTACATTATGTATATTACTAGTTTTACAAGCCATATTTCCTATAATTATAGTAACGATATGTCTCCTTTCTCCCTAGATCGGTTGGACTCAGTCGCATTCTACGAAGTATGTCGAGTTAGTTCTCAAGGAGGGGGTTAGCCCCGCGGTAAACCACCCCGGACCGTTACATCGAACCGACTCATGTGCAACATGCAGATCGCTATAGGTTGGTAAGACAAGAGTGGCGGAGTGGATGCCAAGACTGTGAAGCTGCGAGGGCCGACCAACATGGTCTGCTTATGCACTCCACAGGATCCCGAGGATCATATGTACTTACTTTCCCGTGATATTTGTTAAAACCCAAGTAACTACAACAAGTCTGTTACTTCCTACATTTAGAGTTCATAATGTATCGTCATGTAGTTACTGTTAGCAAGGGGCATGAGGGGAAGCCAAGACCGCCCACCAGCTCGCGGCCTCCGAAGTTATTCCTTTATATGAAGGATCACTCAGCCGCACTCTCTGAAACCCTACACTTGAGGGTGGTGATTAAGGAAGAAACCCCCGCGCGGGCGAGATTCGAGTGTACTTGACGCCCGAGATATATAGAGTATACCGAGCAAATTCAGACCCTGTTATGCGACCTTGGCGTACACCGTGTCTACACGACATCCTTTGCTTAGGTATATGATTGCCTATTTCGTATAGCCGGATGCTACCCTTTACAAAAACATAGTTGGTGATGGTTGGGAGCCGGCGGTCCGTGTTAGATAACCACTGAAATCCACCCCCATGTCCTCATGTCCCCTTATTAGGAAGATGTGAGTTGGGGTCTGCATGGTGTGGCTGCTCAGGAGCCAACTTATCCTTCCATGCTTCCTTTTACTTTTTATTCCCTTTCTATTTCTATTATATAGTTTGGGAGTAGAGCGATAAGAAGGGCCGCCAATAGGTAGAAGTAAGGTTTGAAAACCATTGATTCTTAGCCTTCTTTATTGTACAGGGCGCTTTAAGCAGTGTATAGCACTTTTGATGGTTATAAAAAGACACTAGGAAGTCGCTGCAGCCTCGCAGTGCTCCCAATTTCTTTCAGTTCATTGAATCTCGACCGACTCTCCCCTTTAACTAAGCCCTCCACGGTCTTTTTGTCATTTGTCAACTTACTTACTGACGCCTTCCTGATCCCCGTCTGCACTCCTCCCGACTCGGAGCAGGTCACTCCAGCGGCATCGTTCACCATGGATGCCACATTTATCCTCCCGACTGAACCGCAGGACCGTGGGCTTTCCGGAAGGGCCCGGGTCCTCCTGGGCTTGACATGGTTTTTCATGGCATTTGCCATCCAGTCTGTCAGCCTTCGCTTGTATCTAACGCGCAAGTTCAGCCAGTCATTGGCGCTGGATGACTGGATCATGCTTCTCGCCTTGGGCTGCCACATAGTGTTTGAGATCTTCCTGACTCTGGCCAGCGTCTCTGGGCTGGGGTATCCGATGGAGACCATGACCATCCAGGAGATCGTCGACATGAGCAAATGGGCATGGTGCACGGTACCTGGCAACATCCTCGCGAATGTAACCTCCAGAATATCCATCGCTATTCTGCTTGTTCAGATCTTTGGCGTACGCAAGTGGTTCAGGTGGCTCATAATCATCTACACCACCGCCTTGACGGTCCTGGGCTTAGCCAACTTCACCTTCGTCTTTCTCCAGGCCAGTCCCTTCGTAGCGAGCTGGGATTTCCGCATGGAAGCAGACTGGCGACTCCCACATCTCCCGCATAATATTCTCATATTCATTCAGTTGAGTAAGGCAAACCTTTTCCACCCTTCAGGCTCGAGCCTCGGCGTCCAGGCAGACGAGACCCTTTACGAGCTCTCGCTAACCAACTATACGTAGTCCTTTTTTCCATTTCCGACTTTATTTACGCTTTCTTCCCCGTCTTATTCATATGGAGGCTTAACATGGCCACTCGGAAGAAGGTTGGTCTCATGTTCGTCATGGCCGGATCCTTCATCACCATGGCCGCTGCTATCGGCAGGGCCGTTATTGTCAGCGACACTTTCAACGTGAATACGGAGATTAGTGCCCAAGATGCCATGGACTCGGACCATGTCTTCGTCACATTTGGTGTCGGCAGTCTACTGGCATCCGTTGAGGTGTCGCTCGTCATCATCCTTGGCAGCTTGCCCAAACTCAAAGTTGCCACAAAGCTTGGCTTATTCAAGACTCTCTCCTCTTCTTTCAACTCCATGATGAGCAAGCTCCGGCCTGGAACCCAGTTAAGCAATTCAAGATCGAGAAGCAACAAGGGTTGGGCTGACTCGGATGTGGAGCTCAACCATTCTGGCAAACGCGGCTTTCCCCGTCATCCCGGGGGCCAGCATGATTCCTCCGTGCAAGCGGGTGCTACCAACCCTGTGGCGGATTTCGTGTCCCGAGACCAGGTAAACGGAATTCGGGTAACGGAGGGCTACGCAGTCACCTACCGTCCCGAGTCATGTGAGCCCAAGATTTGTGTCTAATAGGAGTGAGATGGGCCTGGGCCGTGAATCTTCGTTTGGAGTAGGGACTGGTACAATCTGATGTGTGATGAGGCGGGGGGAGCGGTATAAAATTGCCATATCTACCTATACTTCATGCACAGCATGTTCCCCTTGATGGCACCCGTCATTCGATTGTTTATTATTATTGTTTTGGCACTATGATTATGTGACGCAAAAACAGACTATACAAGGGTCTAACACGTGCAATACGGGAATTCATACTTCATGTTGCTGAAATGGACATGTCATATGAATTAGATTTGTCAAGTGCACGCCAGAATCTCCAGCATCGAATTTTATGATTGGCTCGAGGGAATCATATTTGCCATTCTCGTGTCCCGATCTTTCGGTTGACCCTCGTCCAATCCCTATTTTGACCATGATGATCATGGATTGTATCGCAATACATTCCGCTAGAGGAAAACTTCCAAGGCGACCAGTGACTCCATTTCCGGGGCATCAGGTCCGGGAGTGTGCTATCCAATGAGCTATTGTCTGTTCCGAGGGTGCCTCCGAGGTGTGGTAAGGCCCTCGGTAATGAGGTCGCTGAACTGGTTCTGAGAATGTCGGATGGAAGGCTAAGAAGAATCACGCGCATAATCTTTAGAATCCGGAGTGGAGGTTAGGGCTATTAGCATATTACAGTGCTTGCGACTGTGTCCTCCTCCATTTGAAGACCAGTTTGATAAGCATGCATCACGGTGGCGCCTACCAGTGGTGGTTTAATCAATACTACAGTACCGAAGACATTTTTGGTCAACTATCTATGGGAGACTCATTTGACTAGGGAGAACTATGTCTACAGAGCCTGCGCCGCAATACGATGTCGCTCTTTGGTGATTAGCTATTCACCGCCTTTTCCAGCCGCAAACTATTTGGTGTAACTATGAAATGTCAGGCGACGGGTCAAGACGAGTGGGCCTTGGCAGTAATGTTATATCAGCGCATTTATTTAAGTAATGGTACCCAACATATACATGTGACGCTGTATGCAAGGCCTTCCTGCGACTCAGCCTGATACTAAAGCCACGCCTGCAACGCAGCCTCACCATTCTCGTCACACACCCCACTATACACTAAGACTGCACATATTGAGGAATTGCCCGATTTAGGTTGCATTGAATGCACCTGTGGTATCACACGAAACGACAAGGAAAGACACCTGTCTAGGTATGGCTTCACCTACATAGGTCCCAACACCTGTGGACATTACCGTCTGGATGAGGTACAGGGCACAGTTCGTATATTATGCCTCATAAATCTATTATTATATGTATTACTATGCTGATCAATAATTTTGATATGGAGATACGGGCTGTTTATGAAATAACATATATATCCCATAAGCTTATAGTAGACAGGCAATCAACCATTAAATTTCTTAATTAACTATCCTCTTTTTATCGAAGAAGCCTTCACCACTTAATACCTCTCTGTTCCACTCAGATTCGTTACACCTTCCTACGTCAAAACGAGTGCTGACGAAGCCAGATAACGCGGTATCAAGTTGAAACTCGCATCTCTGCCTTACGGGTCTCAGCTGAGGTCATAGGCCATCACAGACACCGGCCATGTCACTTCTCTGGGTTCTCAACAACCTGATTGAGGCTGCCCTCTTTGGCGGCTCTTGCATCATCCTCGCCTGGACACTTTCTAGATGGCTTGGTGCCTTGGTAAAGCAGAAGGACGATGCATTCAAGACGCCCTGTATTCGCTCTATCCTGCTCCGCCCCTTGCTGGTTCTTAAGGCTCGCTTCGACGCATGGTCCTTTCTTATCCGAGGCCCAGCGATAATCCAGGCAGCCTTTGAAAAGGTTACACGCCCATGGGAGCAATCTTCCTAATAACTGTCACAGTATATACAGTAGCTAATATACCTTACTTCATCATAGTCCAATGGTGCTCCGTTCTCCGTAGATACTCCAAGCAATACCATTGTCCTAGTCTCGGACTGGAAGCACATCAAGGAGATCAATGCCGCCCCGGAGGGCACGCTCTCCCTGCTAGGGGCGGCCAAGGAGGTCCTCCAGCCAAAACACACCATGAGCGACTTCAACTGGATGGACAAGCGAGGTTCCGATGGCGCGCCCCTGCAGATGACTTTGCGCAGCCGCCTATCCGGTTATCTCCCCGTGCTTCTCCCAGAGATCCGCAGCGATCTGTGCGCCCTATTAGATCAGCGTTTTGACTCGCTGGCGGTTGTTAACGGTTAGCAGAGCTGAAGAGTTCCAAGAACCAGGGCCCCCCCCCCCCGGGCCCGAGTTTTTAACATTGACCCCCATCGACTGACCTCTCTTGCTTTAGGTGTCAAGCAAGGCGCAATCTTTCCAACCATTCTGGGAGCCGTTGCCAAGTCTAACGCACGTGCCTTGTTCGGGGCGAAGCTTTGTAAGGACGGCCCCTGAGCCTCACCAACGTCTTTGGCCCGACTTCAAGTTGACATGCTAATGATCAAGTTACATACTAGCTCAGAACCCGGGGTTCTTGAAGGCCGCCACAAAGATGATCGAGCATACTCTCATTATTGCCGAGATCCTGCGTATGGTTCCTAGCATATTCTACGAGTCAGTGACCTCCCAAGCTATAAGTTGTCAACCTTCCCGTGGACGTTCGATCTGACAAATACCAATCGACATAGCCATCTTGGAAGGTTCTTGTCGAGCCGCCTTAACTCTGGCAAAATTATGACCGAGGCCCTGACTGCCGTAGTCTCCGAGCGGTTTCGAGACCGGGAGCTCCGCAAGGAAGGATACGATACCCCCGAGCACAACGACTGCATCCAATGGATCATGGACCACTCGCCGAGGCACAAGCCATGGGGCGTGACTCGAGTCGTCCATGAGCTCATTGCCGTGTGGTTCGGCTCTGTCCATATCGCGTCCACCACTGCTTGCGCCGCTGTGTTCGACCTCTGCGACCGCTCGGAATACGTGGATATCCTGCGCCAGGAGATCGAGCAAACTGGATGGGAAGCGTTTGACAAGTCGGGCGGCCAAATATTCCCTCTCATGGATAGCTTTATGAAGGAGTCTGCCCGTCTCAACCCCATTGAGTCTGGTACGGTCTAAGCTCATTCCCTACCTATGTCGTATGTCCCCCGTGGACAGCATTCGGTACTAACGAGATTACCTCCCAAAAAGTCAGTACCCGCCGAAAGGTCCTTAAGCCGTTCCGTTTCTCCGATGGAACGACGGTACAGCCTGGCCAATGGGTCTGCTCCGCCCCCAAAGGGATGAACAGGATCCCGGCCACTTGGGCCGAAGCCGACAAGTTCTACGGATTCCGGTTCGTGAAGCCCGAAGTCCTAGAGCAGGCCAAGCAAAACATAAAGGGCCTGTCTTCGGGCTTATCCTCATCCCCATCAAACGACAGCTTCGAGATCCCCAAGGGCGGCAAGCCGTCTGCGTATACCGACCTCTCGGACTGGCAGCAGTGGGGCACCGGAAAGGCCTCTTGGTGAGTTATACCCGCCTCTTTTGTTTGCTACCCGTCGTTGTTCTTCTTCACGTACTGACTGAGAACGTCCTCAGCACCGGAAGATGGTATGCGTCCGCGGCCATCAAAATCATGCTTGGTACGCTTATTACGAAATATGACATTAAGCTTGTCAATCCTGAAGCCAAGCGCTACTTTTCCTGGCGTACCTTTATTTATCCTTACGAGAGCACCCGGATCATTATGGAGCCGAGACCTGGGGCTGAGAAGGTTATGAGTAAGTAAGGGCTAAAAAAAGGAGGTATTGTGTACCTAAATTCTTAAGATATACCATGCGCGTGACGGCTGGCTAATTTAACCAGCTATTAAACCTAGTCCTGCGGTTTATGTTGGCAGTAGTGCAGTGGAATTTGGAGCAATGAGGCGAACAAGTCACGGCTGGTAATAGCAGATAACTAAGGGTGATCTGGGTAACCAGGTTATATTACAAGCGGGTGCTATTTAAACTTTAGGGGAGCTAATGAGCGTATCTATATACTCTTACATGGGAGCTCTTCCTTACAATATATGGTTAAATCTTTGAAAAATTTAAGTGCAATTATATCTCATTTTGATAAGCATCCACTTATTAGGCAAAGATGAGCTGATTACGAACTTTTCAAATTAGCCCGAACTATGACTTTCTCATAGTCCCATGGCTCGATGCCAATCCTCATCTATGCTGGCTTGACTGGCTCGATATAGAGCCGATCGAGCCTATAGCGCCATGGTATCACGTGACTTCATAGTGGGATCGTTCCTCCGTTCCGGGACCTCGTCCCTATCTGACACCGCTGGTATCGTTTTGAGCTGTAAGGTCCACTTGACCTCTTGCTAGGGTTGTCACAATGCACGAACGCTGTCAGTTAGCAGGGGGGTGCGGAGCGCTCCCCATATACGGAAATGTCACTTTCTGATCGAAATATATATGTTCCGTGGCTGAGATACACAAACACTCGAAACCATAAACTGGGCCATGCTGGGAACTGTCGTTGTTCTTTGTTTCAGTGTCTCGTGTTATCTTATATGGCCCCAGGGTCGTAAATTTAGTTGGTTAGTTTAGTTATTATTTTAACTAACACTAAGAAAAAAAAATATATAAAAAAATAACTAAACTAAGACTAACTAAGGATTAAATAAAGTCTAACTGTGATAGGGCTACACGTAGCCCATATTATGGGCACCGGAATTACGCCGGTACTAATACGCTAGGATTACGCAGCGTTAACGGTAACGCTGCGTTATATATTTCTTATACACACTTATATTTTCCATTGTTCTTTTTCTTTTATTTTTAGTTAAAAAATAAAATCCTTTTTAGGTAACTAGTTGTAGATTATACAAATTGAACCTTTTAAATATTTTCTAATTTATAACAGCAAAAAAGATTCTGTTTAGGAAATAATAAAGAAAAATATTAAAGTATTTGAAGGTTTTTCTAAAAACTTAACATAAGGCCTATATAAATCCGAAAGTACAAAATATATGAAGCGAGATAACTAAAGGTTTAATTATCTGGTTTCTAGACATAAAATAATATGTAAATTTCCAATTTAAGGAAAATAAAAATGGATGGTTTTATTTAAGTAATATATAAAAGGCCAGCATATCGCTAACAGAAAACTGAACAACACAACCGAATATCTCAAAAACGAAATAATAACCCAGAAAAATATTATCAAAAAATTACGCGATTAAAAAGTAGTAATTAACCAAAACGGCTTAATTTCCGGGATTAAATATTAATCAAAAGTTTATAAAGTTTCGGTTTTGAAAAGGCGTAAACACTCGAAATTAAACAAAAGTCTTTTGCTTTAATAAAAAGATTCAACGAAACAAAAAGAGAAATTCCGGGTTAAGTTATTTCTAAAAGTTATAAATTAAAAATAAATTTAACTTTCCGTTAAAAGAATTCAGGAATAACTTTATATTATTTACAAAAAGCTTAAAAGTAAGATATTACGCATAATTACCATATATTATAATACTAGGGGTTTAAATAGCAATTATAATTTCATTTCTTTCTGTGACGGCTGGGCTAGTTAACCAACTATTAAACCTAGTCGTACGGGTTTATGTTGGTAGTGGTACTATGGGAAACTAAGCAATAAGATAAATCGAAAGCGTATACTTAGTTACGTCTGGTAATAGCAGATAACTAAGGGTGATTTGGGTAATTAAGTTGTATTACAAGCTGGTGTTATTTAAGATTATGCGAGAATAATAAGCGTATTTATATATTGAATTCTTTTTGTTATAATATCTGGATTATTACATTCGATAAATGATTTTAATAATCCTTGGATTATTATATTCGATAAATGATTTTAATAATCTTTGGATTATTGCATTCGATAAATAATTTTAATAATCTTTGGATTATTATACGTGCTGTTACGTGATCCTTAAATTGGAGAATCCTTGTTTTTTGACCGTTTTTAGAGGCCAAGATATGTTGGGTTATAATACGATTTCTCTTTTCCGAAATTTTCGTCCCGAAGATTGTAAGTTCTTTTTTTCGCATCGTCGGAAATATGGTTAATAAAATTAGGAAACGTGCTAAACCTGTCTTTAAGGAAAAGGTTGTATAACGCGATAGTTTGTTTTCCGCCGTTTTTACTAACTTTATTAATATGGCGCTTTGTTCCTTTTGTAAGTTAAAGACCTTAAACTGCAAATTGTCCGAAAATGATTCGTTTCGTTATTCGTTTTATATTAAGTACAACTAAGTTAATTGCGACGTTAAAGGTTTAAGTCCCGAGTAATTATAACGTATGGCTGTTTAATACCGAAAACTGGAGCTGGAGCTGGAGGTCGTTGAAAAGGAAGCGGATCGGGTAATTACGTAAGTTAACGTTCGTTTTTGCCGTTTTCGAAAACAAAAGAAAATGTGGTATGATAAGATGATGAAGGCTGTGGTACGGGGTATCGATAACCTCGAGGAACTGGAAAGATTGGAGCGTGAGGAGGCGGGGGAGCAGGAGCTAGAAGCTTTTGTTTCGATAGCGTAAAGTTCCGTATTTGCCGATTGGTTAGGCGTTAATGTTATTGATTGGTTTATTATCGAAAACGTGGATTGGGGTGTATTTATGACCGCTTTCGGCGCCGTTGGTAAAAGTTTTTTAGAAGGCGTTGGGCGTTTATGAGGTTTTTAGCGGGTTTTTAGGTGTTTTCGGAATCTGGGTGTTTTTTCCATTTGATAAGGTACTGGGTAAGTTTATTTTTTTTGCGTATGTTTAGGATTTTTTTTACTTTATATATTAATGCATTTTTTTCCGCCTTATTTTCGTATCCTGTGTTGATTTTGATGGTGTTTGCTGTTGATTTAAGTAAGGTAATGTAAAAAACTGGATGGAGTTTAATTTTTGGGGGTAGTTTTAATTCGTAGTTATTTTTTGAGATTTTCTTGGCGATTTTATATGGGCCGATATATTTGAAGTCGAGTTTTTGGTTGGGGTGTTTGGTTTTGATGTTTTTGGTGGTTAGGTAAACCATGTTTCCTTTTGAGAAGGTTAATTTTTTTTAACTTTTTTGGTTGTAGTATTTCTTTATTTAATTACGTATAAATTTAAGTTCCGTTTTTATTTTTGTGTGTAGCTGTTTGAGTTGTTTTGACGTTAGAATGGCTTTAACGTTGATTGAGTTATTATCGCGTATTTTCTTGTAAATTTCTGGTATGAAACTAAAGTTGGCGTTTGTTGGGGTCGTTTTGATGCTTTTTTGATGGTTAGTATTGTAAGTTAATTGGGTTATGGGTAATTTTTTAACTTAATTGTTTTGTTTGTAGTTGATGTAATATCGTAGGTAAGTTTTAAGAGTTTGGTTTAACCGTTTTGTTTGTTTATCCGTTTGGGATTTAAACGCGTTAGATAACTTGTAATTTAAGCCGATTTATGTTATAAGGTTTTGTTAGAACTTAAAGGTAAATGTGGTGTTTTTATTTAAGACGATTTTTGTTGGTAATTCATATACGTTAAAGATATATTTAAAAAAGATGTACGTTATTTGTTCCGCGTTTATATTTTCGAAGTATGAAAGGAAATAGGAAAATTTTGTAAATCGGTTGACAATTACGAAAATATTATCGTAATGTATTTTTATCGCTGGGTTTTCGGATAAGGGAAGTTTAGTAATGAAATCCATAGTGATTAAATCTTATGGTTGCTGTAAAACTGGAAGTGGTTGTAATTTTCCGTAGGGTTTGTGCTGTAAAGCCTTGGTTTTGGCGTAAACGTCGTATTGTTTTTTAATTTTCTGTATTGTTGTTTTCATTTTAAGGAAGTAATAGGTGCGTTATAGCCGTTTTAGGGTTTTGTGAATCCCTGGATATTTATGAAGTAGATGTTAATGTATATCCCATATTAGGTTTTGCTAATAATTTTCTGAAACTTGTATTTTGTTTGTTTTTTGTTTTTCGGGTAGGTTGTCGTTATATTGCTGAATTTTCTGGTGTAGGTTGGGGGGTATTGTTTTGATTGTTGCAATTTGTCGTAATTTTAGGTGTTTTTTTGGGGCGATATTAAAGATTCGATGGCTGATTTTGATTAGTTTTTTTTTTAAGTTAAGTCGTTTGTTAAGGGCGTTTGTTTTGTTATTTTTAGATTTGTTTTGATGGATGATGACGAAATTATATTTCGTTAACTTTTCTGCGTAGCGTAGTTGTCGTCTTGTAAGTTTTCGGGTAGTGGTGAAACGGGTAAGATTTTTGTGATTAGTGTAGACCTTAATTTGGTGGAGGTTTCCCTTGAGTATATGTTTGAATTTTCGAAAAGTTTTGACGATGGCCATAAATTCTTTATCGGGAATGCCGTAATTGAGTTCGGCTTTTTTTAATTTGTAAGAATAAAAAGTAATCGGGTAAAGTATTTTTTGATTATTTCGGTATTTGATAACTGCGTTTAATATATAGTCCGAAAAGTCGGTTTTTAGCTTAATTAGGCGTTTTGGATTGTACATGATTAGTATTGGTTTATTAGTAATTGCATTTTTGATTTGTTGGAAAGTTTTTTTTGTTTTTATCGTTTATTGGAATTTGTTTTTTTTTAGTAAGATTAAATAGAGGTGTTGTAATTTTATTAAAGTATTTGATGAATTTCCGGTAGTAGTTGGCGAATCCGATAAATGCCTGTATTTTTGTGACGTTGGTAGGTGTAGGTTATTCGGTAATTGTTGCAATTTTTTTGGGGTTTATTTTGATATATCCTGGGGTAATAATATGTTTTAAATATTTTATTTTTTGCATGTGGAACTAATTTTTTTTTGCGTTGATTAATAGATTAGCGTTTTGTAAAACTTAAAGAACTTGATAAACGTGTCCTGTATGTGTTTTTTTTTGATTTTGAAAACATTAAAATGTTATTTAGATAGTACATAACGAAAATATCCAGATATTTC
The DNA here is from genome assembly GCA_004155035.1 of Monosporascus sp. 5C6A. Taxonomy (NCBI): domain Eukaryota; kingdom Fungi; phylum Ascomycota; class Sordariomycetes; order Xylariales; genus Monosporascus; species Monosporascus sp. 5C6A. Next base: position 596,737 of record QJOB01000001.1, read on the forward strand.
CGAAGTACGTGGTTAATTATTTGCTGAAAAGTTGCTGGTACGTTCGTAAGTTTTATTAGTGTAATTAAATATTTATATAATCCGTATTTCGTTTTGAAAGCTGTTTTTTATTCGTGTTTTGGTTTGATCCGAATTAGATTATACCTGTTTTTGAAGTTTAAAGCGGTAAATTATTTGGTTTTTTGTAGGTGATTTTTTATTTCGGTAATTAAAGGTAAAGGTGTTTTATTTTTGATAGTGATGTTATTGAAATGCCGGTAATCTATTATTAGTCGTAATTTGCCGTTTTTTTTTGGTACAAAAAATATAGGATACCTTATTGAAAACGTGGATTGTCGAATTTATTTTTTTTGGAGTTTATTTTTTAGGTATTTGCGTAAAGTATATAATTCTGTGGTGTTAAAGTTATAAATGGGATAGAACTTGGGTAAGGTGCTTTTTTTAAGGACTATTTCGTGATTTTATTCGTTATGTTTTGGTAGTTTTATTTTAAGTTTTTTCTGAAATAGTCGCTTGTACTTGCGATATTGTGGCGGTATATTAGCCATGTTTTTTTCTGGCTTTTCGGGCTGGTGTTTTAGGATTTTATTTATGTCGCAAAGTTATGCCCGTATTGTGGCTATGATGCGTCGAATGCGTTTGTTATGTTTTTGTTTTTTTTATGTCGTATTTTTTTGGGTAGTGAGGTTTTTGTCGTGTTTTTATGCCTGCATTTGTTATTCGTTTCGTTATTAATCGAGTATGGAGATTTTTTTTTTTCGTTTGTTAAAAGGGGGTAAAGGAAATTTTACCTGGTTAGTTCTTTTTTTAATTAAAACATTATATTAGTATAACCATGGTTTTCTTAGAATTATGTCGTAATTTCTTAACGGAACGATATCGAAATTAACCGTTTGGATTCGTTTTTGGATAAAAATATCGAAATAATTAATTTTACGTGTAATTTTCCCGTTGTCGTAAGTAAATACCTGACCTTCGGCGTTTTCGGCGATATAAAGGTTTTTTTTGTTTTTCCATGGTAGTCTGAGATTATTTATTACTTTCGGTATAATGTAATTTCCTTCCAGGGTTTCGCTGTTTACAAATGCGGTAAATTAATATGTTCCAATTCGTACTTTAACTATAATAAGGTCGTTTTTGGCTTTTATTGTTGTACATAGAGCTTTTTTAAGGGATTTATATTAACTTTTTTAGCTTCCGTTACCTTGTAGCTTTTTTATAAGTAACGTCTGTTTTTTGGGTTTTTCAGTTACTTAACTTTGGCTTATAGTTACTTGATATATCTTCCTTAACGTCGTAATGTTACTTTTAATTCCATAATACGGACGTTAAATAATGCATTATATTGTTTCAGGGTAACAATATTTTTTTTAATTTGCTCGATTTTATTTTCTTTAAAACGTTTTAACTCCGTTATCCAACTATCCGAGTTGTAGGATTATTAATACTGCGCATTATATCGGGTTATATTTTTTTGCCGGGATTATATTTTTTCTTAAAACTTTTGCCGTTTATAAAAGTTAATTGTAAATACCAGCTGAAATTATAAGTTATTAAAAGTCTTTCGTGCTGCCTTTATAACTGTTTAATGGATCCATTCTTTCTGTATCTTATAATTACATGCTTCAAAGTAACATATGGGATTTTTTTCGGGGTAACTTTATCTTTCGGGTTAACTTCTTTTTGCCGTAAAGATATCGATGGTATCCTATAACGCCAATATGCGTAAATGTCGGTACCATCGTTAATCTTTAAGATCGTTTTTTATTTGGTTCTGAAAATCGAATCCTTAATACCATATGCGTATAATTCGTCGCTATATGTAACTTTGTTATTTTTCGTATCTTAGGCAGTAGGCTTTTTTGTATTAGATCGCATGTAATTTTTTATATCGGTCGGGTATCCTTAGCAACAAGGCTTTATCTTAATTAAGGTACTTTTTAATTTATGTATTTAATTCTAATTACTCGTACTACTTTTGCCTTTTTTCTTATAATCGTAAACGTAATTTAGGGATAAACAACTTTTCCTATCCTTAATATTCCGCCAACTACCTTATCATGGTAAACCGGTATTGCTAAATAGCTATTCGTAAAAAGGCCTTAACCGTTTTTAATCCCTGTTGAACTTCTTTTTACTTATCGTTATTGCGTATATAAATCATATTAATCTGCTTATATTATATATTTAGTATAAAAATTAATTTACCGTTAAGTCCAATAAGTCGTTTTTCCGGTACTGGAATCCAATTTCCTTATCGTTATCGTTTAAGTACTTTACAATATCGGGTTACATATCCCTTTTTATTACAATTATAACACTGTACCTAGTTTATATCTCGTCGTTAAATAATGCCAAATTCCATAAGTCCCGGAGCCGTTCCAAAAAAAGTAAAAAGTATTTCGCGCCTTTTTCCTTAATTAGCTTTAAAATGTCTAACCCGTAAAGTAAAATATCTTTATCGTTTTTATCGTCTCTTAAATTGCCGATTGTCGATTTTTACTGCTTTTATAATATACTTATTAAGTATTATAAATCGTAGCAGTTTGATAATTTCGTTTTTAACGTCCTTTTTAAGATTTTTATAAAACACATCGATCAAAATATCGTCCTTTTTATCCGTCCACCCTGCTTTTGCCATAAAGTTTCTAAATTTCATAACGTACTTGAAAGCTGGTCTTTTCTGGCGTAATTGGAAAATCTGCTAGGTTACAACTCATTCCTCGTCCGGATTTTCGAAATTGCTTTTAAGTTTATCTTCGAAATTAACGTAACTGGAAAAGATCTTTTTGGTAGTTTTTTTTTAATCGGACTCCCTTTTTTCCAGGAAGTTTCTTATACTAAGTTCGAACCAATCGAAAACGTCCCCTTCCAGGCAGGTTGCGATAGCGAAAATCTGATCCGCTAAGTCGGTAAGCCCTTTAAAATAAAGATAAACCCGAACCTGGGTTAGGAAACTCTGGACGTTCCCTTTCCCGTTATAAAACCCTGATTTCTTAAGTTTTATTTTACAAATACCAACCGGTATTAACTGGGCTGTTATTACCTAATTAGTAAGTTGTTAAATAATAGCCTTAAGTTCCTAAATCCTATTTTGGAGCTGTTAAGCCGTAAACTTAAAAGTAACTACTGCTTATGCGCTGGTTGATATATTAATAATTCGAATATTACTTAAAATTTAACTATATTACTGAACAAAAGTTTGTAACGTATAACGGCTAGATTAATTAACCAATTATTAAACCTAATCGCACGGGTTTATGTTAACAGTAATACTGTAAAAAACTAAATAATAAAATAAGTCGAAAACGTATGCTTAATTACGTTTAGTAATAACAAATAATTAAAGGTAATCTAGGTAATTAAGTTATATTACAAACTGGTACTATTTAAGATTATGCGAAAATAATAAGCGTATCTACATATTAAATCCCTTTCGCTATAATATCTGGATTATTACACTCGATAAATAATCCTAATAATCCTTGGATTATTACATTCGATAAATAATCCTAATAATCCTTAAATCATTACATTCGATTAATAATCTTAATAATCCTTGGATTATTGCACGTGCTGTTACGTGATCCTTAAATTGGAAAATCCTTATCTCTTGACCGTTTCTAGAGGCCAAGATATGTTGGGTCATAACACTTTCCTAAACCTTATACAAATAATATAACGATCGTTATCGAAAGCAAAAAATAGCCGAACAACTTAAAGATTTAAAATAAATCCATAATGTAAAATCTTTTTTTCACGGGTTCAAAAAAAATGTTAATTAATGCGGAAAATACGATATAATTCATAAAATCCAAATTTATGTTTTTAAAAAAAACTTTAACTAAACGGTTTACAAAAGTATTAAGTTTCGTAAAGTTATAAGAAAAGTATAATGCCTAAGTTAACAAAGTAATAAAATGGTTAAAGGTTTTAAGAAAATATTATAATTAAAAATAAGTAACTTATAATTGCCAATAATAAAAAATCCATAATTTATACCAACAATAACGTACTTATATCAGAAATACCGGTTATATACCGATAAAAAAAACCTAAACGTAGAAAATATACCTAAATAACGTACATAATTAGTTATTTTAAAAAATGAAACGGGCGTAAAACGAAAAAGTTATAGTTATATTATAGCCGTTCTCCCTCGAAAAAACGTGACCGTATATACAAAATTGGATAGAATGATAAATTGCTACTTTAATTTCTATGCTTTATTAACTCCTTTTCGTTTCGTAGGTGTTTTAATTTAAAGCGATTCCAGATTGCTTAATTCCGTTCTTATTTACGTCGATTTTTGTTGGAATTTTGGAAGTTTTTTATTATTTTATAAAGCCGGGTAAATTATCGCTTATAATTTTTTAACGTATATTATTTTAATAAATACATTTCGGAATTCTCAAACCCGTCGTTATTATCCCCCTTTAGTTTTGTTAGTAGTATTTCTGTTAAAGTAAGATTGCGCCGTATAAGCTATTCGGAAGATCAGTTATTTTTGTTTTGGAAATTTAAATGGTATCCGAAAATAAAAAGCCGAATTCGATTTTCTTGTGAAAACTTTTTAAGTTGATAGTGATGTCGACGGCCTTGGATAATCCGGTGTTTTTATCGGGATTAATTATTGTAAGTGTAATAATTTTTACGTAAGTTTTTCCGTTACGGAGGACCGGTATCGTATATTAAAAGTTATGTAATATATCGTATTTAGCTGTTATTTTAATAGATAAGAACTTAAGAAGGTATTATAAAAGCGATCGAGGTTGGATTTTTACCGTAAAATTAACGAGAGCTTAAAAGTTTTTTATATGTTTTTAAGGTTTATCTTTAAGGTTTATCGTATAAAGTTATTGTTTGTAAGGCCTTTAAAGATTTTATTAAACCGTAGCTAGCAGGTATAAGGTTTACCAAGGCCGAAGTTCGTCGGTAATTACCAGTCGGACTTGGAATAAGGTACGGGATTAAGGTATGTAATTTATTTAAACCGGAAAAACCCATTTAAAAAGTTATCGTGTTTAAAAATATTGGGTATAATATTTATCGTGGAAATTAATCGTGGAATGATTTTTTATATATTGGCTTAGCCTTATTTTCCAGGTTTGGACCTATATTACATTACATTATAGCCGCTTTAACTATGAGGCAAACCACTGCAGGTTTCTACCAGCAAAAGAACCGTAAAGCAAAATTAAGTTTTTCGAAACTTTTAATTTAGAAAAGCTCAAATCCAAAAATATTAACTTGCGAGCATTAACGCGTTCGGAAACAAAAAAGACCTAGGCAAAAATAAATATTGCGCAATAAAAATTAAATAGTACTTTATTTATTATCGATTTGTAAATTATTTGAAAAAGTTTATAAAAGTGGTTATTAATTAAAAATGCAAATATTAGGATGTAATAAATACAAACTTGCAAGACTTTTTGTTAGGTGCTAAGGGAGTGTGCGCATCTTTAAAAGGGCGTTAAGCCCTTTATATGTCATCCTGACGTAATTGTTACAAGGTCGTTACGGGGTGATTGCTTTATAGGTAGTTGCTTATTTCTATTTTAAGAAAAAAAAGCAAGTTTTAGACTAGTTTTAAGTTTACCTGTATTGTTCCTTATATTTTAATTCCGAAATATTTGACAGATTAAAACTTCCTTATTTTAATTAAACTGTAAGAAATAAACGAAATAACTATGACTCAGTACGACGATAAACCGGCTATTTTAGTTATTAAGTTTATTTAGATTTTAAAGCTTAACCTTACCTTATTAAGCTCTTAACAACGGCTTAGCAAATACGAAAAAAAAGTTTAGTTATTAATAGCGAAAACGACCGTTTAGAAAAAAAGTAACGATGCTTGTTGTTACGGCACGTAGGGCTTGGCGTAGAAAAAGCAGATTCCTATTTGCTATGTAAAATCTAAGGTGAAGAGAAAGGAAAAATAAAGGAATTCCATCTATTCAGAGAAGCTGGAAGTAGCTTTGTGGGTTAGGGCTTATGGGCCCCACCTAGAGCATAAACCACCTAATTGATAGGAAAGGTGGGGAAGGTGTGGTACGTACCATAACATTACCCCCCCGTTATAAAAAAGGCTTGTTCCGAGTTTTTCTAAATGAAAAATTTAAGTACTCGGCCGGGGCTCGAATTTGATCGTTTTTTAGGTAAAGGGGGGGTACCTTCGGATCTATACATTTTGCCATTACGTCATTAGGCCCCCGTATCCAAAGCCATAACGTAAGATTTGCTTTATACGATTAATTGCGATTTTTCCTGTTATAATAGCTTATTAACTAGCCTATTTTCGTTTACGCCGAAAACCCCTAGTAATTTTAAATACGGATGTATTATCGTCTAGGTTAAAAAATCGAATTCGTCGTATTCCGCAGCTTTTCGTTATTCATTCAACCGTTTGGGAAATCCGGGCTATTCGAAGTTATTATCGTAATATTTCTGCAAAACAATAAAATTATTTTTAAAGCTTTCGGCGACGTATTATTCGGGGTCCGGACTTTATTTTTTCCATTATATTTGGTATTATAGTTTACTTTGGTATACTTTTAATAACAATATTTTATCGATTTCCTATTCTTTTTTACCGTTAAGCCCGATTTCTTTAACGCCTGGAATTTTTACCGTTTATCCGGATATAAAGTTATTAAGGTATTTACGTAACTTGTTAACGTAAAACGTACGTAAAGCTTTTCATAAAGTTGGTAAGTTAAACATATAAAAATATCCGTTTATTTCCTTAATTTCGTAATAATTTCTGATTATAAAGTAATTAAGTTTATCGCTAAAACGATCGGTAAATATCCTTTATTTTTTAATTATATATACGCGGTTTCCAAAACCGAAATCCGGTTTACGTCAGTATCGATTCGCTTATATATACATTCGTTCCTGTAACTTCGTAAGGATAACCCGGACGGTATCTTAATATTTACGTAACGTTTTAACGATATGCTATACGTCTTATCGGTTAAAATACTTTCATATAAACATATCTGGAAAACTTTTAATACGTACGTTTTAATTAAACGGCAAAAATATAAGAAATTCCTTTTTAACGTTATACGGAACCAGTTTCGTAAATTCGTAAAAAATTAAAATTTAGATAACGTTTATAACCGGCATAATTAGGAATTAATTATCTTAATAATGGCTAACAAAAAAACGTAGACGTTAATTAATATATTTGTTTATAATTTCAACATATTTTGTAATTTGGCAATATCCTATAAATAACAGTTTTTATTTAATTCCCAAATTCTTGGAAAACTCGTTAGTAAAATCGGCGATAAACTAAGGTTTACGGTCGTTACTAATCGATTAAGGTAAACCGAAAATTCGGTAAAAACCCTTATAATACATTAAAATAACGTTCTTAGCAGTCGTCGACATAGTACACGGCATAGTCCAAACCTATTTGCTTAGACGACATATTATTAGTTATACGTTGTTTTTTCCATATTTATCCTTAAGTACTAACTTAAAATCCACAATAAAATATTACCAGGTTCGTAAAAAGATAAGTAACGGTTTTAAAAATCTTAGTATTTTATCCGTAAGGTTTTTTAATGCTTTATACGGATAATCATTTACGAATCGCGTTACGTTTAAAGCCTATTTTGGTTACCAGTAACAATTAACTACCAACCTTCGTATTTTATACCTGCCAAAATATCCCGTAATTAAACTGCAGTATATTTCAGTTAATAATTATATTTTAAAATTATTTTCGTTTAAAATACTTAATTACTTTTTAAAAAATACCAGGTAACTATTTATCGAATATATCTTATATTCCTTAATTTTGTTTTTGTAAATCGTTAATTAAGGGCTGGTTGCGTTAGTTTCTAATAATTTATTAATTAAATTTATTCCGGACGCGGCAAACGGTAACATATCTTGGGTCAAAATATATAATTATATCTAGGTTTGGTTTACAGAAAATAATATATAAATATTAAATTAATTCATATCGAATTGCGTATTATTTTGCAACCCCGGTACGCGGCGGAATAATGTTATGGTTCGATACCCGTTTTTTTTTGTTTTTTATATCTCAAAGTTTTCGGATTTCCGAAATAAGATATTAATTATTACATTTTCCGACTTTAGTCGATAAGTAATTACAAAGTAATATTATAACAGTAATTCGGCTTATCCGGTTTAACGTAAATTTAATAAACGTTTAATACCAAAGTATTTTAAAATTTAATAGTTTATAATTATTATAAATAACCGTATATATTACAAGCCTATAACAAAGGTAACCTTAAAAAGAAATAGAAAAGTAACCTTGATATAAAAGCGGAAAAAGCGCTGGAAAATAAAAGAAATTCTGGTATATAAAAGGAATTATAAAAACAGATAATATCTTATTAAATAGAAAGGTTTTCCCCCCAAAAAGGATACTTAGGAAGCTTACAATTACCTATCAAAAAACTCGCTACCTTATATAAAACGTTATTAAAGTAAAGAAAATCAAAGAAAATAAGGAGTTACTAAAGGAAATACGGCATAACAAAAAGGTTACAATATAAGAAAAACGTTAGTCGTTACTTATTATTCATCAAAAGGCGTTCCTACCAGACTTTTAGGTATATTTATTTCATAATAAAGTATCGGATATCTTAAAGCGAAACTTAAATCCAGCTTATAACAATATTAAAACGAAAACCACTTAACCATTATAAAAACGCCTAAACGTCGTCGTCGCTTTACTTATTATCCTGCTTATTATCCTTCTTAGCGAAAGCAGCGTACTATTCGGCAATACTAACAACATACTTAATTTTTCCCTTCGCAAAAAGTTAATAATTAACTAAAAAAAAAAGTTGTTAAATACTTATTTCGAAAACGGTACGGGTATCCTTTACCCATTAAATGTTTTCCTAAAAAAGCTACAAAAAAGCGGATCGCAAAAAAAAAGCAACCCCGTTATTACTAGGTAGAAACTTAAAGTAACAAATTTAAAAAATACCAGTACTTACCTTAAAAGAATTAATGCCGAATTAACAACAAGTTAACTGTATAATTCGTTACGAAGGCGTTACGGAAAAAATTTATATTTTTTTTATAAACCTGGTATATCTTATCGAAATAGGTTTTAACGTGAATTTAAGCCTTTTCGAACTAAAAACTATATTAATAAAACATTTATTAAAAAAATGAAAAAAACCTTATTTTGCGTTTATAAACGGCGGAATTCTCCATAAAGACTTTGGTTTTACCTTTACCGATGGCCTCAAATTCGGTAAGTTTATAAGATAATTTTGCAAGCTTTTCGGCGAATTTGCTAAAAAAATGCGGGTACCTGTTATTATAAGTTGATATTGCTATCGCTAGAGGACAGTAACGTATAAAAATTACCTTAATTATAATTTTGCCATCACTTCGAAAAGCGACGTATTTATTAATGTTCTTCGAAGCCTTATTAACCTTGTAACGATGGCTAGGTGCGTAAGCTATTGTTATAATATATTAAAAGTACGGAGTATCGCGGACGGTCTTAAAAACGAGCTATTAATGAAAAAGGAAAATGTTATTAAGAAATACTTACAGAATACGGGCTTGCTTTTTTTAAAAAGGGTTATTTTAAAAAGTGAGAAATTAATAAAAGGTTATATCGAAAACGCAAAAAAACGAACTGAAAAGAAAATACGAACAAAACTCTACCTTATTATTAATTAGCAACAAAGGTATAAAAAAGCCCGTAACGAGCTTAAAAAAGCAAATTCGCCATAAGCAGATAATAGACTACATACCGACAAACGCGATAACGATAAAAAGAAGAAATAGTTAGGTGGTAAGAAAAAAGAGTAATTTATATATGCCGAAAACGGTATACGCCTAAAAGCGGTAAAGCTTTTCTGCCGGCAAAATCCTCGGCGTTTTAACTATCTCCTTACGAGTTATTTTAGGTATACCGCCTATTTGAAAAAAATTATACGGATTATATTTTATCACTAATTATTACTTACTTGCATTTATTACAAAGGCATTATAACTCTTTAGTAAAGATATCTTACTAACTACAGTATATAATAAGGCAAATCTTATTTGAGTTTTTAAAAGCAAAGGCCCAAAAAGAGGAAAGCTCTGTTAAGAACTAAGAAAATATGCGCATTCTTAAAGGGGCGCTAAGCCCTTTATATATCATCCCGATGTAATTGTTACGAGGTTATCGTAGGGTGATTACTTTATAAATAATTGCTTATTTCCATTTTAGGGGGAAAGGGCAAATTTCAGACTAGTCCTAAGCCTACCCGTATTATTCCTTATACTCTGATCCCGAAACATTTAACACTTTTACAGTTATCGCATATTCCAATTTAAAAACGAAATTTAAAAAAATTTAAGAAAAAAACCTGACTTATAAAGAAGAAAGTGAAGGAATAACGTATATAAAACGGCCGTCGACAGATTTAAAAAAAAAGCTTTAAATACATTAATAACGAGCTGAATTAACTTTAATATAAAGGAAACTTTAAATAAAACATTACAACGTTGCTTATTATATAAAAAACCATGTTTCAATTATAAAAACCGCAGATTACATGAGGGTTTATAAAAAGCAATTACGAAAAGTCCGGAAAAAACGTAAGAACGGCTTAAAAAACGAAAGAAATCTTAACAGTTATATTCGTAACAAAATTACGGAAAATGGGAAAATTTAAAAAACTTAATTAAAAACGTAGATATTTTTAATTACTCGAACAAATATTAATAAAGCATTAGCTCCTAAAAAGGACGTTTTTATAAACGAGTAATTCACATATATATTAAAAAGGTTTCGAAAGTTTTTGAATAAGAAGTTTAAACATGTCTTAGTACTTTATAAACGCGGGATAAATTACGAAATCCGGTTATATTATAACTGTGAAGATACGTCGGGGCGTTCAGTTAATAATTAATATTATAATAATATGTATTACTAAGTTCTGTTGTAAATTAAACTGAATTATCTATTTGTAGCTAGATAAATAAATGGGGTATACGGGCTTCCGTAAACGCGTTAGGATAAACCTAAGCGCGGACCACCTAATTGGTAATATATTAACATACTAAATTCTAATACTTTTTTTGCGTTATATTTTTTATAGATTAGTACGTACAATTACTTAATATATTTAAGAATTAAGCTTTAAATTTTACGTTTAGTTACAGAAAAATACAGAAAACTTAATAAAAAACTATAAAGAAAAACAATCTAAGAAACAATTTAAAATGTTTCGAGATTGAACTTTTGATTTCGGTAAAAAAAGGTGTGGTGCTAGGCGTCATATTAAGTTATCGGCTTTTTAAATTACCGTATTATTATATATACGCCAGGTTATGGGTCCTACTTTTTCTAAAATGTTCCGGTTTCGGTTAGCCGTTAATATACGAATTATAAATATATACGTTAATTTGTTATTATAAATGTTTTATTATTACAAATAAACTGCTTATTTATTGGATCTTTTTATTGCGGTAATTAAGGCTAAAAGTTTAAATCTATTAAATTAAAGAACACTTATTAACTGTAAGCTATATATTACTGTTAATTGCTACCGGAAGACAAACTTTAATATTAACATAATAAATGAAATAACAAGTAATTCTATAGGAAATTAAAGGCTTAAAACTAATAAATAAACGGATACCTTCGGGTAACCGTAAAAGTACTCGTAAAAGAAATGCCGTAATTATCGTATTTTCGGACACGGAACAAGTTTTAAAAAAAATGCTTTTTCCCGTATAAAGAAAATCCAGCAGGACTATTTTTTGCTAGTTATTTTTACCAAGTTTTAAGTATTCTTTAATGCGTTTTATATTTTTTAAGAAATATTTGTAGGATTTAAATTAATAATAAACTCTTCGTATAATCCTTTATTTAAAAGCTTAATAAAACCGTTAATAGGGCTTTTTGCGTTTTCTATATATTTAACCTATATTCCGCCTTTTTAGATTTCTTACTATATATAATGATATTTTACGCCTATATAACGATTTTTCCGTAACATAGCGTTTTTTAACTTATTTCTTTATGCCGTTATTATTTTTTAAACGGTAATAAAACTCTTAAACATAAAGCCTAACTTTTCGAAAAAGATCTATACGCCGGTTATTTTAATAACTGCGATATTTAATATTACGTATTTAACTTCCGAAATATATTTCGTAATAATTTGTTTTTTTTTAATACTTACGTTATAAAATTTTCTAACGTTCCACACATATGAGCGCCACATACATATAAGCGCAACACCTTTTAGCATTTCGCAACAACTAATCCAAATAACTGAACCATAACACATCTAATTGATTCAAATCGACGGTATTTCTTTTCGCCAGATATATCTATAACTTTTTAATAAATACACGTATATCTTAAGACTTGTTACGGACGCCATTTTGGTTTTTGGTCTTCCCAATCCGTACGTAACCGACTGTTCCCCGACGTATCCAAGCTGATATTACCCTTATTTCGAAAGTATTAAAGCCGACCGACAAAAAAACGATTACCGACCGAATTCCCAACCCATATACGCAAATACTTTTTGTCCGGCTTTAATACGTAGAAGATATTCGCAAAATACGTCGTATTGGAAAGCTGCAAAGCGCGTTGCAAGGCTGTGGGGCAAGGCTGTAGGACTTGTTATGGGTTACCTCAGCTAGCTCAGGCCTCTGCTGGCTCGTTCTCCATTTTTCTTCAAAGTTTTCCAAAGTACTGCGCCAAGGAGCTAAAAATTAACCAATCAAATGCCGTATCCCCGTAACGAGCCAGCGAGGCCTGAGAGTTAGTTGTGCGAAATATGGGTCCATTTGGCACTTCTCTAACAAAATTATCAATTTTCCTTCCATTTCTTTTCTAAATCCAAAGATTTTAATAAAAAGAAACAATAACGCAGCCAAATTAAGCCCGGTAAGTATATAACTTTGCAGGCGCGTCCAATATAAGCTAATATGCATATAGGGATTTTTTCCCATTTTTTTAAATGGAAACTGTAGCCAATACGGCTAAATAAAGGTCTGGGAAATGGGCAACCGCAACGCCCTTATGGGTGTGACAGCACAACCATCGGTCGTATCATCATGCACCGGGCTTTCTAAGTATATTTGATATGGGGAAAGCCCGGATCTCGATTTTTTTAACCGTATGGGCTGTGGTTGTTGCGTCGCAGCCTTAAGAAGGTTTCGGACTTGATTAACCGTATGAGAACATAGCTCCTATGGGATTACGGCCGGTAACCGACCAGGCGCAGACTTACTTACTAGTATAAATAACCATTTGGCAGTTAATAGGAAATGTTAGATGGAAGTAACCTAATATATTTACTTTTTGGAATTTGTTTTACGACTGGTCGGAGATTACCTTATTTTAGCTTATAGTTATTTATTATTTTATAATTTTTCTATTTCCTTATAAAGGGTAACGCGATAATTATTAGAAGTAAAACGCGTTAATTGCAAAACGAACCTAAGTTACTAGTCGGAAAGACGACCGATCGGAATACGACTTACGAACGATCGGTTCCGATACAGTAATAGGCGAAAAAATTTACGATAAAGCCTTAACGGGTAAAGGATTATGGTTCCCGGAATTTTAAATCCTTTTTTATATATAATTAAGATACGTTCCGATAACCGTTAGTTAAACGGTTAGAAAATGGACGTAACGTATTTATTACGTTCCGGAGCTTAAAGTAAAGGAGGGTTAAATTTTTCGGTAATAACTAGATTTTAGAAATTATCCGTTAACAAAATAAGTAATATTTAGCGTTATTCCGATAATTAGCCAAATAATAAGCGATAACGTAAATTAAAAAGGCAGAATTTTATAAGTTAATCGTAATGTTATTATAAAAGTTTAAAAGTAATAAACGAGTACCGTATTATAATCATCCGAAGTTTACCGAGCGTACGTTAATTAAGGAGAAAAGAAATTAAATAGAAATTATTGCCGAAGCTTACGCCAAAAGGCTAAAACAAAATGTTTTTACTTATATTTAATGGGTTATGGGTTACGTGGACGTTTTTATTGCAAACGCTTGGTGATCGTATTACGTTACGTTTAATTATTTCGATTACGAAAAAAAATTAAAAATGAAGAGTTTATGGACTTTTATTAAGAAAAACTACGTAAATCTTAATTTTTTTAATAAAAAATATAAAAAGTAATTTATAAAATTACGATAATAAGCCGATTAATCGCTGCTGGACTTTTATATGGAATAAAGATTTTTAGTTTATAAAATAAAACCTGCAGATACTTTAAACCCGGAAAACGATTAAGATAATAAACGTTTTGTATTTAATTATTTTTACCAATTAAAATTAAAGTTACGAAATATTTTATTATAAAAAACGTTAAATTAAAACGAATTAATAACGTAGCAAATAAAGCAAAACGTTACAATAACGTTTGGAAAAAGGCGAAAAAAAACCGATTGTGTTTCGTTAAAGGTACTAATAGAAATAAACGATTTTAAAGGCAAGGACCGATTAGGAATGTTACGTAACGGTAATGGGGACCGTAGGCATTTTTATATTCGGAAGCCGGATAATTGCCGATTTAATTCCGATTAGAACAAGTTTATACGATTTAATACCCCTAACTCCCATAAAAGCCTATTTAAATGCTTTAATTATGGGAAGCCGGGTTATAAAAATGTGGACTGTAGGTTTAAAAAAGATACGAAAATTTTGTTATTTCGACCGTACGGAAAGCAATTCCCGAAAGCCGTATAAAACGTTACAATATACGACGATAAATTAAATTAATCCTTAAATATAAATTTAAAAAAAAAGCCGGAATAAGCGTTTACATCTAGTTTATTTCGGCTAATAATTACAGAACGGTCGGAATAAAACCGCTTTTTAAAAAGAAGGTACTTATTAAAAAAATACGGAGAACGTGGCGATATAAGTGGATATAAATACCAAAACGCAGGTAAATATTATAAGCAGAAAGTTAATAAAAAAGCTTAGCTTCTAATTAATTTCCGTAGACATTCCGGGCTTTATCGGCGTTAACGGCACGTATCAAGTGTTATAAAACTTACGAGATTTTTATTAACATAACCGATAACGGCAAAAACAAACGGGAATTTAAGCAAATTTATTTCGTAATTCGCCGTAACCGGAAAACGCCCGATTTTTTATTATCTAAACCAGGAATAGGTAGATTAAGGATTTTATTAAATACGGCTATATATTAATGGTTATATGAATTATTACAAGAGATTAATAGGTAGGAAATCGTAGACTTAGCGTTTTCCGGTAAGCAAGCATATATTATTAACTTAATTAGCTTAGCCGATAACTTAGATATTTTAAAATTCGTGAAGTAACCGAAATAAGGAACAATCGACCTTCCTGCATACCTGGAGAACTTCCGGCGAGTGTACTCCGAAGAGGTAACAAGAAAGTTTCTTTAACTGTTAAGGGCAAAGTATGTAATAAACCTAATTTTAAGGAAAACACCCCCGTTTGGCTTAATCTACCCCATTTTAAAGGCCCAGCGGAAGGCATTTAAAAAATACATCCGAAAAAACTTAAAGGTAAGTCAAATAGGTTACTTAAAAGCGGATGCAGAAATACCAGTATTATTTGTGCCTAAAAAGGACGGCAATTTCCGATTATACGTCGATTATAAAGGATTAAACCGAATAACGGTAAAAAACTAATGCTTTTTACTTCTAATTTTAAAAGCAATAAACTGTTTAAAAGTAATTAAAATATTTTAAAAAATCGACTTTAAGAATACTTATTACCGTATCAAAATTAAAAAAAGTAACTAGTAAAAGATCGTTTTTTAAATACGTTACGGGTAGTTCGAATATACGGTTATATCGTTTAGTTTTATTAACGCGTTAGTAATGTTTCAGGCCTATATATATAAAGTATTAACTAAATTAATTAACTATATTTATATGGTATATTTAAACGATATAGTTTTTTATTTGAACAATAAGGAAAAACATGCAAAACATTTCTAACTAATTTACAAACGGCTGTTGTAATATTAATTATTTGCAAAAGCATTTAAATACGAATTTTTAAAAAAAAAGGATATATTTCTTAGGATTCGTAATTAATACCGATAATCTGGAAATGGATTGCTAACGGGTCGACGTTATTAAAACGTAACCAAAACCAAAATTGATTTATAATATTTAAATCTTCTTAAGTTTTACGAACTTTTATCGAAAATTTATTATATATTATTCGTGCATTACCGAACTTATTACCAAATTGTTAAAAAGGGGATAATACCAGGGTAGGAAAACGGAATTCTATTAGCCTAAAAAGGCTAAAAAGGCGTTTTATAAGTTAAAGGACGTTTTTTAATTAACGACCATTTTCCGATATTGGGATAATTCCAAGAATACCAAAATCGAAATAAACGTTTTAATAAAAGCTATATCAGGGATATTATTACAGAAATATGGAAAGTATTAATATTTAATTACATATTAATCGCGGAAGTTTAGCCTAATTAAAGAAAAATGGGCTATAGGGTAATAGGAACTTTTAGCGATTATTAAAAATTTAAAGTACTGGCGTTAATATTTCGAAGGTACGGAGAAAAGTTTCCTAATGCTTACCGATTATATGGCGTTAAAAGGTATTATAAACGTACTTACGTGTAACTTTAGGGGAAAACTAGCCTGATGGGTTTATCGTTTTTTACAGTTTGATTTTGAGATTTAATATCGACCGGGTATCGTTAACCCGGCGGACGGGTTATTAAAACGTTTAAATTATATGTTAAGGGAAATTGCGTACGGAGACGTAATTTTTACGTTATCGAAAAAGTTAAAATTTACGGACGATATACGGGAAAGTATGCGGAAAAAAGTCGTAAATATATACCGTAATTTAAAGTATTATAAAGGAATAAAAAATTTTATGAAAGCGGTATAAAACTTACTTGCCGTTAAATTTCCGGATAGATTTTAGGTAATTAAAGCTTAAATAGTTACCATCCGCGTAAGATAAGTAGAGAATTTTCATTATACGATTGTAAAAAGTTTTCGAAAGGGAAGGAAAGGTAAGGAATTATGTATTTGTTAAATTTATTGCTTGCGTATAACGATATAAGTATAAATTGTAACAGTAATACGATTAGCAGCTAGATAATAGTAACTGTAAGTTACGACCGTATTACGATTAAATTTTAAAAAGTTTGAAAAGGACAAAATTAGTATTAAGGCTATTATTTATAACTAGTACGTTTTACGTTTTTTAGTAAAAAAGTTATGTAAAAAGGAAACGGTATTATAGCCGAAGGCTTCTCGATAGTTTTACGATTAGGTTCGAAGGCTTTAAATTAAGGACTTGAATATTATGGAACTGATACGGTTAGTTAAACGTTAAGCCGGAGTAAAAGGAGGATATTTCCTGAATTTAAATAAGATTTTATATTATCGGGATAGATTCGTAATTTTGTTATAAGGTGCTTTACGGAAATAGCTGATTAATTAATACCATAATAATTTAAGAATAGGATATATGGGATATATCCGTACGTTGCAATTAATAATCAGAAAGTTCTACTGGGAAAATATGGCGAATAATATCCGAAAATATATTAAGTAATATCCGAATTATTAGGGCATAATAAAATTACGTTATAAGTGATATGGATAGTTATAGTCCTTGCCATTACTTAAGTAACCTTTTTAAGAAATTTTGTTAGATTTTATTACAGAATTTCCTAAAAATCTAGGCCTAAATAGGTTAGAATATAATGTTATCCTAGTAATCGTCGATCGTTTTACGAAGTTGGGTTTGTTTATTTTTATAGTTAAAACGTTAACCGTAACCGAGTTAGCCCAATTGTTTTACGATAAAGTAAAGTGTAAATTCGATACGCCGGCCGGGATTATTAATAATAAAAATAAGCTGTTAACAAACCAATTTTAAGCAGAATTTTGCAAAAAACGAAAAATAAAACGATAAATATCAACCGTTTACTATCCGCAAATTAATAAGCAAACGGAACGTACTTATTAAGTCCTGGAACATTACTTCTGTAATTACGTTAACGAATACCAAAATAATTGGATAAAACTGCTGCGAAATACGGAATTCGTATATAATAACGCCCGAAACGTATTTACCGGCGGCTTTCCGTTTAAGGCATTATACGGATATCATCTTAAAATAATAAAATACCTACTTTAAAAATTTAAAAAATAGGTATAAGGAATAAAAAAACGGTTCGAAAAAATAACGGCTATCCGTTAAGCAATATACGAATATAGGAAAAAACAACGGTAATTTAAAAAAGAATTATAATTAACGTTATATACTTATGGAATTTTAACCAAAACAATAAGTAAATTTATCGACTAAAAATTGTAAATTTAAAAATAAAAAGCTTATTTCCATTTATATCCGGGTTACGATTAAAAAACAAGTAGTTTCCCAAGCGTATAAAGTAATCCTTTTTACTAAATATTAAAAGATACATAATATATTCCCGGTATCCTTATTAAAACTATGGCATAATTAGGAATTAAATAACGCCTAAGCGGCGTTACCAAACCTGATAGAGAAATAGGTAAAATGGGTGGTAAAAAATATTATCCGCTACCGAAATAATCGAAAGCAACGTAAATACCTAATTAAATAAAAAAGCTGGCTTACTGAGTATAATATATAAAAACCTCGAAAGTATTTCGAATACGCGTTTAAGATATTAAAGCGTTACGAAAAAAAAAAGCTAAGTGCGTATATAAGAAATGGGATAACCCAGAAACCGCAAAACCGTAATATAGTCGGAAACCGGTTGCATAACAATCGTAGAATTATGGAAGTAATTCCAAACAAAATTAAAACATTAAAGTTAAAACATTAATTACTTACATAATTACTTTTAAACTTTTGGTAAGTAATTACCTTATCGTATACCGGTTAGAGACCGACCGATTAAATATTATTAAATACATGTAATAAACCGGAATACGACCGGAAGTTAAGTAGCGATATAAAAAAATTCGAACCTTTACCTTAAGCATAAACCTGCATTCGATTATTAAATTTTATATTAAACTAAAACATATAAAACCAGACCATAATTTCCTTACAAACAAAACAAATAACGAACGGAAATTAATAAGCGACGTAAAAAAAATTAAATTTTTATTTGGAAAGTATAATTTCGCGTTTATCTATAAACTTTACGTTAATTAACTTTTGGTAAACGTAATAAGGAAGTTAATACAAAAATATCGGAAAATAATCGGAAAACGTACAACGGCAAGGTACGAGCATATTTGTTAGTTTTGTTAAGCGTAAAACCCGGAAGGAATTTTAAAGCGTTTTATTCTTTACGAAAAGCGGGGCCTAGGTAAATGAAGTATAGTTGGTTACTGGTCGGAAATAGATCGCCGTTCTTAAAATGCTTGAGATATTTAGGCTTAGTAACGGCTTTACCGGTTAAAAGTTTGTTTTAGTTATAACTATTAATAAGATTCATAATTTCGTTAAAACGTCGGAAAACGGAAGAAGAATGTTCATAAGCGGGGAAAGCAGCAATATAACAACTTTCGAAGGTTTTTTTGTTTATAAAAATACCTTAGAATTACGTTTAATCGGAAATTAATCGCAAAATAATAGGAAAAAGACCGGGGTATTTACAAATAAAACCTAAATTTATAAACTTATAAAACGACGTTAAGACTGGACTTCTGTAATTATAACGGATAATCGGAAATCTATTTCCGATATAGTAAGAAGGTGGTTTCTTTTATTAATAACTGTTTTAAGGGCAAGTTCGGCTTTGCGGAAAACGTTAACTTGACGACCGATTGCAAACATTTCGTTACGATCAGCCGGGGTACCTGCAGCATAAGCCTTTTCAAGCTTGCCGATAATTTCCTAGTTTTCGACGGTAAAGTAGGCAATAATTTAAACGGTACTTTTAAGGATAACCGGAATTTAAACGGAAATTAAACGGTAATATTAACGATATTAAGAATAAGTACTTACCGTACGAAAAGTTTTGTAATAATAATTAATTACGATACAATTCAAAGCATTTAAAACCTGGATGTAAACTATACAGTAATCGAAATAACGCTATGTTACGTAAACATAATACGGCTTATTACCGTCCGTAATCTGAATGTTATTTATTATACCGTTATCGTTAAAAAGGTGGTACTTAAGGAACGTTTAATTTTCTTAAGTATCGAAATATTACTTTTCGTAAAATTACTTACGAAAAATAAATATGGTAAACGGAAATAAAACGGAAATTGTACACAGAATAAATAAAAAAGGTAATATGAAAATAAAGGTACGAAAAAATCTAAACGGAATATGTACGTAAAAAAAAACGGAAATGAAAACGCAAAAAGATAAAAAAAAAGGTAAAACAAAAAAATTAAAAAAACGGATTATAATAAAAAATTAGGCGGAAAATAATTAATTACCTAATAAACTCGTATTAATTATTACGGTAACCATTTATAACATAACATAACTTACGTATTACATACGGAAAATATTCGGTTAGTTTTCGTAACGTAATTTACGATTACAGGGTATTAAATTAATAATATTATTAAGGATTAATAACTTAAAAAAAGAAATAATTATAAAAACATAACTTTTATAAAGTTACGGCCGGTAACCGACTAGGCGTAAACCTACTTATTAATATAAATAATTATCTGGTAACTAATAAGAAACATTAGATGGAAATAACCTAATATACTTACTTCTTGGAATCTGCTCTGCGACTGGTCGGAGATCACCTCACCTTAGCCCACAGCTATCCATTATCTTACAGACCGGAACGCCCTTATGGCTGCAACGTAACAACCACAACCCGTACGGACAAAAAAATAGCTGTACGGGCTTCTCCCATACTGAGTTACCCTTGGAAGGCCCATGGCGAAATGTTGCATGTTGTGGTTGCGTTGTCGCAGCCATGAGGGCGTTCCGGTTGGGAGGTATGTGCCAAATGGAAATTTTCATTTTGTTCTTTAATATCTCCACCAAACCAGCCCCGATTGGAATATGATATATACCGTTAAGAAGCCCTTTTAAAGCTATATATAATAGTCTTTTTCTATTATTTTAATAATATTTTTGTTGTTATTATATTTGCAAGTTTCCAAGAAAGGTTTTGAAAAATTTGTATGGGAGCGTGCCAAATGGTGCCAAAAAAATCACAACTTGCCATCAGGCCCTATTTTTGAGGTTTTGTTGTTTTTGTGGGTACTTTTCAAATTAGGTTAGCGCGGTACCTGGAGCTACGGTTTTTTCAAAAGGTTTTGTTGCAGCAGCTGCGCCTACGGCGCAGCCCCAACCTCAAAAATAGGGCCTGATTTTAGTGAGGTAAGTTATAGAGCACGTTCTAAGGCGCGTCGTAGGGCGTGTCACGGTATCGTAGGACTTGGTGGAGCAACACTTCGATCCTACGTATATAAAATTGTTAAAACAAAGAATTCCAATTAAAAAGAACACTTACTATATACGATAAATAAGTTTTTTAACTGCTACAAAAGGTAATAATGGTAAAAACGCGTTGTTAATAGCTGTTAATATTGGCCGTCGCATACGAATTAACAAGAAAGAATAAAAATATAACGTCCACAATAAACCTAAATATTATGTGCACTTATCCAAAAGTTATAAATACGGTCGACGCAAGATAATACGATTAATTAAAATCAATTTAATGTGTTCTGGTTAAGTTATTTGGATTTGTTGTTGCGACGTGCCAAAAAAATGTTGCGCTTATATGTATGTAGCGCTTATATATATAGGACGTTACTATAAATAAAACGTAACTAATAATATATTTAATTTTATCGGGGTTAACGTTCCATATCACCTTGCGGAACAAACCGCCTCGCGGGACACTTTTTGGCACCTTGCAACAACTAATCCAAATACCCAAATTATAACGTATTAAATCTATTGCATTTGACGGTATTCTTTGTCATTAACCGTATTTACAACTTCAAAATAAATGCACACATTATATTAAGGCTTGTTACGGACGTATATTGCTATTCCTTTCTTTTAATCGTTTTGCGGCCGACTGTTTTCAACAGTTATTAACAACATTTTTACCACCACTTTTCCTGTTAGCTAAAAAGATTTTCTTATCCCTTATAGGAAGTGTTTTTTTTATTGGAAACGTTTGTTTTAATGTTTTAATTACGTAAGATCGAATTGTTGCAAATCAACTGCGACGTACAGTTGGGGAGCAAAAGTCACGGCGTTTTGCGATTTTACACCAAAACTCAACGTTTTCAACAAAGAATATCTTAAGAACTTTATATATAAATAAAAATGGAAAAATAGGTTTTATAGGCATATTTACACGCCATAAAACATATATAAAGTGGAGACTATTTCAAGTGGAGATTCTTACGTAATGTCTATTCTAGAAAAAGTCCGACTTTTGCAAAAAAAGGTTTTCTTAATTATCCTTCCACTTATGTAATCAATTGGTTACCTAAACTCAAACATTTTTCTTATCCGATATAGTAAACATAAATCAAACCAGTTAAACGTAATCTATTACGTAAAAGGAAAGATATTGAAGAAAATCACTTTTTGCAAAAATTGACTTTTTTCCAAAATAAACATTACGTAAGCATCTCCACTTAAAATAGTCTCCGTTTTATATATGTTTTATAGCGTGTAAATATGCCTATAAAACATATTTTTCTATTTTTATTTATATATAAAGGTCTTAAGATATTCTTTGTTGAAAACGTTGAGTTTTGGTGCAAAATTGCCAAACGCCGTGACTTTTGCTCCCCCACTGTACCTTACGATACGCCCTGCGATACGCCCTGCAACACGCCCCGGAAGGTACCTTATAACAAGCCTTACAGCCTTGCCTTACAGCCTTGTAACGCGCCCTGTAACAAAGCTTTATAACCTTTTAATACGACGTATTTTGCAAATATCTTTTACGTATTAAAGCCAGACCAAAAACGCTTGCGTATATAGGTTAGGAATTGGGTCGGTAATTATTTTCATGTCGGTCGGCTTCAGTATTTTCGAAATGGGGGTAATATTGGTTTAAACACGTTAAAAGGTAATTGGTTGCAAAACGGTTAAAAGGAAGAAATAACAATATACGTCCGTAACAAGCCTTGATATAATGCGTACATTTGTTTTGAAGCTGTAAATAGGGTTAGAGACAGAGAATACTGCTAATTGCAATGGATTTTGTTACGGTCCTGGTGTGGGTAACTCGTGCGCCCCATCTTATTTATATTCGTTTCTAGAGATAGCTTTATAAGACTTCTTTTTTTTCCCCTATTTTAATATATTAAGCCTTTCTCTAGTAATTAGTATATACGCCGCCTTTCCGTTCTTGTACTATAACATTATATTAAGATCCCTCGCCGAAGGCTTAACGTTTTCGCCGTTGTATTTCCGATTTTTCCGATTTTCCGACTTTTTCGAATAGCTTAAAGGCTTATAACTATCACGAATCTATCATTAATTACGGCAAAAACCTGATAAACCTGTTAATTCTTTAACGAAATGACGATATCAACGCCCACCTTCCCGTTCCCGTTTCCGACCTTCCCGATTTTCCAAATAGCTTTCCGATACGCCTTTCCGTTTCCGTTCCCGTTTCCAAAACAATATAGTTTCGATCAGCGCCTAAAAGGTCCAAGCCGTTATCCAAGTTACGGTACAAAACGTCCGCGATAAGCTAACAACTCATTTCAACGCCGTTTTTTCAAAACGAAACGCCGAAACGAAAACTTTACGAAATTAAGTTACTTTGCTAACGTCGATTATTACCAAACCCTTACCTCTAACCCATCCGAAACCTAAGCTTTTTAACCTTATAAAGTTAGATAAACTTTTTATATATAACATATAGCTTTTTAAAGTGCAAAGCAAATTACGCGTTGACGGCGAGGCTATCGGCGACGACTACGTAAGAATTTATTACATATACAGCCGTTTCGAATTTAAGGTTAAAAATTTCGTTATACAGCAAATTCGGTACGCCGAACGTACTACCGATTCAAATAACGCCCCGAATTTTATCCTCCAAACTTTTAATTATATTTATGACGATCTTAACAAGATACTTTTCGTTAAAACACGTTTAAAAAAATAAAGATAAAGGATAACGATTTGTTCCGTTAATTCCTGGTTAATTAAAAACGCGGGTTATATTAAGCCCATAACGAAAACAATATAAAAAATGCCTAACAGATTCGAAAGCTTCGCCAGGCCCTATCCGACAAACTCTAGGCCAAATTAACTAACCGCGAATCCATTCTTACCACCTACGGCTTATTCGTCAAGCTTTTTTACCGTTTTTCCTATTTCTGTAACTACTATTAATAACGCCAACCAGAAGCCATAAATACGTTTATAAAAATTATCAACAACGTTAACGTCGACGCCAACCATTAAGTCCCTAAATCCAACCTAACAAAGCTATTAGCTCCGTCGTCGACCCAAGCCCAACGCGATAAATAACAGCGTTCCAACCGTTATCGCCGTTATGGTAGCTTTAATTACTTCGCCCGCAATTACAACATGCTCTCGGCTATTTCCCATATCCGTAAAATAATTCATAACCGTTTTGATATGAAAAATACGTCCGATTTAAATGAAAATAACCTTGGGAATGGATATATGGTCTCGACGATAGCTAACCTAAGGCTAACGCCGAAAAAGATCCTCCAGAGGTTAAGATAATTACAAAACTTCGGGACGAAGCTTTTTGCGAAAGGGGGGTGATGTTATGGTCCTAATGTGGGTGGCTCGTGCGCCCCACCTTATTTGTATTCGTTCCTGGAAATGGCTCCACAGGACTTATCTTCTCTTCCCTATCTTAATATATTGAGCCTTTTCCTAGTGATTGGTATATGCGCCGCCTCTCCGTTTCTGTGCCATAACAGATTTAATACGTTGTGGTTTAGGTATTTGGATTAGTTGTTGCGAGGTGTTAAAAAATGTTCCACGAGGTAGTGTGGAACGTTATCCGTAAAGTTCGCGTTAATTTTTATAAATAGTTTTAACGAGTTATATACGAAATAAAGTTATGTATCGTTTAGGTTTCGATATCGAATAAATAATTTCAAAATATTTTTGAAGTATTTCGGAAAGTGTTTAATGTAATTTCGATATTTCGGAAAAGGGTTGCTTATAAACCGCATTTAAATAGACGTTATAAATACCGTATTGAATTTTATTATATAACTGGAAAAGTTAAATTTCTTTATGAAATTTGCGTATTCGAAAATATCCTATTTAGTAGCCGTATTTTTACACCAAATTACGTAATTTAAACTCTTTTTAATAAAAACAACTAGTTCCGCATTTATATTATTAATAATTAGGTTTGCTAGCGTTTTATTAATATATTGTTTTTGGTTTAGGTAAATGCGATTTGTTCAAAAAATCGAACAATTTATATTTTAAAGTATTAATTTATAGTTCTGAAATTATTAATAAGTACGTTTTTAACGATAACGTTTGTTATATTTTTTAAACGTATTTTGTTCGGTCTGAAAAGAAGGAAATCGTCAACGTATAAAATTAAGATATTACGGGTTTTCGAGCTAATATATATTACGCTATCGGAAAATAATATTTTAAAGCTGTATTTTTTAAATATAATTCCGATTCGTTTTTATTACGCGGTACTGGTTTACCTTCACGCCTATAAGGGTTTATTACCTGTATAATCTTTACGGAAATAAAATTAAAACGTTATTTTATCTTTAAGTAATTGTTGAAATAATTTTATAATAAAAAGAACTGTTTATAAAGATTCGTTTCTTTAGGTTATTATTTATAAGAATTGTAATGAGGTTAATTTGTTATATATATTAACCGTAGAATATCATAGGAGTTATAAAAATTCGTTAATATACCGTTTTAGTAATATTTGAAATTATTTCGTTATAGTTTATGCTTTTATATTAAATTAAATCTTTTGTGTAAATACGAGCGTTATATTTCTTTTTCGTCCGTTAACGTCTTTTTCTTTGTTAAAACTTGTTTAACGTTATTTAAGTAGCTTTTAATAGTTGTATTCGATAACTGGAAAGTAAAAGTCTTTCGTTATAGTTTTTTCTTTAATTTCTGTATTAATAGTTTTAAGTTATATATTTCATTCGTGCTTTCTTATGCCTTTTTTCAAAATGGGCTTATTTTTTTCCGCTAGATAAAAGGTATTCTTTAATATAAAATACGTTTTATACGTATATTCGTTTGTAAACCTATCGAATCGTAACGGTATTATTAATTAAAACTTTGTTTTTCGATTCGTTAAGAAAGTAAGGTTATAAATTTTTAAATAGAAATTAACGCTTTCTTGGATTAAAGCCTTTATAATTTCGGAGTTTTTATTCAGAGTTTCGTAAATGTATAATTTAGATTCGTATAATTCGGGTTTAATTCTTTTTAGTTTATGGCGTTTTCGTTATACGGTTTTCGTTTTGTTATCCGTTCGATTATCTGAAATGATATTATTATCGCGATTATAAACGTTAACGGCTTTTTTCCTAGGTCGGTAACGGAATATATACTATACCTATAAAGGTAAAAATCTTATAACTTCTTTTAAATCGGGTGGTTCGTTTTTCTTAACGTGCCTGTTTTTTCGTAAATTTGTATATACGGTATAATTAGGAAATAACCACTTTTTAATAACCAGATCTTATAATTGTAAGTATTCTAATAACTCAGAAAAAACCTTTTAGTACCTTATACTTTCAACTTCTTAGCTTGAATGCGGTAATTTTCGTCGATTAAAACGGTATAACGGCTACCGATAATTCATAAATAAAAAATATTTGGTGTTTTCGTTATTTCTTTCTTTTTTTCGTTTCTGTTTCTATTTTAAGTTCTGATATTTAGTTATAACATTTTTAAAGCGTAATATCTTCGATTATAAACTGTCTTGTATAGTTGAGTATATATATTGTTATTTCTATAACGTAATTCCAAAAGCAGATCAGGATGTATATATTTAAATAATAATAACATAAACGTTATTTTGAACGAAACGGTTACTTTTTTTGAAATGCCGTTTTAACATCAATTATAAAAACTGGAATTGATTAGGTTGGTCTTTTCGATATCGTAAAATACTTTACATAGGCCTTTTCCGAATTGTCTGCCTTTATTAATACGAAAGGTTTTAACGGTTATATTTTTTAAAGATAAGTTAATTTTTACGTTCGTAACATAAAAGTAAAGGTGCTATGATTCTTTTTTTCGTTTTATATGCGTTAAATACGCGGTATCAGTTAACGTTATTTATAATAAAGCTGTACTATACGTTATTTTTAATAATAGCGGGCTTGATTTGTTTTACGTTATGCAAGGTAACTATATAGGTCCAAGCCTGGAAAACAAGGCTGAGCCAATATACAGAAATTATGTTACGATTAATTTTCACGATAGATACTATATTTAGTATTTTTGAATACGATAACTTTTTAAATGGATTCTTACGGTTTGGATAGATTGCATATTTTAATCCCGTGTTTTATTCCAATTCTGACTGGTGGTTGCCGATAAGCTTCGGCCTTGGTGAACTTTATGCCCGCTGACCACGGTTTAGCAGGGTTCTTAAAGGTAGACGATAGTTTTGTACGGTAAACCTTAAAGATAAACTTTAAAAGCGCATGAAAAGTTTTGCAAGCCTTCGTTAGTTTTACGGTTAGGAATTTTAACTTTAATCGTTTTTACAGTTTTTCAAGTTCCTATTTATTAAGACAGCAGCCTAACATAATATGTTACGCAACTTTTAATATACGATGCCGGTCTTCCGTAACGGGAAAGTTTACGTAAAAACCATTACGTTTATAACAATTAATCCTAATAAAAATATCGGATTTTTGAAGGCCGTCGACGTTATTGTTAATTTGGAAGAATTTTTATAAGAAAATCGAATTTGGTTTTTTATTTTTGGATATTACATAAGTTTTTAAAATAAGAATAACCGACTTTCCGAACAGCTTATACGGCATAGTTTTATTTCGGTAGAAGTATTATTAATAAAACTGCAGCCGGATAAGAATAACGGGTTAAAGGATTCCGAAATGTAATTGTTAGAATAATGTACGTTGGAGCAATACAAACGGTAATTTGCTAGGTTGCACAAAACAGCAAAGGGCTTCCAGAATTCGGACAAAAATCGACGTAGATAGGAGCTTGTTTTGCGAGACGGAAGGGGGTAGTGAAGCTAGGAGTTCAAGTAATAATCTATTATTTTGTCCAAGTATATACACGGTTACGTCTCCTCGAAGGAGATTATTTTACATTATATTAAAATAACCTTTTAACATATCTTTTTAGTTTTTAGAAATGGTTCGAAGGTATTTTACTAATTTTGACCTTGTTACATGCTTTATAAACGATTGGTTTAACGTTTATTTCTTTTAATTTATTTTTGTAATTATCTAAATAATCTATTCTAACTTTTGATTGCAAAAATAATATAACCGACGGATTAAGGAATTAACCGTTATATAACAACTTTAATAATTAAGATTTTTCTATTTATCGTAAAGCTTTTTAAGGTTTTTATCATATCGTCGATTCTACCTCAAACGAATTAAGTTTAAAATATATTTAATATTTCGATAAATATATTCGAACGTGTACGAAAGTAACGAAACGTTTTTTTATTTTCGACGGCTACGAAAGTTATTATTCGATAAAATTCGAAAACTATTACGTTAATAACGGCATTATTAGGTTTTGCATATTATTTTAATTCTTTTATCGGTTTTAATTTTTTAATATATTTTGTTTTTCCGTTTTAAAGCGCGTTTATGCGTTTTATATCGAAAAGTTAATATGACGTTATTATATTTACATTACGAAAGGGATTTTCTCGCCGGTTTTTATAACGCGTTTAAAGCCCCTATAACGTTCGATAATATTAAGTCCGGTTTCGTTAAAATTGGATTTATTCCATTCGATTTTAATAACATCTTTTCCGATTTGGAAATTCCTTTAGCTGTATTTACGCCGACCGTCTCGCCGCTTACCTCTGCCGGTTCCATTTTTTCCCTACTGTCGAAAACACTTCGAAATATCCAAAAAAAACGAAAAAAACAAAAACGATACTTGCAATTAAAAATTAAAAATTATTAAGTAAGCTGGCCGATAAAAATAATTAAATCGGTTAATTTTTAAAAAGAAAAGTAACTTGATATTTTTATACAACGTAAAAATTAAATCCAAGCCTTAATTACTAGGCTAAGACAATATATAGAAAATGATTTTACGATAAGATTTCTACGATAAATATTATACCCAGTATCTTCGAACACGATAATTTTTCAAATAGTTTTTCACCGTTTGGATAAATTGCATATCTCAGTCCCGTACCTTACTCCGATTCCGAGTAGTTGCTGTTAGATATAAGGAATCTCAGTTGCGTTATTCTATTCAGCTAATTACGCAGTTTCTTCTATACGCGTACTGCATTTATATAACTTAATAACGGAACAATTATCCTCCGATCAAAACGTAGCCTTTTGTAACTAGTGTACTTTAGCACCCTGGCTAGTTAACATACCTCTTTAACGCTTTAAAAAATTCGGGACGTTAAACATTACATTTCTATTATTTTTTAAAATTACAGCTTTTTATTTAATCTTTTTTCTGGTAATTATATCTTTTTAATTAGCCAATTTCTTAGTTAAAATTACTTTTAACGTTGTTTTCTAGTAATTTAAGGCCTTTATTATATTTATTAATTTTAATTACTTTTTAAAGTTCCTAACGGTTTTTTATATCAAAGCTTTAGTTAATTTGTTAGTTAACATATCGCTTGTAAACGTATAATCCATTTTAATTAAGCTTTTCTTTGCTGCTTTTCGCAGTTAATAATTATATATATTTACGTGCTGCAATTTTGTTTTTAGTAAGGCGACGTCGGCATTAATAAGCTTTATAATCTGCTGATTGTCGCATTATATATTTAACGGTCCAGTATCTAAGCTAACTTTTAACTTTTTAATTAATCGAAAAGCAAATAAGGTTTTTTTAATAACCTGCGTAAGGGATAATAATTCCGTTTCGGTTGTAAAAATAGTTATTATATTTTACTTATTCGCATGTCATTTTATAATTTCTCCCAATAACTTTATAACGTAAATTTGGAAGCTTTTTTAATTAAATGTATTGTTTGCAAAAAAAAAGCGTCGTTTTAGTTATTTAAGGAATTTTCGTTACTTAATTGTAACGTTAACGTTTTGATGCCGATTAAGTACCGTATAACGCGATTAGTTACTTTATGGTATGCGTTATTAGGACTTAGGTTAAATCGGGCAAGTCGGGACATTAAAAAGGAGATACCGGGCCGCATATGGACCGTAATATAAAAAATAAAACCGATTCTTTTTTGGTATTTATTAATAAAACCTGGATAAGCCAGATTAGGATTCGGCAGTAACTCGGCGTTTGTTATAGGCGTTTTTGGAAAGTTATTTAAATTTTCTTTAAGGATTAGGTTAATTAATCTATTTATAAAATCGGATTAGGATAACCAGATTTTTCGGTTAGGTTTGTTTTTAATTATTTCGATATTTAAGAACTATTATAAGTCCTTATTTTTTATAAAGGTATACCGTTTTTATATTTGCTGGATTAACCGATCGACGAGGGCTTGGTTTTTATTATTATATGTAATGATACTATTGTCGACGTAGAAAAAAAGTAATACCCCTTAACGAATAAAGCAATAAGGTTTATAAGAAACGGGGTTAAGTTTTAAATCTTTAAGCGTGCTAGTGAAGTTTTCTGCTAAAGTAACAGCGACTTTTTTCAGGCCGTATAGGGCCTTTTTAATTAAAAATACCTTGTTATGTTAAGGATATTTTAAAGGCGTTTTTATGAAGATTTTATAAGGTAAGTTTGCGTTAACGAAGGCGTTTATAACGTTATATTGCTTAAGTTTTAGGTCGAACTTAACTGTAATAACTATTAAGGTTTTAAAAAACTTTCCGGTTAAAGTAAATACGTAAATATCGTTATAAGCGTTTTTAAGTTATTAATTATTTCGTACGATAAAACGAGCCTTATATTTTTATAACCAGTTATGTTTATTAAATTTATAAACGTATACTTATATATATTTTAGAACTTGTTTTTTTTAATAGCGGATTAATCGACGATCTCCTAGCACTGCATGTTTTTGTAACTTTGCAAATGAGTTTTTTCGGTTTCTAGGAATAACTTCCTTAACGGGTATGTATTTAGCTTTTTATAGTTTTTCGGCAGTAACGGTATGTTTCGCCTGTGTATCCGGCTTTGTAACTTAGGTAATACCTTTGTTTTTAATTTTGTTTTTGGTATATTAAAACCTTTCCGATTAAGGTAACGTAAGTTTCGGGTTATTTTTTTCTTTAAGTTTCCGTAACTTACCGGCCGATTATCGATCGTATTAACAAAATGGGTTTTCCGTTTAGCGTTAAACGCGATTTTTCATATTTTATAATCGTATCGATAATTATTTCTTCGATACGGAACTTACGAGAAGTTTACGTTTATAAGCCGTAAGGAGTTTTCGTTTTTTACCGTTATTTTGGGTTAAATAGCGTGATAATAGTTTAGGGCTTTTTTTATTTTTTTCCGTCGGTGTAATGATGATAGCAGTTATTAGGGCAAACGTTGATGGCGGTAATGGTTTAGGAGACGGAAGTAATTCGAATATAGCGGTCGTATAAGGATGATTAGTTTTTTGTAAGCAGGCTTGTTTTTCCTTATCCCGTACGTTATTTTGGACGCCTGTACATTTTTAAAGCTATTCTTTTTGCTTAGCCGGTAATTAAATTGTTTTATTTAGGTCTTTATTTTTTATATATATAAGATGGTTATAGGCCTGATTAAACACGTGGACTTGTTAAAGTAAGTTCTGTAGTTCGTTTTCGGCAACGAAAAAAGGTTGGTTTTTAAGTTTTTAATATTACCTAAAAAGGTAACCTTTTCGTTAAATTATATATTTCGAATAGTAATAATTTTATTTGTTAACGGGGTTTAAATCTCGTGGATATTAATTAATCGGTAACCGATAAGGAAGCTTATTTACGTTTTAGGATTTAACTTTTGGAATCTTTGTTTTTTTTAATAGCAGCGGTCGTTATAACGTAAGCTATATAGCCGTAAGTTTGCAAATGGGCCCGTTAAAACTTGCGATTAAATATTAAAACGCTGTTTTTGTATGCTAAATAAATGTAATAGACCTTATATGGGGTTTGCTAAAAAAAGCGTATTTGGGGGTACAGTTATATAGATATACTGCCGTTTTAAATATATATACGATTAAAAACGCAGGTAACTTAATGCTATTTTATATAACAATCGTTTTTTCTTTAATTATATCGCTTAAACGTTCCGCACCTCCGTTCTGGGCCTAGGTATACGGTATTAAGGGTTTAAGCCTGATATCAAAAAAAAGCGACTAAAAGATATTTCGAAACAGGTAATTTTTCAAAAATTCGTTATCGTATTCGATTACCTGCAGGAAGATATTGTTTTAGTTTTTTAAAACGTTTAATAGGTATCGAAATATAATAATTAATATATCCTGCTTTCGGTTTTTAAAGTAAATATTCCAAATAAGCCTAAATATCTATCGGTAGCGAACATAACGTATTTATACCTTTTAACGTCTTTTTCGAAGTTAAAAAAATTAATACCTATTTTTTACTTTAATCGGGAAGCTTTTTTCTTAAGCTTGCGGCGTATTTGCTTTTTACCTTTTGCTTTATTATATGTCTGGTATTTAAAAATTATAGAACTTTTTAACCGGATTTTTTTTAATATAAAACTGTAACTGGGTTATTACTTTAAGGCCTAGGTATTTTAATTGCAGGTATTATAAGGTACCGTTACCGGTACGCGGCGGTTTCGGCGTCGATAAGTTAATATTTCGTTTGTAAGTAATTAAAGTTACTGAAAACGTAGTTGCGTTAATATTTTCGATAATAAACTGATTAAATTTGTTTGTTAAAGTAATTACAATTTGGTTATATTTATTTCAAATGTGATTGTTAACTTTTCGGTTATTTTATTAATAACTTTTTTTTCGAAGTTGTTAAAGTAATATTAAATTATAGGCGAATTGTTCGTAATAAGTTACGTTATATAGCCGTAACGTTTTCGTACCGTTAGGGTTTCGAAAAAGCATATTAATTTTTCCGTATTTTTTTAATTGGGACAAAGTTGTTATCTGCGTATATCCCGTTTTTTTGTACGGTTAATTTAAATTTTAGGAACTTGTTAAAAAGGTTAAAGACGTGTATTGTAAATTTTAAGTCCAGAATGGACGAATTCCGTAAGGGGTAAGATGATAGGTTTATGGCAGCCCGTTAATTAGTAATTGAAAAGTACGCCAGGATTCGTTTTATTTTTTTTAGGAGTTAATTTGTTTTTTGTGTGGTTATTTTATTTATGCATTTAGATATTCGGTTAATTTTTTCCTTTAGGGACTAATCGCAAGTTATCCGATTTCGTATTAATTTTTCGGTTGTTTTGTTAGGTGTAAATTCTTGTTGGAGCCTTATTGGAAAACGTATAATAATATTAGAGCAGTAAGTAGAATGGATTTAGGTACGTTTTGTAGCGAGTATTTTAAGCGTCCGATTCGTTGCGTTTTTGCTTGTTAGGGTTTCGGTTCGTACGGGCATTTTTACGGTTATTTCGTTTCGGGTTTCGTTTAAAGGTTTTTTTTTTGCGATTAACGGTTAAAAGGTTTGTTATTTTCTTAATTGGGATTATCTTAATTAATAAGGTTTGTTAAAACCCCGTAAAAAAATCGGAAATAATGCTGATATATTTCGTAATGTAAAAAAAAGAATTAGTTATGGTTTAATAATCCAGAAAGTTAGCCGTTACTTTTTAATAACTAATTGTTCCATTATCGATTTCGGCCTTTCTTACTATTTAGAAGATAATAGCCCAGGTTTCTACGATGAGAGTTAAAGCTGTATATAAATTGTTAACCTATATAACTGTTATTTTCGTTTTTAGAACGCCGTATTGCTATTTTTAAGTTATTATCTCTTGTTATTTCATAATTTACTTGTTTAATTTCTTGCCTAATTTTGTAATTTGCTTTAATTTCTTTCGGTATTTTCGTTAAGTATTAATCAGGAGTTTATTGTCGTATACCCTGCCAGATTTGGTTATTTTGGCGTATCATTTCCGTAAGTTTTCTTTTTTTTTTAAAAAAAACTTGTTTTTTTAATTACTAGAGATATAGATTCCAGGACTTATTTTGTAAAGTCGTTGATATTTTTTCGGAAGGTATTATATTTGCGTTTTTTGTAAATATATGCCGTAAAGTCCTAATTATAGGCTTGTCTGCTTTTTGTTATTATTTTAAAATATTTATTAAATACTTTATAAGGTCGATTTTTTCGGTAGTTTCTCTTAAAGATAAAAAAAAGATAAGGTGTTGGTCCGCGTAAGGTGACGAATTCGTTTTTCGGATAAAAGGTTATATCGGGTTTTGTAAGTTTAACAGGTTACGGAAGTAATTAATTAACATTAATAAAGTTCCAAATATTAACCGCATACGTTTTAAATTAAAATTCGCTTTTAAAGCGGTTTTAATTTTTAGATCTTTTATAAATAACGGAGGACGTCGACGGTACAGTCGCTATTGTTATTATTAAAGTATATTAAGATAATTATTATTAATATACAGCTTATATTGTTTTAGTAAAAGCTGATTAATTAATAATTACTCGAATTAAGCAAATGAGATTTTTAATTGTCAAATATAGGGGATCTTAGTTGCGTTGTTTTATTCAGCTAATTACGCAGTTTCTTCTGTACGCGTACTGCTTTTGTGTAGCTTAGCAACGGAACAATTATCCTCCGATCAGAGCGTAGCCTTCTGTAGCTAGGGTGCTTTAGCACCCTGGCTAGCTGACAGTTGCCGACAAGCTTTGGCCCTGGTGAACCTTATGCCCGCTGGCCACGGTTCAGCAGGGCCCTTGACGGCAGAGAATAGCTTTGCACGGTAAACCTTAAAGATGAATTTTAAAGATGAACCTTAAAAGCTTGCAAAAAGCTTTGCAAGCCCTCGCCAGTTTCAGGAAGTGAATAATAAGGGTTATTTTATAAGGTGTTTGATCTGCCGATGCGGTTTCTGATCAGCCCGAAACGTCGAATTCCGACAGCCAGCGACATAGCCGTGATAATCTCATCGCGGGAAGACTCCTTGCAACAGGGGTATTTTTCACATATCGTATCGTGAATAGCTGTATAAGCAGGGTTGCGAAATTAGTTAGTTAGTTTAGTCATCCCTTTAACTAAACTAGGCTCTAAAGACTAACTAAAAACTAAAGCAAGGGTATATACAAGGATAACACAGACCACTTTAATATTTCGGAAAGGGATTATATATTTCTCCGTTTTTGGGTTTTAAAATTTTATATACTTTCACTATTGTTTTGGAACTTTTTTCCAAAAAAAAATTATTTTTAGCTTTCTTCTTAGTTTTCTTAGTTAGTTTAGTTAGTCCGGGCGTTGACTAAGACTAACTAGGAAAACATTAAGTTAGTTTTTTACTTAAATTAGTTAGTCTTTTGCTTAATTTAATTAGTTAGTTTAGTCTTTAGTCTGACTAAGACTAAAAACTAAGGATTAATTTCGCAACCCTGTGTATAAGGTACATTGTTTAATCTTTTATCACGTCGTATCTCGACCGAACCGAACCTAATAATTCATAACCGAGCCGATTGGTGGTATTCGTAATGTGAGGGAAGGGCGCTGCTAAGCAGAGGTGCTGCTTGGGAGGAGCGGTTTCATGGTCATAACTACGACGTGAGCTTTGAGGATCCTATACAGGCAGTGCCTTAGTTACTTCCTTTTAAAACAAGTGCAATTGAAACTGATCACTTAAAATCCTCTGCCCCAAGGCGAATCATACCGCAAGACATATCTCCGCTCAATCTCCTGTTTCCTTCTAGATTAACTCCTCCGCACCTTTACCGTCCAAACCTTATCTCGAT
Source organism: Monosporascus sp. 5C6A (assembly GCA_004155035.1). NCBI lineage: Eukaryota > Fungi > Ascomycota > Sordariomycetes > Xylariales > Monosporascus > Monosporascus sp. 5C6A. The sequence continues at coordinate 632,730 of QJOB01000001.1, forward strand.
ACAGGCTGTGCTTCAGAGTATAAACACAGCTTTCAACCTGGCGACGCCGGGATCCCAAGGGGACCACCATATGGACCGCGGCCGAGTTGGTGGGGGTTTTGACGAGGGGATCTTGTCGGCCGGCGACATGGTCGTGATAATCTCATTACGGGAAGACTCCTTTCAAAAAGAGTTATTTTCGCATCCGACGTAAGTAGCGCATCCTCTCTTATCTATACTGTCGGGCCTTCCTGCTGATATCTACGCAGGTCTCCGCTGCGTCCCTCACTCCAGGGCGCATGAGTAAGGAGGGGGAGAGAGGCTGCGGCAAGGACATAAGCTCATGGAGGGGCGGGCCTGGCAAAAGACCCTGGACCCAGGGTTACGGCTGGCGGGAGGACAAGACGAATGGTTTCCCGAAGTGTGAACTCCGGGTTAAGCCCGTGAAAAAGACCGTCATCAGCGATGAAATCGTCAATCAGGCGGACGACGAGTCGGACAGCAAGGTAGAGGACGGCGATGACGACTATGACGGGTGCTGACAAGGATTACGACAGCGATAACTGCGGCGAGGAGCCGAAAGTACCGATTTCGGACGAGTCCGTAAGCTTGTCTGATCTCGAGCAGGATGAGGACCGGCAGCCGCAGCAGCAGCAGCATGCCCAGTCCCAGCAGCATGCCCAGCAGCAGCAGCAGCCGCACCAGAAGCGGCAGCCCCGGCAGTAGCAACAGCAGCAACAGCAGCAGCATGCGCCGCCTTTGGGCCAGCCCGTCGATGAGGACACGGTAATCACAGACTCTGAACCGGTGGTCCCTGCGGCCGGTCAACAGTCACAGACAGGCAGGGAAGACTTGTCGGCCAGGATCACGCAGATAATCCAGCAGTTGCCCTCGTCCTTGGTTAGCACCATTCCCTATATCCCCTCCTCTTCCTCCGCCGCCGCTCTTCCCACAATTTCTCCCGCTGCCATGTCGACGTCTTCTTCTGCGCATACGGCGGAGAGACCGAGGAAAAGAAAGAGGAGTTCACGGGACGAAAGAGGACAAGGAATGGCTAACAACGTTCCCTTCCATCCTCCCCCACCTCAACCAGTTCTACCCGTTGGCGCGCTCCGTGGAGGTCTCGAAAAAGCCTGCCGCGGCTGGCGAGGTGGCGCCGTCAGCATCAAGGTCGAGGAGGATACGGTCACCACGTGGCAGAAGAGCGAGACCACGGAACGGTCCATCGCCATGGTGCATGCGGTGACGGCGGTGACGGCGGTGCGCCTGTACCGGCGGGCTATTTGGAGATGCACGACGATCTGGAGGACGAGCTGGGAGCCCTCGGAGGGCCGGGAAGAGGCCGCCTGGAGGACAAGGTCAAAAAGCCCTACCACAAGATGCTGGCGATTATCGATGTCGGAGACGAGAACGCCGCCAAGCACACCAAGAAGCATACGGACAAGTGGCGGGATCTTGCATTTGTAGTATTGAACAAACTTTAACCGGAAACACCTTTCATCCTACCATAGGGATCTTCTTCATGGAAACTTCCCATACGGTCGACTCCTTCGTTCGGCAACATCGCAAGTGCGTCGCTAGCGGCTTGGAGCTTCTGTCCCATCAAGACACCATCCTCCCACGGTACCGCTCCAAAGATGGAGCGTCGCAGACATTCTAGCCGATTGTATCCAAGTTACTCGTAGGAAGAGAGTGTTGCCGTTGACTGCGTTGCCCAAGCTGGTCATGCCATGGCTATGACCTTGATGTTCCAGGTGGCTTCACGGGAATAGGGCGAGGTGGAGATCGGTTGGGATGCTGTCTGCAATAGGAGCGACAGGAAAAAAATTCAGTCGTTGATGTACGGGTACGGGTAAAGGTAAGAGCATATGCACCGGTGAACCTGTTGACGGAGCTCCCAGTTAGGGTATTTCTCCTGCCTTTTTGGTCAGATCAACTACGATCATCCTATCTTCCACTCCTGGGGCAGGTTCTGGGATGAGCAGTCCGCCCCGACGGCGAATGTCTTTGATTGGCATTCAGAGCTGCCGTAGCGGCTTCCGTAGTTTCACCCTTGATAGGGAAGAGCTCATCTCGATGCACCTGAACCCCTCATGCCAACTTGGCTTCCACCAAACGTCTCACCATCTGTGTTCAGCTTCATCTCTGCAGGTGATCCTATTCCGGTTCGAATTCTTCGGGGCCTTGGTCGCGGCAAGGCATCGCCAGTTGGACTGGCCCTACTCAGCCCAGCACTTCGCTTTCTGCGATAGTGCGAATGGCACCCGCTATGGTCCCGCCTTATTGTCCATCTTCTACCCTGAACGTGTCGATCGTGCAATATACCGTATCGGCAAACTTCAAGGAGGTCACATTGCCGGTCGAGAGTGTCTTGATGTTGTCAGTTTGGGACACTGGCGATGACTGCCCGCCCTCCGCAAAAGAGATTTGCAGGGCCACTGTTGCGCTCGTCCCAATTGCTTCACGGACCTGCATGTACTCATCGCCCATCTGCTTCTTGGTGTCTGCCAACTGTCGGCTCAATTCGGGTAACAAAACCTGCTGTTTGTAGTGGCTTCTTTCCGTTTCACCGGTATTTCCTTTGGCCGCAGGGCCTCCGTGCGGGATTCGCTCAGCAACTCCAATGCTTCTGGAGCATCGCCCTTCCATCGCTGCTGCTGCTGCCGCCCTTCCTTGGTTCGATCGGTCGATCGGTCTTACCTCAATTGTTCCGCTTGTGTCGTGTACCGTGTCCTTTTCTCCGCTTCATTGGCTGTATCATCAAGTTGTCGTGCCGTGTCTCGGCCGTTGGGGCTGGGCTCGCCATCCGCCCCGATCGCTTCGTCGACGTCGAAAGGGGGGCATCCTGCTCCACCATGATCTCGGCCCACGATCTCGGCGCGCATAGTCCCACTGTGACGGAGCTAACCAATCCGATTCAATGAGTCATCCGTCATGGTCCTTCTAATTCGCATATTTCATCCGCATTGGAATCCATCCTTATGCCCATAGAAGAGACCAAGAATTAAACGAAGAGAGGGTCATCTATGCTCGCTGACTCGTACAACTTTGTCCCAATGGATATCTCTCGATACGCAATGAGTGCAGAGGATAATGTCCCTTGACCGAAGTCAACCAGAACACACTTAAAGTTTAGCGCATTAAATAAATAGCACGCATAAGATTTAAGGCATATCATCCGAACAGCTTATGGCTAGGTTACGGATATTAAGGTTGTCTTTTACCTGGAAGCTGGTACCGTTTCATCAGTTAGCTTTTTGAGCCGCTATTAAGAAAGACGTAGAGTAGTAATTACCTATCAAACTTCTTCACAGACAGGTACAGACGGTAGACATAATTACGGTAGCACGCGGAGTAGAGAATGTGAAGTCCGTAACGATAGCTAACTAACCAGTCGACCGGGTCTTTTCTCGTGAATGAAGATGATCCTAGGTGATAGAGAACTCTCGCTCTGAGTAGTCAACAAATCCGGCCGGTAGCCTTGTCAGAGTTAATTAAACAGAGAGACTCAGCTAAAAGGTTTCGGTAAAGGTTTGGTTAGTTCGTAGAGCCATGAGGAGTAGCGGTCCAAGTATTGGAGCCTAGGTATTGGAGCCCCGACGGACGTCTTAAATAAACAAGCGGCCTTCCTAATCCGGTAACCTAATGGTAGTGTCTGGCATCATACTAGCTCGAATAGAGGGTTTAACGACGTATGCCGGCAGGCAAGCTAGCATGGAGAATGTTATTGTTTTGATACGAGTTGGTCCTTTATTTTAGTTTCCCAACGGTTAATAGAATTTCTGGGTCGGATATAATGGTAGTTAATCCCCCTAGTCTCTACCTCAGTAACGGCTCTCGCTAAAGTTCCTAAGGGCGTCGACGGTGCTCGAGTGCGAGTTGAAGCTCAGTTGTCGATAAACGGGGCTGGCTTCTCCAGAGCGTGTCATGGGCTAGAGTAATAAACGTTTGGCGGGAGTCTGGATGTCTTTTCGCAATGTAGGTATGATAGCGCCTCGTTACACGGATATGCGCACGGGCATCAGAATGAAGTGGGACCGATTAGTAATCAACGGGTCCAGCCGTGCGCTGCTTAGTAAGGAATTTCCTATTTGGGATAGAGTAGTGGGTCCATTCAGAGCCTCATACCATACGGACGGGAGCCCTAAAATAGGGGCCAGAGTCTCATAGATGGAAAATAAACCACGAAAGAGAGATTCCTGTAATAAAGTAAGAGGTTGGGTGTACGGGTTTACTTCGGTACGGATTGTTTATGTGAAATGTGGGGACTAGTGCTCCCCACCGCACCGCCCGCTCTGCGACCGCCCCAACACTTGAGATCTTCGGCTACGCTTCCACAACCGACTAGGCTTCATTTATTTCCCTTCAACGGGATATGCCAAAGGCCCCTATAGCTCAGTGGTAGAGCGCGACACTTGTATCACGTGATCTGACGATCCATATGACACCAATGTCGAGGTCCGTTGTTCGAACCAGCGTGGGGGCTGCCGCCGACTAAAAACAAGTGGCGTTTTTATTTTGTTTTAATTATCAGAATTCATCTGAATATCGAATGTACTATGCCGTAAAATCTGTCGTCCAGTTATGTTGTTAATGCTTAAATTAAGCACCAGTATGAAAGCTTCACTTATTACGTTCTAAGTAACCCTCAGCTTACCATGACCCCAATTCACACCTTCTCTTATTCACTACCATTCCTAAACCATATGCTATGGCGGACGTAGCCGGCATTGCGATAACTATCCACGTAGGTAGTCATTAATGAGTCCAGCTTCTATGGGAAGAGTCAGTCAACCAAAATCGGAGAGAAACCGTACGTTTATTGCTTGCTAGAAGAGCGGGGTTGTTTGCATACGGGAGTTTTCTTGAGTTTCCTTGGATTATGGCTGGCTGTGTCCTTGCTACCCTGGTGGGCAATATGTACGGTTGGCCAGCTTCGACCTAGCTTGACTGTTGCTTTTCGACCGCCCTATTCCCCCTTGGGTCTGACCATTACAAATGAGCCGCCCTTAATTACCTAGGCATATCTCATCGCTATTATTATCTTTATATTTAAGGAGGTTGCTTTTAAAGAAACCCGAATTATTACAATGTTTTGTTTCTTCAATTAAATAATAAATTGTTACCGTTCGCCGTATGTGAATTGTCGAATTCTTATATTCCAACTCCGGGATACTATATAGTGACCCTACTATTTTATCCAGAGCCTGCCCCAGCGCAGTAGAAAACGTAGGTAGTACTTTACGTTATTAATGGATTGTTGCGGCAGGGGGCTTAGCAAACCCTATTATTAGAGTGATGCGCTCGTGCCACTGGGCTATAGGGTGGCCGAGTGTGGGACGTCAAGGGTTGTGAGGAGAATGGCGGCTCCGCGAGTTGGTACGGTGGGGAGCGCTAGTCTCGCTTGTCACTGCATAAGCCGAAGTTAACCCATCCGGCTGAGCCTTACATTATCATGGGCGTCTCCCTTTTCATGGTTTATTTCTTATCTATAATACGAAACTCTGCCGCTTGTATTAAAGTTTTCCGTCGTATGGGATGCAGGTTTGAATAGATCCACTTTTCTGACCCAAACAGGAAATTTCTTACTAAGCAATAGGCGGTCGGCTCCGGAGCTTACTAATAGGTCCCACTTAATAGCGGTGGCCCGTGCAAATATCGGCATAACACCAAACTATCGTACACACTTATGGTCAAGTAGTGCACCCCATCAATCTACCTCCTCTTTGAATTAAACCTACAATTTCAATAATACACTCCTTTATCGAAAACATCCAATTAAGAAATATGTACATCATCGTGGAACCCTAAAGCCGAGCTTCAGAACTCTGTGTACCGTGGCCGAGCGCGACAAACCGCTCTTAATCCATCGAGGAGTGACTTGATAAGCTTTACTACAGACTGAGATCCATCTGTGACCACGTGTCTTCAAGTACTCGAAATAATGCAAGAATTGCTGTCAGATTAGGACCTTTGTGCATGTTAACGAGGCTCCCCCGTGGGTCCAGAAATTGGACCTCGACATTCTCAAGAGGCTCGACGCTTCTTTCACGCTCTGGGAGTCCAAACGCAGCAGGACCTGGTTATTGAAAGGTGTTGCGTCCTGCGAGCGAACTCGCGGTGGCGGTGTAATTGATAGAGATGTGAGGCTGGGCGACCTCAAATCAGGTGCTGACGGTGTCCGCGTGGCAGGTTATGGACCCTTCTATGAGTTATAAAGCATGGAAGTTACTCCCTGACTCTGACATTCCGTCTCCATCTCCGCCGCCACTCGGGTCTGCGTCGCACCAGCACACCGCGCCTACCATCGAGACACGGACTAAATTCCTCGTTAGGCCTAGGATCGGCCAGAAAATCGCAGCCAGCCTCTCCCAAATCCGTCTTGTTACGAAGTATGTGGGAGTTAGTACTAGGCGTTGGAGATGCCGAGCGCACGCATCCGTTTAGAACAGTATTGTACGAGAGAGACCCAGACTTGGGCTAACATTTATTACTTATCTCATAACGGCTTTAGAAAGCCCGCATGTTTATCAACGAGCCAGTTCTAACTTACTTAAATACCGTTGGCCCGTTACGAAGTTCAGCCAGAGCCGCTGTTACCCTGAACATAACGAACATTAACTCCTCACATCGGACATCGAAATTCTATTAACTAGCTGTTAAGCTAAAATAAATTATCACGTGATCTGATGGTCTGGTAATCGTCGGTGATCATGGAAAAGTCAATGACAAGGTCCATCGTTCGAACCAGTGGGGGGGGGAGGTTGTTAATACCAACTACCCGCGGCAGCTTCACTTTAAGAATTTATCTGACAGTCGGGTATAATACGTCGTAAGATGCGTATCAGCTTATATTTGATATGTCGTCAAAGTATTAAACTTATCAGATTTAAATTGAATAATTCCTTAATCGTTTTATATATATTCGAATAGATAAATAAGTTAGAATGGAAAAAAATAATAAATTTGTTAAGGGCGCACTAAACGCGCCTATTTATTACTTAACTACACCTCTGGCCTCGCTGGCTCGTTACGGGGATACGGCATTTAATTGGTTAATTTTTAGCTCCTTGGCGCAGTACTTGGAGAAACTTTGATACGAGCCAGCAAGGCCTGAGCTAGCTGAGGTAAGCTATATGAAGTTATACGCGTGCAACAGCACCTGCAACTAGTCTAATAGAATAACACGATTGATGTCCCCTATATCCGACAGTTATACAGTGCGTATTTTGTCGGCTCAAGGTACTGTTGCCGTCCTCGCAAGCAGGCTCCCGAACCGTCAGTTGTTGTGAGACTGAGATTTGTGAAATCTCCACAAGTCTGAGCTGGTAATGTTATTGGGCACGCATATTGCTAGTTGCCTTCCGCAGGCTCAGCCACACGGGCGACGAACCCCCTTGCTCGCCGGCTAAGAGCAACCAAAAGCAATTTTTTCCGTCGAAATGCTGGGATAACTCCAGGCTACTAGCTTGTTTTACGCGCGGTCTTGGGAGTAGTCCTTTTGAGAGTCGACAGTTCCAGGCAATGGGCGAGGAATCGCAAAACCCTATCAGGCAAAATCGGCGGCGGCCCGCGTCCGACGATGCGGACTCCCCCGGCCCGTCGCACCCGAAGAGAACCCGGGAAAGCAAACCTGATCTTCGGTGCGTTCCATGCGCGCTCATGTTCTCCCAACAGGGTCTGAAATATCTCAACTCGCCGAACGGCTTCCGCCACCGGACCCGTGGCGAGTGCATGGCTTCCAGAACGGAAGGCTGCAGAACGCGCGAGTTCATCTTCCTGGTTGTTTGCAAAGAACACGGTAAGAATTGGGGGGGTGCCGATCGCCTCATATTTCGGAATTTCCGAAGTGCACACTCGACCAGCATGGTTTCTGGCATTCAGTTGCCTGGTATTTATGGGCTTAACGGCAGCGTCGAATCTGAGCCCGGCAAGTGCATCATCACTATGTATCCATTTGCGGAAAGGGGTAAGCATTCTTCTCTCTTTGCTCTCGACAAGGTGACGATAGGATCTAACAGGATTCAGGCAACCCTATTGGTGCCATTGTACCCCGAAGACCTCTCCACAGAGATGTGCAAAGCGACAATGTGTTTGCGGCAGCAAAGTCCCTCATCAAAGAGTGCATGAATCCTGATAAGCCTCACAAACATTGCCAGTACTCCCGAGACACAGTGCTTCCGACGCGCGTCCTCGACGTTGGCAAGCCTGAGGACCCTCATCCAACAATCAAACTCAAGGTCAACGAGACAGAAACCCACGCGCCATATCTCGCCCTGAGCTATTGCTGGGGAAAGCAACCTAAGCCCACGGCGCCAGTTCAACCACTTCTACTACGGAGAGATACTTTTCGGGACTTGATGGGTGACATCAGGCTCGACAGCCTCCAGCAGTCAATACAGGATGCTATCTTCGTCACTCGCAAACTTGGTTTTCGCTATCTTTGGGTTGATGCGCTGTGCATCATCCAGGACTGCAAGATCGACAGAGACGAGGAAATTTCCCAGATGGCGTCCATCTACAAGAATGCCGCCATAACTATCGCGGCTTCTTCGTCTGAAAAAGCCGCGGATGGGTTTCTTTCGAAGAGAATCCCGCCCTACCTTCCAGACTACATGTTCCACATCCCTATGTCAAATGGGCAGAACGGCACTGTGTATCTTTCGGCGGAGGCATACGAAACCGAACATCCCCTAGACAAGAGAGGATGGACGTTGCAGGAATTCATGCTGTCATCAAGGATGCTCATTTTCTCCGACTACGAGCTTCTGTGGCAGTGTAAGGAGGTGGGCCTTCGGGGCGTTACCGGGAGAGGGCTCGAGTACCTACAACCCTTGGAAGCTCTACCATGGACCGTCTTTGACGATGATGCGGAGCCCGACTTCGGAAATCTCGATTCTGACAAGATCTACCTTTGGAAAACGATCGTCCAACAGTACACGGAACGCAAGCTGACGGATCCGGAAGATAGACTTCGGGCAGTCACGGGGATAACGACTGAGCTGGAAACACTGTGGCGCGACACGAATATCCACGGGCTCTGGAAGAAATGGTTCGTAGAGCTCCTGGCATGGTACAAGCCAGGAGTTGACAGAGAGCACGAGCGGTGCCTCCAGCGAGCACCCAGCTGGTCATGGGCGTCTCTCAATGGCGTGATCCGCTACGAGGGGCCCCTCGGGACTGAAGATGCCAAAGTCAAGTCGCTGACCGTATCAGCAGCAGAGCTGACCTGTCGTATTCTTGAAGAAGGTGACATAAACGATGAGAAGTTTGATACCATATTGGAACGTCCAGATCTGCTGGATCCAACCGCGGAACTCCGGCAAACAGGACTCCAACAGAGAGAGACGGACTATTTGCTTTTGGGTACAGTCAAGGTAGATGGGGGCGTTGGGAGAGGCATCGGTTTGCTTGTAGTGGATGTAGGTAAAAGAGTTTATCGGAGACTCGGGCTGGTCATCTTTACGGACATGACTGTATGGAAAGGTGCGAAGCCACGGGATATCACTTTAGAGCCGAAGCTCAGGGGATAGGACTCGATATACTTTTCTCTCATTTGACGACAAAAGCATAAGATCCACAGAAAATCGCGTATGCCATCCCGTCCTTTCATGGAGCCAAAATCACCAATACAATACCTCCCACTAACAGACTGAACATCTTATATTATGCCCCTCTCCTTGAATGAATTTTCTTATGTCTTCGATAATCATTTAACCTCGCAAACGCCTTGGGGCAACTGGAGCATGCATACGGACGCTCCCCAAAATGGCTCCTCTCGTGACCCTTCAGATTGATCTTCCGCGTGAATGACTTGTCGCAGATCTTGCAGGTGAACCGCGATGAATCGATTCTGCGACTCAGAGCCTCGAAAACAGACGGCCCTTCGCTCTGGTCCGGGTGATAAGTTCGGACGTGCCTGTCTTTATCCTTTTTGGAGGAGAAGCCGATAGGAGCGAGGTTACAGTTTACGGGACACGAATACGGCCTGTCGTGGCGGCTGTCGTGTATGTCGCGATCCTTCTTCTTGTTGTAGCCCAGGTAGAAGAATTTGCACAGCGTGCGCTTGCACTTGAAGAGGTTGGGGCCATAGTAGTCCTGTATCGTATCATTGAGCCAGGCTTCTGAGCTAGGTGTAAAGTTCTCCTCTAGTGCGATTCTGTTGTCTCGTAGAGCTTCATCGAGCTGAGCGATACCAACGGTGTTCCGGACGTCGTATGTGCCCTTCTGGTGGGTATAGATATGGTTCCACAGGAAGCAGAGGTTTTCGTAGAATGAGAGCCCTGAGAACCTCGCGAGTTCAGAAGGTGTTTGTTCGAGCTCGGGGTGCGGCTCTGTCGTGATGTTCGCACGATGCGTGTCGATGAAACACTGCAAGGCAAAGCCAAACTTCCCCTCGTACTCCTGGCGATGATGACGATTGTAAAAGAGGTCCCTGCATGCCGTAATCATCGTGCCGATGTGGCTGTGCCATTGGGAACAGGCATAGTCTTGGAAAGAGAACCATCCGAGCTTAGCCTTGTCTCGACGCTCGTCTTCGTCATAGCCCTTCGAAAAGCAGGAAAGAGACAGGTATCTGAGACAAAGTGTTGCGAGTTCGCACTGAACTGCCTGCTCATTGATATGCTCATTTTGGATGATGTAGCTGGGTGGTTGTTAACCCTTGAAGTACGCAGTTGGTCCGCGAAGAAACTCATTGCTTACCGCCGCGCTGTCGAATGGATAATGCGGATGTGGTCGCCATCTAGGATGTGCACCAATGACCCGAGGTACTTTTTGACCTTTTGTCGCAGCATTTTGTTGTCAAAGTCAATCCTTTGGTTGACCGGGTCATAAGACAGAATGGACTGCATTTCGTGCCATTTCAGGGGTCGCTTTGCGCAGACCAGCCAACTCAGGAGGAGCTTGGCCATCTGCCAGTGGGTTTCACCCTCTGCCAGTTGCAACAACTCGGTCTTAACCGCGCCCAGAAGCTTCTCATATCTGTGAGTAGTGATCAGTCTGATTTTGATCATTTATAATTGACAGCAATAAACTCTAGTGGTACATCTGTGAGAGTTCCTTGGGTAGCATTCCATCTTTGATCTTCTCGAGAAGCTTCTCTTTGGTCGGCTGCTGTAGGAGATACTCGATGGCGAGATGGGCATAAAGAAACATGTCTATAATTCTAGTCAGTCTACAGTATCACATTGATTGTGCCTATAGCGCAGTTTATGGTGGCCACAGACCTTCGCTTCGACGGCAGATGATGCTTTCAATTTGCTCCCTATCGCCTTCAGAAAGGTTAAAACCGCTACTTGTAGCACGGGGCACAGAGAAGTCCGGGATCCTATTCTTCACATAGGCCCTGATGTCGTCTGCGTTGTCGGTCGACTTGAGCTCCACACAGGCATCGTCTTCCGGCATGAATTTGTCCTTGTCCAGCTCCGGCATCGGCCGGCTCATGAACAGAATCCTCAGTCGGCCCTGCTTGATCTCGTTGTCGGACTTTGTAACCTGCCCTATGAAGAAGGTTGCAACTTGGCGCATTTCAAATGCGTCACACTCGTCAAGCCCGTCGATAATGATGTACTGCCTGGAGTTGTACTCAAAGAAGGCCTCGATGATGTTTTGGGCAGTTTCCGCTTCTGCCAGGTTCGTGCCTCCACTTGATGCAGCCTTTTCGACACAGAGGGGTAATAGATCCTCGTCAGCATCGACCATCTGATGGAGAATGCCCTTAAGGATGCCAAGGTAGGTGCGATGTTCGGGATCTTCTTCCTGGCAGTAGAAGTAGTACGTCTTGCTCTCCCGTGGGATCGCGTACTTTTTCTTTTCAGTACACAGCTCTTTCAGCTCGTCTATGAGGAGCGATGCTAACACAGTTTTGCCTCTACACCGTCAGTTCAGCTATCTTTTGGGTTCTATGGATATCATTACCAAATCCCTTGCTGCCGTGGAGCCAGATGGCGGACTCGGAAGGCTGCTCTTCTTTCATCCAGTCAGTGACTTCACTATACCTCCTGAACAGCCAGCGGCCAGTGTTGCGACATATTCTCGTGTCCTGGAACTTCTTGTGAAGCGACTGCGTCTTCTTCGAGGCCGAGATCCACGTCATGACGCTTCTTTTTTGGTCTTCTTTCCTGTTTCTCTCTTCCTCCTCAAATTTGTCTCGACGCCCGTTCATGTCGTTGCGATAGCGGTTGAATTCCATCTTGGCACCATCCCAGTCTTGAGTAACGTCCAGCCCAGATTCCACGCGCATTGGTTCGTAACCTTGGTCCAAGTCCGCTTGAGGATTTCGGAGAGATGATCCATGCGTTTGTATGAACCGCCCATGACATTCCAGAGAGTCAGCTAGGTGCTCGAACGTACGGCTCAATGCTTTCCAGGTGACCCTGGACAGTCTCTGCCACACTAGAGAAAGGGATTAGCGTTTGTTATTACTGTTGCTACTCTGGGCTCGATCTCACATTTCTCCCGAAGAGAGAAGAGCTTGTATGCAAGCCGATGGAACGTGAGAACATCCTGATAGATGTACACCAGGCATCCTTCGCTCTCTGGTAATCCAGTAAAAAGTCGCATATACTGGTAAAGTAGCGGTAATTTATACCCCAGCTGCTGGTATATGTCGAGTACGTTGTCGAATGCTCTTTCTGTGGGGTTCGTGGTCTTTTATTACAATCGGTTAGCAATGTTCTCCACGATATGGCATGGAGTGCTGTCAATAGACACGCATGTACCTTGAGGAGAAATCGAACCGGACCCCAAACATAGGCCATGACCTTTGCGGTATGCTGAAACCTAACGGTGGTCAAGACCTTCTCGAGGTGTGCCATGCCAGTCAGGAAGGGGTGGATCCTCGTCATGTTCATCATTGTCTTTGTTATCTCCTGGTGTGATTGAATGGCATTGATGTCCTGCTGCACATCTTCGTAGCAGCTCGACTCGAAGAAATCCTTGTCCCGGGGCTTTAGGAGGTCCCATGATCTGAACTTTTCCGCCAGATCAAGCAACTCGTCCATGCCCATTGTCGCAACAGATTGACAGTGCTACGCGCACTCCAAACCCTGGGCTTGATTGACGCAATGTCTAATGGTAAAAAAATAAACTGGGCAACTCCTAGAAGAATAAAGAAGGAAAAGTTCGTGGGAAGAGATTGGACGGCAGACAGAAGTTCTCGGTAAGGCTGGATGCACAGCAATGAGGCAGCCTGTTGGATGCACACCACTATATGCAGGTAGCTCAGGGTACTGTACCATCTTTGATTTCTCCAGATTGGGCGGATTCACAATTGAAACTTGGATGCTCTTGTCCAGCCTGCCCTTGTCCACGATTTAACCCATGTCCACCACTAGTCGCTAGCCAAGAGCGTGCACTGCCACGCTAGCCGGATACCGACCAGCCACCGCCTCCCTCCCGTCGCCAACCGCTCGATCAGCCGGTAAAAATTCCCATTTGCGGCCCCTGGTAGACCTCGACTGGGCCTAAAATTGCTGTGCAGTGTGTGGCAGGTTGTGCGCAATATGTGGGCGGAGTAGCCTCGGTGTGATTTGAGCATCGACTTCCGGAAAGTATAATTGGTCCCGAGGATGGACTCGAAATATCCATATCTCGAGTTTCATCGCTTTAAGGAACACCTATATAACCATTTGTAGGAGTTGATTTCGACAACCTACATATCACGAGCGGTGCTCTCTCCGTCTCAAATTTCTGCGCTGCTTCTCAACATGCTGAATTCACTGCTTCTTTTTGGTCCTCACTGCATTTTCAGCTGGTGAGTCCGCCTAACGTTAGCTGCTCGTCAACGCGAGCATGGAGCAACTGAGGGTCTAGATCGCTAGCCTAAGATCCATCGACAACAACTAGAAGTTATCAATTTATCACGATGTTCAACCCTTTGAAGCGAGTCTTAAATCCCGTTGAGGAGGCAGGCATTGTCACCGTCAATGTCAGTACCGGTGCCATGGCCGGCGTTGATCCACGTCCGCCGTATCAGCAAGAAATATGGCAGTACGATGATGACTTTCCCGATTCACCACGACAGAGTCAATATCTCGGACCGAGTTACATGAATCCAGAAAGGTTGGAAAGAACACCGTGCATTCCTCGTAAGCGCTGCTAAACAGCCCAGCGACGTTCCCGTTATGCAACCAGCGGACTCTCTACCAGATCTGTTCAGCGCCATCCTGCGTGACCAGAGTGTCAGCAACCAAATGTTACAGCCGAACCTCGATGAGGCAGGCTACAACATAGACGGTGCGCTTGCAGAATGGGGAAATAAGATGGCTTCGCCGAACTCGTTCGACTCGTCCCAATTGACCCCTATTTCATCCCAACAAACCTCGCACTCGTCGTCCTTCGCTGCGGAATCAAACCAATCGAGAGCGGAGTCCGTCAATTCCGCAGAAGACGAAGTGACTATATGCTACGGAATGGTGAGTGGCCACTACATTTGACTTCTCCGACTTGGGACACGACTCACCTGCGCTAGCTGCACAACGTCGACGTCAAGCTCGTAGGTGAGATGCAAACCCTCGACAGCAAGCTCGGCAAAAGTCAGGCCGGCTACGAGCGCTTTAAGCTCAAAGAGCAGCAGGACCACATCCTCCTGTGCTTCCGCGATGACGGCATGGACTTCGGCTACCTGCGCTCCGGTGTACGCAAGACGCTTGCGCCACTGCTGGCCAAGTCGTACATCGAGTTCGAGCCCATCGTGCCCACTTCCAACCTGAAGGAGACCATCGGGCGAGCCAAGAAGCCGGCTGAGGCCATGGTCAAGGTCGACATCAACGTGTACGGGCCGCGGTGCGCCGCGGCGGAGGTCGGTGACAAACTCTCCAGGGGCAAGTTGTGGCTGCAGAAGTCGGACCATGCGAGGCCTGGAGTAGCATACGACAACCCGCACTTCTTGCCTATCAAGATCAATGGCGTCCAGGTGCAGTCTGTTCGGTCTGTGAACCGAGTTGCCAACGAGGGGGCTGCGGGGAAGAAGCCCCGGGAGGAGCAGCTGCGGAGGATGGTCGAGGAGGTGTACAAGTCTGTGGACAACGCTCGGCATCTTGACATGGTGGAGGGCGGGGACAGGGTCACCCGGAAGCTGCTCAAGTAGGTCTTGTGTTATGTTCTGATTTGACGTCTGCTGGTTGCTAATAATATGCCATCGCTAGACATCAACAAGAAGCGCTAGGGTTTATGCTGGAGAGAGAATCCGGCCATATCAACGACAAGTACAGGCTTTGGAAGACGGTCATTTTAGAAGACGGGAAGGAAGAGTGAGTCACTTGTGAATTCAACTAGTGTCCATGACTGACCTGACTACATCAGGTACCGCCACAGGATCACAAAGGCCAAGCGGGACATCAAGCCCGACGAGAGAGGGGGTGGCATTCTGGCCGACGAGATGGGTATGGGGAAGTCCTTATCCATCCTTGCCCTGATCACGAAGACTCTCAATGACGGCCAAGAGTGGGCTCAGCAGCAGAATGGCAGTGTCGAAGGCAAGAAGGCGCCCAAGTACTCTCGATCCACGCTTGTGGTCGTCTCGTCTGCCCGTACGCGACCCTCCATTTCCAAACAGAAGGCACGCCTCGGACTGACTTGACTAGTTCTCATCTACAACTGGATGAGAGAAATAGAAAAGTGAGCTTGTTTTACCTTCGCAATGTATCAACTCTAACCGACTACACAGACACTTGGAAAGAGGCCTGAAGGTGATCAAGTACCACGGTCCCGGCAGACCGAAAAACCTCGCCACAATTCAAGACTCAGATATAGTCATAACCACCTACAGCACCCTTACTGCCGAGTTTCAAATCAAGTCGGAGCCCTCTCTCCTCCACCAAATCGGCTGGTATAGAGTCGTCCTCGACGAAGGCAAGTCCCTGCCGCCCCTTTTCACGTCCCACGGGCACACCTAACAACCCCCAGCACACATCATCCGCCGCCCGGCCACAACCTTCTACCACGCCTGTGGTGACCTCCACGCCAACTCGCGGTGGTGTCTCACCGGCACGCCCATCCAAAACAAGCTCGCCGATATCGGCGCGCTCTTCGCTTTCATCCGCGCCGAGCCCTTCTCCAAAGCCTCCGTCTTCCGTAGGTGGATCGAGGTCCCCTTCGAGCAGAACGTCGAGGATCCGACCGTCGTCAAAAACCGCCTTGTCATGCTCCTTGAGGCGCTATGCCTGCGACGCACAAAGGAGGTCATCAAGCTGCCCGGGCTACGGCAGTGCATCCGCACGCTGGATTTCTCCCCGGCTGAGCGCGAGCAGTACGACAAGACGAAGAAGATCCTGATGCGGACAATCCGCCAGCGCGTCGGCGAGGTCGAGAAGAGCTCCATGTTCGGGCTGTTCCAGGCGAACCTGCAGATGCGCATCCTGTGCAACCACGGCACGTTCCAGAAGCCCTTCTCCTGGCACCGCCGCAGCTACCAAGACGAGCGCGAGGCCGTCGTCTCCGCCCTCGGCCAAAACGGCGAGATCACCTGCTCCGGCTGCCAGCAGCCCATGCCGATCCTGGGGTCCAGCCAACCGGGCAACGGTTACCGCGAGCAGTGCGCACACGTGTTGTGCTTCGAGTGCATCGAGGAGTCGAGCACGCCGGGCGCCGGCGCGCAGACGCAGCACTGTCCCGTGTGTGTGCGGTGGCGTACGCATGCGCGAGTCGAGGCCGGAGTGGATGCGGCGGAGGGTTTGGCCATGCCGGACGCACCCGCCAAGAAGGCGATTGAGGATGGTGATAACTACTATTTCAACGCTGAGGGCTACTCGGCGAAGATGCGCGCGTTGATTGAGGATGTCAGCATGGACCTGGGGACAACGAAGAGGCAGGTTCCCCCCTCTGCGAGGAAAAAGCGATGCGTGTCTAACGTGAACAGCATCATATTCTCCTGCTGGACTAGAACGCTGCATCTGCTGTCCAAGCACCTAGACGAAGCTAAGATTCCTTACCTCCGCATCGACAGTAGCTGTCCCCTCCTGCAGCGACAGGCCATACTTGACCAGTTTGTCACAGCGGATAAGGGGCTAGTACTCATCATGACAACTGGTACTGGTGCGTTTGGGTACGTTCGCTGCCTTGGTTATTCCCTACTCCGGCATATGTCATATTGACAAGCTTTTAGGCTGAACCTGACCTGCGCCAACCGCGTCTTTATTGTCGAGCTACAGTGGAACCCTGGCGTAGAGAACCAGGCCATCGCGCGCGCTATCCGGCTGGGGCAGGACAACGAGGTGCACGTGACGCGTTACGTGATCAAGGACACCGTAGAAGAGGTTTGTTCTATTGTACCCCTTGCTGTCTCACAGTTCGTATTGACCAGATGTAGGAAATGAGGTCCCAGCAGCAGTGGAAGAAACAGCTCGCGGCCATAGGATTCGAAGAGATGCCGGAAGTAATTGATGTTGAAAAGAGAGTCTCCTAGTAGGGTTTACAGCAGTTATTTAGTAAATATGGAGGAGTTCCGGAGTTGAGCGGCGGACTTGGATAGTAACATGCAATGACTACGAAGTGATGAAGAGTAGGGTATGACAAGTTCTTAGGTAGCGTTGGACAGATTCCCATGATATACGACTTCATAATAGCCATTTTCTGGTTTTCGGTGAGTTTTGTGGACAGGCACAGCCTTACTACTAGAATTCAAATGCATTTAAAGGATGGAGAATCAAGCATACCTAATCCGATAAATAGCAGCTGATTCTGAGTTGCATTCCCCCCTCCCTTCCCCACCAAAAGAGGGTGGGGAGAACTAGAGGCCCGGACGGGCCTAAAATTGCTGTGAAGGTAGGTCTACCCAACTGTGGAGAACAAGAGGCCCGGACGGGCCTAAAATTGCTGTGAAGATAGCCAACTTGCATTCCCCCCCCCAAAAAAAGGGTGTGGAGAACAAGAGGCCCGGACGGGCCTAAAATTGCTGTGAAGGTAGGTCTATCCAACTTGCATTCCCCCACCCCAAAAAAGGGTGTGGAGAACAAGAGGCCCGGACGGGCCTAAAATTGGTGTGAAGGATCATAGCCTTCCGTGAGTACCTAGTTCGGAGGGAGTAGAGAAAAGCTCCGGGGGAGTAGAACGAACGTGGCGCAGCAGAAAGCTCGAGGGAAGTGAAAAATGCTAACGTCTCACACCACCTCACGAGCCAAACCACCTCACAAACTAATCTTATTAACATACCAATTATGTAACTTTAATTACCAATTTCTTAATATTAATAACATAGAACGTCTTATAAAAGAATTCAAAATAAAGTTAGTTATTTAAGTTAAAAATAAAAACCTAAAACTTAATTTTAAAAAATTATATTTTATTGTAACGAACCTGTCATATATCCACCTGGAGGTATGAGCAGTATCCGAAATGGGGTCTTGATTTGCAGGTAACAATAGCACGAAGAATGGGGTTTGTTCGTTAAAGAGATTTGCGTACTTTTCCCTCAATTAAAGAACGGTACGGTTGCCTTTGGTTAAAGACTTAAATTGATAGCTAAGGAGCGAAACTATTTAAAGGTTATTTATATAGGAAACCTATTTATTATATATCTATCGATCCTTTGGTAAGTGTATCATGGATCTATATGATTTATGTAATCTAGTTAAATTACCTAGATTACTTAAATTACTAATAAAGCCAAGCATTAATTATCCGTAATTTAGCCGTATCAGGACCACATTAGTCCCGAAAGGTATTCTTTTTCGGGACAGGAACCCCTGTTTCTGTAATATTATTTCCTTTTTTTAAGGATTTTTGTCCTAAAGATAAGAACCGTAGGTTGCCATTTTGTTTTGTTGGAAAAAGTTAAAGACGTTCCAGCTAATTTCATCATGATAAGCCGCATTCAGAAAAAAAAAACGAAAACCTCGCTTAAATTAACGTAATTCCCGTAACAACCGGGCTGATTTAATCAAAAAGTTCGGAATTAGTGTTATTTTCTGCTCGAACTGTTTTCGTCTTGGCGAAACCGAGTGTTTTTTTGTTCCCGACATTCCAAGTTGCAGTTATTGCACCCGTCGCTAGCGTTCTTCCTGTAACGTTTTAACCATGAATTTACTGGTTAAGTTAGGTAAAAAACATAACCGTTTGGAAAAGGAGCAGCGTAAAGTGGAAGATGCCCTGATAACATATTAAAAAAAAACGAAGGAATATATTAGTCGCCTGAAACGCTTGTGATTTTAACAGAAGGAACTAAAAAAAAAAGTTGTTGCTATCCTTAAGGAAGGCGATGAATTGGATCGTTTGGAAGAACAAAAAAGGCTGGAAGAAAAGCGGCGGCGTGTGGAAGCGGAACAAGCGCAGCTTGTTTCCGAAATAAACGCTATTACGGGGGCGTTTACTTTTTTCGACTGGAGTGCCGTAAAGTTGGATTTAAGTAGGGAACCGTTATCGCCTGCGACCTTAGCCGCGTTAAAGATGGTCGGTTAGGATTTTAGCGGTAGAAATCCTTAATTAGGTTTTTCACGTTCGTTAGGTAATTAAATAGTTCCTATGTATTTTCCTTGTGTAAGTATTTTTTCCATTTAATTAGGTACTAGATTTTGTTTTTGACTATTTTTAAGTCCAGTATCTTTTCGACTTCGTATTTGTCGGTGTTATTTTTCAGTTTTAAGTTTTTTTCCAGCAGGGCGTTCTTAGGTGCTGGTTTAAGTAAGGAAATGTGAAAGATAAGGTATATCTTTATTGTCTTGGGTAATAATAGTCGGTAGTTGGTTTTGGAAATAACTTCGTTAATTTTAAAAAAGCCGAATTTCTTAAAATCGAGTTTATCGCTGGGCCTTTTCGTTTTAATTTATGAGATGTTTGAAGTTACGTTGGGCCTTTGCCGTATCAGGTAGACCTTGTTTTTTTTTGATAGGATTAGTTCCTTAATTCTTTTCTTGTTGTAATACTGGGCCATTCGTTACTGGAGAAATTACAGTTCCGCTTGCAAACGGGCTTGTACTGTCTTGATTTCTGTTATTATTATTTCTGTTCGTAATATAATTGTGGTAATTACGGGAGCTTCATTTAGCGGTTGCTTTAAGCGTTGGGTTTTTATATCGTGTCCATATACCGCTATATAAAGAAATACGCCCATGTTCTCGTTAATAAAGGTATTGTAAGCTATTTAAACAAGTAGTAAAAGCTTTACTTAATTATCTTGCTGGTAATTAACATAACTTCGTAAATATTACTTTAGCGTTTGATTCAGTCGTTTAGTTTATCCGTTTGTTTAGGGGTAATATGCTATAAAGAACTTAAGTTTGGCGTTAATTTGCTTAAAAAAGCTGGTATTAAACTTAAATATAAATAGCTTGTTTCTGTTTGAAATAATTTTTTCTAACATTCCGTACTTATCGAAATAATGCCGTATAAAAACGTAAGTTAATTGTTCTGCTGTCGTGTTTTCTTTAAAAGGTAAAAAATACCCATACTTAGTAAGTCGATTAACGATTACCCATATCCCATCGTATTGGATTCCAGTAACTGGATCTTTTAATAAAGGTAAACCGATAATAAAGTCCCAAACGATAATATTCCATGCCTTGTCGGAAATGTCAATAAGTTACAGCAAGCCGTAAGGCTTGTATCGAGCTGCTTTAATTTTATTGCAGATGTTACAATCTTTAACAATCTTTTTAATTACTTTACGTAACTTTAGGAAGTTATATTTCTCTTGTAGCCGTCTGATAGTTTTGAAGATTTTTTGATATCCGTACAATGGGTTTTTATGGAATTCCTTTACGAATTTTTCTTGTTGGTCCTTAGGGATGTAAACCTTGCCGTAATACAATAGTTAGTTTTTTGGTTGTCCTTTTAGCTGCTGGACCTTTTTTTGTTTTGTCGTATTATAGGAATTCCGAAATTATATCAAAAGTTTAAAAGTTGGTTTTTTTAATATTTTACATAATTATACAGTCCTATCTTGGTTGTATTATAGCATCTGCATGTTTTTTTTGGGGATTTTGGGATCGTAATCGTTTTTGCGACTGAAAATATCCGCCTGGATGTTCTCCTTTTTTTTGATGTGATATATTTTAAAGTTAAACCTTAACAGGAAAATTATCCAAATCTTATATCGTTTGTTTAGTTCCTGAGCTTTTATAAATCGAATAAGGTTCTTGTGGTTAAAGTAAATGTCGAATGGTTTTTTTTATTCCATTAAGAAATAGCTCCTATTTTTTTAAAATATTAATAATTGCTAATAATTTTTTGTCGTAAATCGGATATTTAAGTTTTGTATTTCGGAATACTTTCGAGTAGTATGTTACTGAGTATTATTTGCCATTATTTTTTAGTTATTCCAAGATAACACTTAAGGCGTAATCCGAAACGTTTATTTTTAGGCGCTTTTTTTTGTTTGTATTGGGTAGTTTTATTATGGGTCCATTAGTAATTGCATTTTTTAACACTTGGAAGGTTTCTTTTGCGTTTTCTGAAAGTTCGAATTCCTTTCTTACATATTTTTTGGTAATAAGTTTCGTTAATGGTTTAACTATATTTTCGTATCCCTTAATTAGGTTACGTACGTAACCCGTAAATTTTAAGATTTAACGGATATCTGTAACGGTTGCCTTGTTAGGGATGGGCCAGTCCTTAACTGCTTTTATTTTGAAGCGTTAAATCTAAATTTGGCCGGGGGTAAAAGTGTATCCCAGAAAATTTAATTTCTGTATGTGCCATACGCTTTTAGCTGGGTTAACTCGGATGTTTGCCTCGTCCAGAATTTGGAGTATTTGAGCAATATGTTTCTTGTGCTCCTTTAAAGTTTCGGAGTAAATAAGGATGTCGTTAAGGTAAACAAACACAAATTTGTCCAGAAATTATCTAAGGGTTGTTATGATTAAACGTTAGAAGTTGGCTGGGGCGTTAGTAAGTTCCATGAGCATTACTCGGTATTCGTAAAGTCCGTATATTATTCTGAATACCGTTTTCCATTTTTTTCCTTTAGCCATTTTAATACGGTAATAACCGTCCCGAAAATCAAATGCGGTAAACCATTTAGCTTTGTTGGCGTTTTCCTTTAGTATGTTTATAAGGGTTAAGGGATATCCATTTTTGATAATGATGTCGTTTAGCTGTTTGTAATCGATTACTTTTTTAAAAACCAGGTCTCCATTTTCGTCGATTTTTTGCTTTCCATCTTTGGTTTTTGGTACCATAAGGACGGGATATCTAGCGGGAGAATTAAAGGGTTAAATGTATTCTTTTTTCAAGTTAAACTGAATGCTTTTTTATAAAGCTTTTAATTTGTTAAGGTTTATGTGATAAATTTTGTAAAACTTAAGGTAATGTCCTTTTTTAATGGGTATCCGATGATCCCATTAACTATGAAAAGGTAGCTCGTAGTTCTTTCTATTTTTAAATAGTTTCCTAAACTTTCTGTACTCCTAAGGTATTGTAGCCTCTTGTTCTGAAACTTGTACCTTTTTGATAACGTAATAAATCCTTTAATCATTTTTTTTAAAGCCTTTATTTTGTTTTCCCAAGAAAATGTCCGTTTTTTCCAGTTAATATGTGGATTACTGGTTTGGAGCCAAGGCATTCCTAGGATAACGTCGTGTCCTGAAATATTGGCTATATCAAGGACGATTCCTTCTGAATGTCCTTATATCTGGATTGGAAGTTCTTCTGTTTCTTTAAGAACTCGTCCGTTTTCGTAAATAAATAGGCTCCCGTTAACGGTACGTAATTTGTAAAACTGTAGCTTGTATTTCCAAGGGATCTGGTATTTTTCTGTTACTGCGGGGGAAATGAAGTTGCTTTCCGCGCCTAAGTTAATTATAGCTTTAAACGTTTTGTTTCCATAATACAGTAAAATCTCGATCTAATTCCTAAGTCCTATTCTGGCCTTACATAAGGTCTTATGTCGGTAAGCTCCTCGATGCCTTATCGTCGAGAGCCTCTGAAATTTTTTAATTGGTTAGGCAAGATATATTAAAAGCGTCTTTATTCGCGGGCCTTCCTAACTACGTACTTGGAATAATAATCGTCCATGTACTTAAACCAAGTTTTTTTACCGAACTTACATTAAAGTTTTGGGCTGGCATAACGTTAAGTTGTTTTTTGTTAAAGGTATAATCCCATTGCTAATGCCTTATGTATCTCGCATAACATGGGTAAATAACACATGCATCCTTAAGCAATAACCCTTTAACTTTGTTTAGATTCTGGGTGCAAATAATAGGACCTAGGATATTCTGGCTATCGTTATTTCTTTATACACTGGCAACTTTCGTCAGGTTTTGTATCCAGGTCGTCTTCTTTTTCGGGCCAATAATTATTATTTTCCTTGGCTCGCAAATAAGTTAAATAGTTATAATCATAACAAGCGGAAAAATTAAGAAAGTTATGGTCGTTTGTAAGTTGCATCCCGGTAATATCGGACTTTCGATATACCGTACATTCGGGGAGTTTACAAAGCTTAGGGGATAACTATCCGTAATTACTAAGATCTGGTCGTAACTAACCGCTTTTATTATGTATTTTGCATTCCTGTATATCAAGATGACAAGTATATCCTAGTTCCATGGCTATCCTGGAAGTTACTTATCCGGGGTAATATTTGCAGGCTTTAACCGTAAAATCTCGGCAAATATGGCAGTTTTCGTATTCTGGGTCGCAATCTTGGGCCTTGGTTGTCGTAACGATAGTAAATTCTAGCTGGAAAAAAGCAATGCTAACTTTTTTTTCCTCCTTCTCGTTTTCACTATCTAATTTATGTTCTGTTATTCGTACCTTCTTCTAAAGCTAAGGAATTCCTTCCTTTTTGGTATTTCGTTTAGCTGGAAAACGACATTTGCTTTTATAATAACCTTTTTTGCCATAATTAAAACACTTTATATTAGATTTGTTTTTCTTGGGATTTCTCGAAACTATGCTGGCTTCCTTTTGAAATCTGTCCCTTTTTTTCTAAGTCCGGTTACTTAAACTTTTGTCGTTTTTTCGCTTGCTGGATCCTTTCTTTTCGAAATACCTATTAAAAGTACATCGATCGGCGATAATGGCCTGATCTATATATTCCTCGAAAGATCCTATCTTAAGTACTTTATATATTTCGTCCTTAACCTGCGGC
Source organism: Monosporascus sp. 5C6A (assembly GCA_004155035.1). Classification (NCBI taxonomy): domain Eukaryota; kingdom Fungi; phylum Ascomycota; class Sordariomycetes; order Xylariales; genus Monosporascus; species Monosporascus sp. 5C6A. Next base: position 656,737 of record QJOB01000001.1, read on the forward strand.
TTCAGGCCGTCGTAATATAAATAAAACAGTACGCTTACTGGCAGTTACGAAATAACGGCCAGGCGATTAAACTCGGTCGTATACTCTGCTGCTAACTTAAGCTATCGTAACAAATGCAGTTATTTTACCGCATGTTATTCTTTGTCGGTATTTCCGAATAAAGCTCGCATTCTGTTTTCGAAATGCTCATAATTGCTGAAAATGTAATTAATAACGTCCGATAAACTTCTGGGGTAATTTTTCAAATAATCCTTTAAAATTAGCTCGAACCATAAAAGGACTTTTCCTGCGAGTACTTGGGAGATTGCCAACATTTTCTGATAGTTTTCTATTAAGGAATTCTGGTAAAACTTAAGGTAAATTCGGGCTTAAATCAGGAATCCTTTTACGTTTGTAAATCCGTCGTAAGGCTTAAAAACGGCTGGCTTGTACCCTTTAACTTCGGGCATTCCATGATATCCAGGAAATGGAATAGTAAATTCGCAGTATAAATTAAAGTCGAACAAAAGTAGTACCGAAACTTTTTCCCTCTTTTTTTGGGCAAATCTAACGTTTTCCTTCTTTAAAACTCGAAGTTCTGCTGCCAGGAAATTCATCTTCTTTTCTGCCGTAGGTTCTTTTTCCTTGCCCTTTAGTTCTGGCCTTACGGTTTCGGGCTTTTTTTTTTCGTACTTTTCCTTACTTTCCGATTCGCTTCGTACCTTAATCGTATCTTTAAAGGGAAAAAAGAACTACTACTGGGTAGATAAGGGTTCGCCTTAAGCTCGAGTTACAAAAAATGCCATGTTATTAATAAATTGGAACACTTCTTTAATCGGGGGTAGGTCGTTTAATTTTGTTACTAATCCTTTACTGGCCTGTAACGGGAATCGAATGTATTATTTATCTTCTAAACGTCGCTTTATAATATCGTTTTTACTAAGTTCAGGAAAGCTCATACCCAACTAGGCCTTAAATTATTTTTCGTTTATTAATTAAAAAGCTATCAAAATGTAACGAACCTGTCATACATCCACCTGGAGGTATAAGCAGTATCCGAAATAGGGTTTTGATTTGCAGGTAACAATAACACGAAAAATAAGGTTTATTCGTTAAAAAGATTTACGTACTTTTCCCTTAACTAAAAAACGGTACGGTTACCTCTAGTTAAAAACTTAGATTAATAACTAAAAAGCGAAACTATTCAAAGGTTATCTACATAGGAAACCTGTTTATTATATATCCATCGATCCTTTGGTAAGTATGTCATGGATTTATGTAATTTATGTGATCTAATTAAATCACCTAAATCACTTAAATCACCAATAAAGCCAAGCATCAGTTGTCCGTAGTTTAGCCGTGCCAGGACCACATTAATCCCGAAAGGTGTTCTTCTTCGGGACAGGAACCCCTGTTCCTGTAACATTTATATATAACGTTTATAAATTTACTTTAAAAGTCTAATATAACGGCAAACGCGCCCGAACCGATATTTTTCCCGAAATACGGAAATTAACGCTAACCGCAAAGAAATCCATTGTCGACCGAATTTTTAACTTAAATACGTAAGTATTTCCTGTTCGACTTTAATATATTAAAGATATAATAAATTTGTTATTTACCAAACCTATTATAAAACGCGTTGGAATTAATTAAGCGTTAAAATTTGTTCGACGGTAAAATGAATTTAAAACGTATTTAAATCGAAAATCGATTATTAAAGGGTATTATACGAAAATCTAAAAATATTTCATAAATAGTTCGAATTTATTCGGGTTAAAATCGTAAAATATAGCATTATCAAAAGGGATACTTATAAATTCGATAAAACGGGTTATTTAATAAATCTTTTAATAATATGCATTATAATAATTATAAACGCTAAAAAACGAAAAAAATCTAAATAAACGTAATAAAGTAATCGGGAATAAATTATAATTATATAAATTATTAATTCGTAAAATCTTATTATATTATTACTTATAATTTTTGTAGAAAATATTTCTCTAAATATTAATATCGCGATAATTTATTATTAACCAATTAAAAAATTAACATTAATTATGATAATTAAATAACGGATAAATTAGGTTTAAAAGAAATATAACATTTTAATAAATATATTTAAACACGTACGAAAGGAACGAAACGTTTTTTTATTTTCGACGGTTACAAAAATTATTATTTAATAAAACTCTGAAATTATTGCGCGAATAACGATATTATTACGTTTTACATATTTTTTAATCTTTTTTATTGGTTTTAAATTTTAAATATATTTTGTGTTTCCGTTTTAAAACGCGTTTATGCGTTTTATATAGAAAGTTTAATATAATTTTATTATATTTATATTGCGAAAAAGGATTTTTTTTGCCGGTTTTTACAACGCGTTTAAAGCCGTTATAACGTTCGATAATATTAAATCCAGCTTCGTTAAAGCTGGATTTGTTTTATTCGATTTTAATAACGTTTTTTCCGATTTGAAAATTTCTTTAATTATACCTACATTAACCGTCTTGCCACTTACTTCCGCCGGTTCCATTTTTTTCTTACTTTTAAAAACTTTTCAAAATATACAAAAAACAAAAAAACAGGGCCGATATTTATAAAAGAAAAATAGAAATTATTAAGGGAGCTTGCTGACAAAAATAATTAAATCGGTTAATCTTTTAATAAAAAATATATTGATATTTTTATACGAAAGCGTTTTTAAAAAACCCGTTAAATTACGCGAAAATAACCATTTTCTTAACAAACGCTAAAAAACTAAAAATAAACGTTTTTTAAAAAAAAGAATACTTACTATATAGAAAAGATAAGTTTTTCTGGCCGAAAAAGAAAAAAATAGTAAAACAATATAGTTAATAACGGCTGAAGAAAATCGTTATAAAAAGGTTAAAATAAAAGAACGGAACTATAGCGTTTGCGGTAAGCCCGAATATAATGCGCGTATTATAAAAAAGCTGTAAATACGTCCAAAAATGAAGAATCCGATTGGTTTGAATTGATTTATCGCGTTATAATTGTTTTATTTGGATTTGTGGTTGAAGAATGCTAAAATCCGCGTAGCTCGCTTAGGTGCGCAGCTTGCTTATACGATACGGTACTTTTAAGATGATCATTAAAGATAAACAAGCTTATAATTAGGACTTTACAGAATTTACTTATATAGATCGAAAATACGATATATTCCGTAAGAATGTAAATATTTTTATGAATTAAATCCTAATAACGATATTTTTAACGATTAAAAACCTACCTTTTTTTAAAAAAGAATTTATGGAAATAGTACGTTACGTTAGATAAATCCGGCAAAGTGTTATAACCCAGCAAGGCTTGGCTTCTCCAAGAACGGTCGGAGTCTCAGGAGAAGAAGATCCGATAATGACCCAAGGTTACGTGACCAGCTTAAAGGGCTTAACGGTCTTGGCATTTTAAGCGGCTTAAGCTGTATGGCAGCGTTTAAAGGGCTTAACGGACTTAAGGGTTTAAGCGCTTTAAGCGCTTTAAGTTAATAGTAAGATATATACGTTTATTATTTCCTATAATTTTAGATAATACCAGCTTGTAATATAACTTAGTTATTTAAATTACTTTTAATTATATGTTATTATTAAACGTAATTAATATTATTGTTATTATATAGTTTTTTATAATATTATTACTAACATAAACCTATACGATTAAGTTTAATAATAAGTTAATTAACCTAGCCGTTATACGTTATAAGCTTTTATTTAGTGGTATAGTTAGATTTTAAGTAATATTTAAACTGTTAACATATCGATTAGTATTTAAGTAATAATTAATCCGGACTTTACGGTTTAGCAGCTTTAAAATAAAATTAAAAAACTTGAAGTTACCGTTTAATAACTTAATAATTAGGTAGTGGCAGCCCAGTTAACGCCGGTTGGTATTCGTAAGATAAAACTTAAGAAATTTTAGTTTTATAACGGAAAAGGGAACGTTTAAGGTTTTTTAACCTAGGCTTGGGTTTATTTTCGTTTCGAAAGGTTTACCAATTTAGTAAATTAAATCCTTGCCGTTGCAGTTTATTTAAAGAGGGACGTTTTTGATTGGTTTGAACTTATTATGAGAGACTTTTTAAAAAAAGGAAAGTCCGATTAGGAGAAAATTACCAAAAAGTTCTTTTTCAGTTATGTTAATTTCGAAGATAAACTTAAGAGTAATTTCGAAAATCCGGACAAAAAACGTGTTGTAGTTTAATAAATCCTTTAATTACGTTAGAAAGGATTAGTTTTTAAGTACGCCGTAGAATCTAGGAACTTTATGGCAAAAGTAGGATGGGTGGATGACGAAGATAATAATTTGATTGACGTATTTTATAAAAGTTTAAAAAAGGACATTAAGGATAAGATTATTAAGTTTTTACGATTTACGACATTCGATAAATATATTATAGATATAATAAAAATCGATAACCGATAATTTAAAAAACGATAAAAAAGAAAAAGTTACTTTATTTTACGGGTTAGACATTTTAAAGCTAATTAAGGAAAAAGGCGCAAGATATTTTTTATTTTTTATAAAATAGTTTCAGAATTTATAAAACTTGATATTATTTAACGACGAGATATAAACCAGGTATAATGTTATAATTATAGCAAAATAGGATATGTTACTTAACGATACAAAACGCCGTAAAAAATTAACAAAAATATATTAAATCTTAATACCCGAGGAATTACCAAAAGGTTAAAACCGCAACAGATAAGTTAACATAATTTATGTTCGTTACGATAATAAACAAGAAAAAGTACCATAAGGATTAAAAACGGTTAAAACCTTTTTATAAGTAATAATGGAAAAATAAGTTCAGAAAACATAATATGCGGACCTTTACCTTATTAACTGTAATTAATTTTAATATTTTATTTACGTAAAAGAAGAATAACGGATTTATAAACGAATTACCCGTATATAAGAAGAAGGTTTTGATTTTTACACCCGGATAAGATATAATCAAGAAGATCAATAATAGTATCGGGAGTTGCGAGCTTTTATTATATAGGAAAAGGTTAAAGATATAGCATTAGTATTAATATAGCTAAATGGCGAAGGATGTTTTTAAGAAAACCTTACGTATTATTTTAGATGGTACGATTATTAAACCCAAAAAGAATTAATTTAAAGATCTGTCGATAAGTATTACCAGAAAGCTATCGTCGAGATTTAGTTTTAATTGGTATTTAAAACCGACCTTTAGAAACGAAGGGTATTACGAGAAAAATTGGTAAAGTTCTTTAGTTAGAGTTAGCCGATCCTCTAGACGGGATGGGAAGTTATTGGAGGGTTAGAAGACGACATTTGCGATTTAGCAAATCGGTTGTATTCGTAAAAGAAAAGGATTTTTTAATTTAAAACTTAGCTGTGCCGTTAAAAAGGCCAGATAAAGCAAGTATAGAAAATATGTGAGCGATTTACGGAATAAATCCAACAACTCATAAAGTTCTTAAAAAAGGGACGTTACCTATAAAAGAACCTTAGAATGGCAAAAGTCGGGAGTAATAGCAAGAACTTCCTAGAAGGGCTTTGAATACGACGACAAGAACTAATAACAACCTTATCACTTTGAAAATACGAATTGGGACATATTGATATACCGCAATAATGGATTACGAAGTTTTAAGCGCTAATTACATTATTCCAAAGTTGGTAAATCAGTTTAAAATGCCATGGAAAGATAAGAAAAACCCTTACATCGCCGAGAACGTCAAAGGTTAGGTATTTACTTACGATAACGGAAAAATCATACGCGAAATTAATTACTTCGAGATTTTTGTTTAAAAATAAATTTAAACAGTTAATTTTGATATCATTCCGTTAGGGAACTACGACATAATTTTAGGAAGGCCATAATTATATCAATATAACCTTTTAATTAATTGGAATATTGGCTAGATAAAATTTATTTTACATCCTATCGACAAGTAAGAAAAACGAACGAGATTTTTACATTCGATCGATAATAAAAGAAACGACGAATACAGGCATAAAAATACGACAAAAACCTTATTACCTAAAAAAACAAGATATAAAAAAAAGGGCATAATAGATATATTTAACGTATTATAACTACTAGCTAGGCGTAATTATGCGACATAAACGAAATTTTAAAACATTAGCCCGAAAAGCTAAAAGAAAATATGGTTAATGTACTATTATAATATCGCAAGTACAAGCGATTATTTTAAAAAAAGCTTAAAATAAAATTACCAAATATAACCAAAAAAATTATAAGATAATCCTTAAAAAAGGCACTTTACTTAAGTTTTACCTTATTTATAATTTGAACGAAGCAAAGCTTTATATTTTACGAACGTACCTAGAAGATAGTTTTTGAAAAAGATGGATTCAACGATCCATATTTTTAACTCGATATCTTATATTTTTCGTATTAAAAAAAAGCAAATTACGGTTAATAATGGATTATCAATATTTTAACAATATTACTATTAAAAATAAAACAGCTTTACTATTAATTACCGAAATAAAGAATTATTTATAAAAAATTAAATAATTTACCGCTTTAAACTTTAAAAATAGGTATAACTTAATTCGAATTAAACCAGGATACGAATAAAAAACGGCTTTTAAAACGAAATACGAACTATACGAATATTTAGTTACATTAATAGGATTTACGAACGTATTAACAACTTTTTAGCGAATGATTAACTACGTATTTCGAAAACACCTGGATATCTTCGTTATATGCTATTTGGACGATATCCTGATTTTTTTAAAATCAAAAGAAATACATATAGGACATGTTTATTAAGTTTATTAAGTTTTTTAAGCTTTACAAAACGTTAATTTGTTAATTAACGCAGAAAAAAGTTAATTCCACACTTAAAAAGGGGAATATTTGGAATATATTATTATTCCGGAACATATCAAAATAAATTTAAAAAAGATTACAACAATTACCGAATAACCTATATCTATTACCGTTATAAAAATATAGGCATTTATTAGATTCGTTAATTACTACCGAAAATTTATTAAATATTTTAATAAAATTATAACACCTTTATTTAATCTTATTAAAAAAAGGAACGAATTCTAATAAATAACGGAAATAAAAAAGCTTTTTTAATAAATTAAGGACGTAATTATTAATAAACTAATATTAATTATATACGATCCAAAACGCCTAATTAAGCTAAAAACTGATTTTTCGGATTACGCGTTAAACGCGGTAATCGGATACCGAAACGATTAAAAAATATTTTACCTAATTACTTTTTATTTTTATAAATTAAAAAAAAAAACAAAATTAAATTGTGCTATTTCCAATAAAAGGTTTATGGTTATCGTTAAGACGTTTCGAAAATTTAGGTATATGCTTAAAAAAAACCTTTATTAAATTAAAATTTATACCGATTACAAAAATCTTACCCGTTTTATTATTACCCGAGAATTTACAGAACGATAGTTACGTTATGTAAAGGAGTTAGTAGAGTACGATTTCGTTATTATCTACCAGAAAAATTCTGAAAACAGCAAAGCAAATACTTTTAGTAAACGACTTAATGTTATGGCCCAGCAAGCTTGGCTACTCCAAGAAAGGTCGGGATCTCAAAAGAGTTAACTCCGACAGTAGATCTTGGTTACGTAATGGGCTCAAAAGGCTCAAAAAGTTCTATTAGCTCCAAAGGAACTTGGCGGCTTAAGCCGGTTAAACCAGGAGGATGGCTTAAAGGGGTTTAAAGGGCTTAAGTAAATTCGGTTACCAAAATAAAGTTTAAACCGGTTTGAAAATCTTAAGCCAAAAAAAAGATATATACGTTCATTATTTCTCATAATTTTAAATAACACCAGCTTATAATACAACTTGGTTACCTAAATTACCCTTAGTTATTTGTTATTACCAAACGTAATTAATTTACTTTTTATTGTTTAATTTGCCATAATACTATTGTTAATATAAACCCGTACGACTAACTTTAATAATTAGTTAATTAACCCAGCCGTTGTACGTTACAAGTTCTTATTTAATAATACAGTTAAACTTTAAGTAATATTCGAATCGCTATCATATCGACCAATATATAAACAACTGTTATACCGGAATTTACGGTTTAGCAGTTCTAAAACAGGATTAAGAAACTTAAGGTTACCGTTTAATAACTTACTAACAAAATAATAACAACCCAGCAAATAAGTCCTTGCAAGATGAAGCCTAAAAAACCATAGCTTTATAACGGGAAAGGGAATATCCAGAGTTTCTTAACCTAAGTTCGGGTTTATTTTCATTTTAAAGGACTTATTGATCCAGCTAACCAGATCCTTGCTATTGCCGTTTACCTAAAAAAAAATGCCCTTAACTAGTTTGAACTTACCATAAAGAACTTTTTGGAAAATAAGGAATCCGATTAAAAAAAGGTTATTCGGAAAGTTTTTTCTAGTTATGTCAATTTCGAAAACAAACTTAAAAGCAACTTTAAAAATCCGGATAAAAAATAAATTACAGCATAAAACCTTTTCTAATTATGCCAAAAAAAACCAACTTCTACGTATATTATAAAATTCAGGAAATTTATAACAAAAATAAGGTAAACGGATAAAAAAACGATACCTTAATCGACATATTTTAGAAAAATTTCAAAAAAAAAAACGTTAAAGATAAAATTATCAAAATCCCGCAACTTACGATACTTAATAAATATATTACAAAAATAATCAAAATCGACAATCGACAGTTTAAAAAACGACAAAAATAACGAAAATACTTTACCTTACGGGTTAGATATTCCAAAATTAATTAAAAAAAATGCGAAATACCTTCTACCTCCTTTAAAACAGTTCCAGGACCTATAAAACTTGGCATTACTTAACGACAAGATATAAGCCAGGTATAGTATTATAATTACGGTAAAATAGAATATATTATTAAACGATATAGGTTATTACTAAAAACCGATAAAAAAATATATTAAACTTTAATACCGGAAAAATTACCGAAAAGTCGGAATAATAGCAAATAAGTTAATATAATCCGAATTTGAAACAATTCCTAACTTATTACGGAAATACGACAAAGACTTAAGGAAATTAAGGCCTTTTCCCAAGTAGCAATTAAGCGGAATTTTTTGACCTTTATCCAGTAATTACAAGACTATTAGGGATAACAGGAACTTCTAGAAATAACTATGCCAACCAGTTAAAAAAAAGCACGATAAGAATTGAAAATAGTTAAAACCCTTTTATAGACGGCGGTAAAAACAAATCCAGAAAACGCGATATATAAGTTTTCACTTTATTAATTACGATTAATCTCGATACCCTGTTTATGGAAAAGAAAAATAACGAATTTACGACCGAATTACCCGTATATAAAAAAAAAACTTCGATTTTTATATCCAGACTAAGTACAACCAGATAAACCAATAATAATATCAAAAATTACGAATTTTTACCATATAAAAAAAGTCGAAGATATAGTATCAGTTTTAATATAACCAAAAAGCGAAAAGTGCCTTTAAAAAATCTTATATGTTATTTCGGATAATGTAATTATTAAACCAAAAAAAAAACTAATTTAAAGAATAATTGATAAACATTATTAAAAAGCTGTTATTGATATTTAAACGTAATTAGCGTTTAAAACAAACCTTTAAAAACAGAAAGTATTATAAAAAGAATTAGTAAAATTTTTTAACTGGAATTAATTAATCCTTTATATCGGATAAAGAGCTGTCGGAAAATTAAAAAACGACTTTTACGAAATTTTAAATTAGTTACATTAGTAAAAAAAGAAGATATTCCAACTTAAAGTTTAGGTATGCCGTTAAAAAAGCCAGATAAAATAATTACAGAAAATATACGAACAATTTACAAAATAAATTTAACAATTTACAAAATCCCCTCCAAAAAAACATTACTTATAAAAAAGCTTTAAAATGGCGCGAACCGGAAGTAATAATAAAAACTTCCCAAAATAACTTTAAATACGACAACAAGAATTAATAATGATTTTATTACTTTAAAAATACGAATTAAAACATATTAATATACCGTAATAATAAATTACGGAACTTTAGGTACCAACTATATCATTCCGAAATTAATTAACCAACTTAAACTGCTATAAAAAAAATAAAAAGAACCCTTACATTGCCGAAAACGCAAAAAATCAGATATTTACTTATAATAACGAAAGAATCATACGCAAAATTAATTATTTCAAGATTTTTGTTTTAAAACGAATCTAAATAATTAATTTCGATATCGTTCCGCTAAGAAACTACGATATAATCTTAAAAAAGCCATAATTATATCAATACAACCTTTTAATTAATTAAAATACTAGCCAAATAAAATTTATTTTACATTTTATTAACAAGTAACAAAAACGAACGAAATCTTTACACTTAATTAATAAGGAAAAAAAATAACGAATATAGGCATAAAAATACGACAAAAACTTTACTACCCAAAAAAACGAGATATAAAAAAAAGGGGACATAACAAACGTATTCGACGTATTATAACCACTATCCGGGCATAGCTTTACGACATAAACGAAATTTTGGAATACCAACCCGAAAAGCCAGAAAAAAAAACATAATTAATATACCACCACAATATCGTAAATATAAGCAACTATTTCAAAAAGAACTTAACATGAAATTACCAAAATACAATAAATAAAATCATAAAATAATCCTTAAAAAAAACACCTTACCCAAGTTCTACCTTATCTACAATCTAAATAAAACAAAACTTCATACCTTACGTATATACCTGGAAAATAAACTTTAAAAAGGATGGATTCGACGATTCACATCTTCAACTAAATACCTTATATTCTGCATACCGAAAAAAAATAACAAACTACGGTTAATAATAAACTATCGACATCTTAACAGCATCATTATCAAAAATAAAACATTTTTATCCTTAATTACCGAAATAAAAAACCGCTTACAAAAAACCAAATAATTTACCGCTTTAAATTTTAAAAATAATTATAACCTAATATAAATTAAACTAAAACATAAATAAAAAACGGCTTTCAAAACGAAATACGGATTATACGAATATTTAATAATACCAATAAAATTTATAAATATATTAGGAACCTTTTAGCAAATAATTAACCACGTATTTCGAAAATACCTAAATATCTTCGTTATATGTTATTTAAATAACATTTTAATCTTTTCAAAATCAAAAAACACACATGCAAAATACGTTCATTAAATTCTTTAAGCTTTACAAAACGCCAATTTATTAATCAACGCAAAAAAAAATCAGTTCCACATCCAAAAAATGGAATATCTAAAATATATCATCATCCCAAAATACATCAAAATAAACCCAAAAGAAATTACAGCAATTACAAAATAACTTATACCTATTACCGTTATAAAAATACAGGCATTTATTAAATTCGCTAATTATTACCGAAAATTTATCAAATACTTTAACAAAATTACGATACTATTATTTAATCTTACCAAAAAAAAACGAATTTCAATAAACAACAAAAACAAAAAAAAACTTTCCAACAAATCAAAAACGCAATTACTAATAAACCAATATTAATCATATACGATCCAAAACGCCTAATTGAACTAAAAATTAAATTTTTAAACTATACGTTAAACGCGGTTATCGGATATCGAAACGATCAAAAAATACTTTATCTAATTACTTTCTATTCTTACAAATTAAAAAAACAAAACTAAATTATGCTATTCCTAATAAAGAATTTATAGCTATCGTTAAAACTTTTCGAAAATTTAAACATATACTTTAAAAAAACCTCCATTAAATTAAAATCTACATTAATTATAAAAACCTTACCCGTTTCACCATTACCCGAAAACTTACAGAACAATAATTACGTTACGCAAAAAGATTAACGGAATATAATTTCGTTATTATTTACCAGAAAAACTTTAAAAATAATAAAACAAATACTTTTAATAAACGATTTAACTTAAAAAAAATTAATTAAAATTAACCACAAAATCTTCGACGTTACCCCAGAAATATACCTAAAATCACGACAAATTATAACAATTAAAGTAATACCCCCTAATTTATACCAAAAAATATAACAATATAACGATAACTTATCCGATAATTAAAAAATAAACAAAATTTAGGTACCAAAAAAATACCAACAGAATTTAATATGGAATATATATTAATACCCATTTTATAAATACCCAGGGATCCACAAAACCTTAAAGTAACTATAACGTACTTATTATTCCCTTAAAACAAAAATAATAATACAAAAAATCAAAAAAAAATACGACGTTTACGCCAAAACCAAAGTTCCACGGCACAAACCATACGGAAAACTGCAACTATTTCCAGTTTTACAGCAACCATAAAATTCAATCACCATAAATTTCATCATTAAATTTCCCTTATCCGAAAACCCAACAACAAAAATATATTATAACAACATTTTCGTAATCATCGATCGATTTACAAAATTTTCCTATTTCCTACCCTATAATAAAAATACCGACGCAAAATAAATGGTATACATCTTTTTTCGACATATCTTTAACGTATATAAATTACTAAAACAAAAATCATTTCAAATAAAAATATTGCCTTTACCTTTAAGTTTTAACAAGGCTTTATAATACAAATCGGCTTAAATTACAAATTATCTAATATATTCAAACCCTAAATAAATAACTAGACGAAACAATTAAATTAAACCTTCGAAATTTACTTACAATATTATATTAATTACGAACAAAATAATTAAGTTAAAAATTACTAATAACCCAATTAACTTATAATATTAATTATCAAGAAAATATCAAAACAACCTTAATAAACGCCAATTTTAAGTTCACATCCGAAATTTATAAAAAAATACGCAATAACGGCCTAATCAATATTAAAACTATTTTAACGTTAAAACAACTTAAACAGCTACACGCAAAAATAAAAACAAAACTCAAATTCGTACGTAAACAAATAAAAAAATATTACAACCATAAAAAGTTAAAAAAACTAACCTTTCAAAAAAAAACATAATCTACCTAACCACCAAAAACATCAAAACTAAACGTTCAAATCAAAAACTCAACTTCAAATACATCGGCCCATATAAAGTTACCAAGAAAATTTCAAAAAACAATTACGAACTGGAATTACCCCCGAAAGTTAAACTCCATCCAGTTTTTTATGTTTCCTTACTTAAATCAGCAACAAACACTATTAAAATTAATACAAAACAAAAAAATAAAACAAAAGAAGATACGTCGGTATACAAAACAAAAAGAATTTTAAACATACATAAAAAAAACGGACTTATTAAATATTTAATTAAATAAAAAAACTACCCAAATTCCGAAAACACCTAAAAACCCGCCAAAAGTTTCATAAACACCCAGCGTTTTTTAAAAAAATTTTACTAACAACGTTAAAACCCGTCATAAATACCCCTTAATTTACGTTATCCGGGTTTAACTAATTAATATTACCAATACCAAATTAATTAACTAGGCCTAAGGCCGCGGCCGACGTAACAATAATAACTACGGCTTTTAATTATTGCTATTCCTTTTCTAAACGCTCAAATTCTTCTATAATCTCCGCACCCTGGATTCCCTTACGCAACAATTCGACGCTTCGTTTACGCAAAATTTTCTTTTAATTCCTAAAACGAACCAAACAACCAAACAATTCTTAAAAATGTTTCGGAAAATCGTTAAAATTCTGTTACATCCGTAACAGTTCTTCTTCGGCAAAACGTTTTTGTAAATCCAAACGATCTTCTTCGATTATCAATTTTTGGTACTTAGTTTCGGAAAAACCAAAAAGGTTATAGGAATTACCGTATTCGACGTAACGCGTATATTTATCAAAGTTAACGTAAACCTTACAGATTTTCCGTTTAAATTTACAACGAAAACAAAAAATAATCGATAACATATCGAAACCTAAACGGTTAATACGTTTCGATAACGTAAAAGCGTTTTAACGCTTGCGAAATCTTTTTTTTCAATACCGTTAATCATAACGAAAAGAAAATTGTAAAAAAAGGAAATTATTTACTTAAAATAACAAACAAACAAAATTAAATTTTAAAGGCAAAAATCTTAAAAGAAGGGAAATCGTATTATAACTTAACAAACTTAATTATTCCAAAAAAATCGGGATCTTAAAAAAGTTAACTCCGATAGTAAATCTTAATTACGTCATAGGCTCAAAAGGCTTAAAAAGTTTTATTAGCTCCAAAAAAGCTTAGCGGCTTAAACCGGTTAAACCAGGAAAATGGCTCAAAAAGGCTTAAAGGACTTAAAAGAATTCGGCTACCAAAATAAGGTTTAAGCCGGCTTAAAAATCTTGAACTAAAAAAAGAATATATACGCTTATTATTTCCCATAATCTTAAATAACACCAGCTTATAATACAACTTAATTATCTAGATCACCCTTAATTATCTGCTATTATCAAACGTAACTAATTTACCCTTTATTGCCCAGTTTCCCACAGTACCACTGCCAACATAAACCCGTACGACTAGGTTTAATAATTGATTAACTAGCCCAGCCGTCACACTTAATTTAAAAAAAATTTAGTTAAGATTAATTACAGGATTTTTAATATTACTTTAAAAAGATATTTAAAATTACGACAAATTGTAACGATTAAGGTAATACCCCTTAACTTATATTAGAAAATCTAATAATATAACGATAACTTACCTAACAATTAAAAGACGGATAAGATCTAGGTTCCAAAAGATTATTAGTAGGATTTGATATAAGATATACATCAACATTTATTTCATGGATATCTAGGGATTTACAAAACCCTAAAACGATTATAATGTATTTATTACTTTCTTAAGATAAAAATAACATTATAAAAGATTAAACAAGAATATGACGTTTGCATTAAAGTTAAAGTTTTACGGCACAAACTCTACGGAAAATTGTAACTATTTCCAGTTTTATAACGCTTATAAGGTTCGATTATTATGGATTTTATTATTAAACTTTTTTTATCCGAAGATTTAACGATAAGAATATATTATGACAGTATTTTCGTTATCGTCGACCGATTTACGAAATCTTTCTATTTCTTACTTTATAATAAGGTTACGGACGTAAAATAAATAGTAAACATTTTTTTTTCGATATATTTTTAACGTATATAAATTATTAACGAAAATTATTTCAAATAGAAGTATTATATTTACCTTTAAGTTTTGGCAGGGCTTTATGGCATAAATCGGCCTAAACCATAAATTATTTAATGTATTTAGATCCCAGATAGATAAGTAGATAAAACGGTTAAATTAGACTCGAAATTTATTTGCGATGTTACATTAATTACGAACAAAATAATTGGGTTAAGAAATTTTTAATAACTTAGTTGGCCTATAATACCAGTTACCAGGAAAACATTAAGATAATTTTAACAAATGTTAATTTCGGTTTTATATTAAAAATTTACAAAGAAATACGCGATAATGGATTAGTTAACGTTAAAACTATCTTGATATCAGAATAATTCAGAAAGTTACATGTAAAAATAAAGATAGAATTCGAATTTGTACGTAACTAGATAAAGAAGTATTATAACCAAAAAAGGTTAAAGGGATTAATTTTCTTAAAGAAGGATATGGTTTACCTAACTACCAAAAACATTCAAACCAAACGTTTAAATTAGAAATACGACTTTAAATATATTGACCTGTGTAAGATTATCAAAAGAATTTCAGAAAATAATTACAAAATGGAATTATTCCCGAAAGTTAAGTTTTATTTAGTTTTTCATATTTTCTTATTTAAATTAACAACGGATACCATTAAAGTTAATATAAAATGAGAAGATAAAGTAGAAAAAGATGCATTAGTATACGATATAAAGAAAATCCTGAACGTACGTAAAAAAGACGGATTTATTAAGTACTTAGTTAAATAAAAAGATTACCCAAATTCCCAAAATACCTAAACACCCGTTAAAAATCTCATAAACGCCCAGCGTTTTTTAAAGGACTTTTACCAACAACGCCGGAACTAGTTATAAATACCCCCTAGTTTACGTTATCCGGAATAAACCAATCGGTATCATTAATACCAAACCAATCAACCGGGGTTACGGTTTGTATCGACGCGGCAATTTTAATAAATAACTTCCTTCATTTTTTTTAAACGAATAAACTTTTCTATTACCTCGGTACCTTTAATACCCCGACGAAACATTTCCAACTTACGATTACGGAACAATCGCCGCTGTTTTTAAAGACGATCCAGCTTGTTAACGGCGGTACGCAGTATCTTCTTGACGTGCTTTTTTTTACGTTTTAAGCGATCTTTTTTATCCAATAATTTTTTGTATTCCGCCTTTAAAGGTCCAAAAACGTTACAAAAACCCCCGTGCCGAATATAACGCGTATATTTTCCGGAGTTACGAAAACCCTTACAATCTATACCCTTTTTTTATATCGGGAACAAAAAGGTATTATAAAACCAATTCGAGCAACCCGTTTAGCCAGAATAAGAACGTTAATACGTTAACGGGAACGGAACTTTTCAATTCGACTAAATATAATAATTCACCCTAGAAAAACATCAAAAAATAAAAGTAAAAAAAGGAAATTATTTATTTAAAACAAAAAACAAATAAATTAATCTTTAGAAGCACAAATCCTAAAAAGAAAAAAATCGTATTATAACTTAATAAGGTTTAACTTTTCCAAAAACGGTCGGAATTTTAAAAAAAGAAAATCCGATAATAACCTAAGATTACATAACCAGCTTAAAAGGCTTAACAGTTTTGGCACCTTAAACGGCTTAAGCTGTATGGTAACACTTAAAAAGCTTAACGGGCTTAAGGATTTAAGCGCCTTAAGCGCCTTAAGCCAATAATAGGATATATACGCTCATTATTTCCCAAAAATTTAAATAACACCAGCTTGTAATACAACTTAATTACCCAAATTACCCTTAGTTATCTGCTATTACCAGACGTAACTAATATTATCGTTATTACTCAATTTCCCACAATACCACTGCTAACATAAACCTGTACGACTAGGTTTAATAGTAGGTTAACTAACCCAGCCGTTACATAAAGTATATAACGATAAGTTCTTAATTAATACTTTACGAAAATACCGAAAAAGGTTAAAGTAAGTTTCGAAGTTAAGCAAAAAGCTAAACGAATAAGTCGTAAAATGGTAAAAGATAATAACCTAGAAATAGAAATATAAAATCCTAGAAACGAAAATAACAATTATATGTATTAACCATTTATATATAGTAGTAGCTTTTTTTATAGAAAGCTGAATAACCACTTTTTAAATAATACGGAAAGCTAAAATTAAAACGGTACGATTAGTTATTAAAAGGTGGCTGCTAACCTTCTGGATTATTAGGTTATAACCTATTTACCGTTTATATTACGAAATATTAAAGTAATGTTTTCGACGTTTTAAAGGGTTCTTGCGTATTTTTCTAATTAAAAAGGTCCTGATTAAGAAGATAACAAATCGAAAAGCAAGTTATCAGACCCGAAGCAAGATAGCTGTAAAGGTCCTTATACAGACCGAAATTCTAACAAACGAAAACGTAAAATATCGGACGTATAAGGTATCTGTTATAAAATATGCTTTAATGTTATATATAAGTTACCTTAATATTATTATGGCTTTTTGAAAAAAGCTTTAGTAAATTTCCGATTTATAAATATAATAGCATTATTAATTAAAAATCGAATTGTTTTAAATTGATTGTTAAAAGAAAATATTAACCATATATTTAAATCTATTTTCCCTTGAGGAGACGCAACCATGTATGCCCTTGGATAAAATGATAGATTGTTACTTAACTTCTAGTTTTATTACCTTTTTTCGTCTCGCAGATTGCCTAGTCGTGCTTCTTTATCTACGTCGGTTCCTTTCCGAATTCTAGAAGTTTTTCGCGGTCTTAAATAACCGAGCAAATTAGCGTTCGTAATCCTTTAACGTGTAATGTTCCAGTAGCTGGATTTCGGAATTTTTTAACCCGTTGTTATTATTTACTTGTAGTTTTACTAGCAGTATTTCTGCCGGAGTAAGATTATGCCGTATAAGCTGTTCGGAAGGTTGGTTATTTTTGTTTTGGAAATTTATGTGGTATCCAAAAATAAAAAGCCGAATTCGATTTTTTTGTGAAAATCTTTCTAAGTCGATAGTAACGTCGACGGCCTTAAAAAATCCGGTGTTTTTATTGGGATTAATTGTTATAAGCGTAATGGTTTTTGCGTAAGCCTTCCCGTTACGGAAAACCGGTATCGTATATTAGGAGTTACGTAATATATTGTATTCGGTTATTATCTTAATGGATAAAAACTTAAAAAGTTGTAAAAACGATTAAGGTTAGAATTTCTAGCCGTAAAACTGGCGAAGGTTTGTAAAGCTTTTTACACGTTTTTAAGATTTATTTTTAAGGTTTACCGTATAAAGTTATCGTCTGCTTTTAAGGATTTTGTTAAACCGTAGCCAGCGGGTATAAAGTTTACTAAGGCCGAAGTTTGTCGGCAACTATCAGTTGGAATCGGAGTGACGTACGGGATTAAGGTATGCAATTTATCCAAACCGTAAAAGACTATTTAAAGAGTTATCGTATTTGAAAATATTAGGTATAGTATTTATCGTAAAAATTAATCGTAGCATAATTTTTGTATATTAGCTTAGCCTTGTTTTCTAGACTTGGACCTATATATTACCTTGTATATCTAAATCTATAAATAAGTTAATTATATAAAGAATAAATTAATTCTTAAAAAAATTAAAACAAGTTCTAGCGTATTTTTTAATTATTAATTAACGGGTTGCCATAAACGTTTCGTTTTACCCTTTCAAAAATTCGTTTATTTTAAACTTAAGGTTTACAATATATATCTTTAATTTTATTAACAGGTTTTTAAATTTTAAGTTAACCGTATAAAGCAACAGGATATACGTATCAGGTGTCGTGGAGCCAAGAGCCCAGGAGCAGATGCGGGGATCGGCGATAAGCCCAAGGATGTACGCATCAGGGCTACGTCACGAGCTTGATGCGGAGGTTAGCTATATGTATAAGTGGTTTTTTCCCAGAAATGGAAGCAAACGTCAGGTTTTAGACTGTTGCCAATAGATGGGTTATCTTGCCACTCTGACCTCCCAATAACACATAACAATACGTAAGTAACAATTTCGTCCTTATTAGAAGGTACGGAAAGGTTAATGTACTATTTTAAGGTTTTAACGGTACGAAAACGTTACGTTTATATAACGTAGCCTATTAAGAAAAGTTCGCTTATAACTTAGTATTATTTCGATAATTCCGAAAAAAGGTTATTGGTAAAATAACCGAATAATTAATAATTACATTCGAAGTAAATATAATTAAGTTACGGCCATTTTAATAAATGAATTTAATTAATTTATTACAAAAGGTATTAACTTAATAACGTTTTACATAACTTTAGCTATTTATAAATAAAATATTAACTTAAGAATAACGAAATTACTATGTATAAATAACGGTACCTTGTAATTCCTACGATTAAGCAATTTAAACCTTGAAAAATAATCGCTTAATTATAATCTTATATTAACCTATGAAACAAGCAAGCCGGACAAATGAGCGAATCGGACACTTTTTAACATTTTACGATAACAAACTTTAATTAATTAAATATAATATATCAAATCAATTTAAATTAATCGGATTTTTTATCGCTAAACGTATTTATAGCTTTTTTATAAGTACGTATATTATATCCGGGCTTGCCGTAAACGTTATATTTCCGTTCCTTCGTTTTAACCCTTTTATAACGATTACTTTTAGCCGTTATTAACTGGATTCTTTTATTACCCCCCTTCTTTCGGCTAGAAAAGCTTATTTCTTTTTATATAATAAATGTTCCTTTTTTCTAAAAACGTTTATTTTTAATTCTTTGGCGTTTGTTAAAAAATAGTTAGTTTTACGTAATTTGGCGGTTTTTTCTTTAAGAAAAACGTTTTCGTATAACAATATTAAGTTACTTTTTGTTAAAAAATTAACCGATTTAATTATCTTTATCGGCGAATTCCCTTAATAATTTCTAATTTTTTTATAAGTATTATCCCTTTTATTTTTATTTTTTAAATATTTCGAAAAATCTTCGACGGTAGAGAAAAAATAAAACCGCAGAAATAAGCGGCAAAACGGTCGGCGTAAGTACAATTAAAAGAATTTCTAAATCGGAAAAAACATTATTAAAATTAAATAAAGCAAGTTTAATTTTTGCGAAACCGGATTTAATATTATCGGACGTCATGGTAGTTTTAAACGCGTCGAAAAAACCGGTAAGAAATTTTTTTTAACGATATAGGTATAATAATA
This sequence comes from Monosporascus sp. 5C6A, assembly GCA_004155035.1. Lineage (NCBI taxonomy): Eukaryota > Fungi > Ascomycota > Sordariomycetes > Xylariales > Monosporascus > Monosporascus sp. 5C6A. Next base: position 677,085 of record QJOB01000001.1, read on the forward strand.
TCGTGTTAAATTTTCGATATAAAGCGTATACGTGCGTTTTAAATCGGAAAAGTAAGATACGTCGAAAAGTTAAAACCGATAAAAATAATGGGGAGGCATGTAAAACGTAATAATGTCGTTATTTGCGTAATATTCTTCGAATTTTATTAAATAATAATTTTCGTAATTATCGAAAATAAAAAAGCGTTTCGTTTTTTTCCTACGCGTTTAAATATATTTGTCGAAATGTTAGATTTATTTTAAGTTTAATTCGTTCGTTATTTAATCATTATAATTAATTTTAACCTTTTAATTAGGTAATAATAAATTATCGTAATATTAAGATTTAAGGTAGGTTTTTTCCGTTAAAATAATAAATAGTGATATAATCTAATTTTACGAATTAATAACTTGTATAATTATAACTTATTTTCGATTGCTTTATTAAAGTTATTTAAGTTTTCCACGTTTTTTAACGTTTATAATTATTATGCCGTATATTATTAAAAACCTTATTAAAAAACCGTTTTGTCGAAACTATAAACTTTTTTTTACGATATTATATTCTGCGATTGTAACCCGAACCAATTTGAACTATTTGCGAAATACCTCTGGGTTTTCGTATAATACCTTTTAATAATTAATTTTTAAATTTAAACGCGTTTAAAGCTTTTTTTGCCGTTATATCAAGTTCGACGCCTATTTAACCCCAATAGGTATTATAATACGTTAGGTAAGTAATAAATTCGTTATATTTTTAACATATTGAAACTATATAAAAACCGTTCGCGTATTTAGGTTAAGGATGCGGTTAACAATCGACTTTTCTTCGGTTGGCGTTAATTTTCGCAAATTAGGGGTAATATTGGTTCGGGAAGATTTGCCGTTAATTCGATTCTTTAAGGTAGAGTATAGAACGTTATAAATAGAACTAAGCTTTTTATAATTAAGTTTCGGGTTAACCTTTTTAACCTAAACGGCTAGGTTCATTCTAGATGCTTTTGTAAGCCGTTCCATATTGTGGTTATTAAGAAATAAATAATAGAAGTTGGGTGGTTAGATATTGAAAAAAGTGTCCGACTCGCTTATTTGTCCGACTCGCTTGTTTAATACGTTAAGAAAATCCGATTAAAGGGTTTTATAACTGTCGAATGCTAAATATATAACAAAACGAAAGTTATAAAGAAAACCTACCGCGAACTTAAAAAAGGAATTCCCCGATTAAAATAGAAAATAGCCGTTAACTTTACAAAGTTCCAAAAAAAAACCTTAAAGAATATATATACATCATGTTTGCAACCGATAAATATTTAAACTTTATTTGGAATATTTACTTTAAAAATCAAAAATTGGATATATTAATCATTACGTTTTAACATTTTCTAGGCGTTTTAAAAAACCAAAATAAGATTTTTTTACAGGTAATCGAATGCGATAACGAAATTTTGAAAAATTATTAACTTCGAAATATTCTCCAATCACCTTTTTTTAATAGTAGACTTAAACTTTTAGCATTATATAGTTAAACCTAGAACGGGGATATAAAACTTGTAAAAAGTATAATTTAAAAAAAAGCAACTACGATATGAAATAGCGTTAAATTACTTATGTTTCTAATTGTATACATTTTTAAAGCTGCAATATATTTATATAATCGTATTTCCAAATACATTTTCTTTTAGTAGACCCTATACGAAATCTATTACATTTATTTAACGTATAGAAATAGCGTTATAATACTTGATCACAAGTATTAATAAATTTATTTATGAACTTACGGCTATAACGTTTATTGTTATAAAGAAAAGATAAAGTCTTTAAAAGTTAAATCCTAAAGCATAAATAGGTTTTTTCGTCGGTTACCGATTAACGAATATTTAAGAAATTTGATACCCGTTAACAAATACTGTTATTATTATTTAAAACGCGTAATTTAACAAAAAAAGCTACCTTTTTAGATAATATTAAAACCCTAAAAAACAACCTTTTTATCAAACGAGCTATAACACCTATTTCGACAAGTCCACATATTTAATTAAGTTAATAATTGGCTTGTAAATATATATATATAATGAAAGCTTAAATAAAATAATTTAGTTAACGGTAGGATAGAAAAGATGGCTTTCAAATGGCATAAACGTTAAAAACATACGGAAAGAGTTAAAATTAAACCTGTTCGCAAAGAACTGATTACCTTTACACGACCGTTATATTTAAGCTATTACCGTCCCTTAAACCGTTACTTTTATTAACGTCCGTTTTGATAACGACTATAATTATTACGCTAATGAAAGAAATAAAAACAGCCTTAAATTTCTATTACGCTATTTAACTTAAAATAACGGTAAAAGACGAAAGCATGTTACGGGTTGTAAATGTAAATCTCTTATACGTTCCGAAACATATAATCAAAATCAGCTACAAAATATACGAAATTGCATTTAATGCGTAACGATTAATTTACTCCGTAAATACGGGTAATAATCGGCCGGTAAATTGCGGAAAACTAAGAAAAATAAAATACCAAAGTTAATATTACCTTAATTGAAAAGGTTTTAATATAAGATAAAAACTTTACATGAATTTTTAAACCTGGTACATAAACGAAACCTACCATTGTTGCTATAAAGCTATAAAAAGCTAAATATATACCCGTTAAGAAAAATATTTTTAAAAGCTGAAAAGGCTTATTTGCAAAGTTATAGGGATATACCGTTCTGGAAGATCGTCGATCAGTTCGTTATTAAAGAGAAACAGGTTTTAAGATATATATAAATATACGTTTACAAATTTAATAAGCATAGCTAGCTTTAAAATACAAGGCCTGTTTCATTATACGAAATAATTAATAGCTTATTATTTATAGCGATACATACCTATTTATCTTAGCTGAAAGCTTCCTTAAAACCTTAATAATTATTACAACTAAATTCAACCTAAAACTTAAGCAATACTACGTTACAAAGATTTTCGTTAATACGTACTTACCTTATAAAATATATATAAAAAAGCTTTTAAAATACCTTTAACGTAATAGGATACTCTAATTAAAAAGGCTTTATACGGCCTAAAAAAATTACCGTTACTTTAATAAGAAGACTTTATTAGCACGTTTAAAAATTCGAAATTTAGCCTCGTTTTTTATAAACCTTATTACTTTATTCGTTAAAAGATACTTATTTCTTTTACGTCGACGACATTGTTACTACGTATAATAAAAAAACCAAGCCCTTGTTAATCGGTTAATTTAGCAAATACAAAAGCGGTATATCCTTATAAAAAATAAGGATTTATAATGGTTTCTTAAAATCAAAATGATTAAAAACAAACCTAACCGAAAAATCTAGCTATCCCAATCCGACTTTACAAATAAACTGGCTAACTTAATTTATAAAAAAGGTTTAAATAATTTTCCAAAAACCATAATAATATATGCCGAATTACTTCCAAATCTAAATTTGGCCTATATAGGTTTTGTTAATAGATACTAAAAAAATCGGTTTTATCTTATATGTTACGGTTCATACGTAACCCGATATATCCTTTACAATATCCCGACTTGCTCGATTTAACCAGAACCCGAACAACGTATGCTATAAAGCAGCTAATCGCGTTATACGGTACTTAATCGGTACTAAAACGTTAACGCCGCAATTCGGTAACGAAAATTCGATAAATACCTAAAACGACGCTTTTTTTACAGATAATGTAATTGGTTAAAAAATAAAATTTATATTTTAAAATTAGCTAAAGGAAAAACAAAATAGTAAACGAATAAATAAAATATAATAACCACTTCCACAACCAAAACGAAATTATTATTTTTTATATAAGTTATTAAAAAAGCTTTATTCGTTTTTCGATTAATTAAAGAATTAAAAGCTAACCTAGATGTAAACCGTTTAAATATATAATACGATAATTAACAAATCATACGACTTATTAACACCAACATTGCTATTTTATAAACAGAGTTACGATACGTAAATATACATAACTATTAACTGCAAAAAGCGGTAAAAAAAACCTAATTTAAGTGGATTATATATTTACAAACGATATGTTATTTAATGGACTAACTAAAGCCTTATTATAAAACCCTTTTAAGTATTTCAAAAAAAACATTTAAAATTAATAAATATTATAAAAACCTTAAATCTGTAAAGAAGGACGTTAAAAGCAATGTCTGATAAAGAATTAATTAATTAAAAGAATACAATTACCAAAAAAAGGTGGAATAGAAAGCTATAACTTTAAAAAATAATAAGAATGTAGCAATTAACGCTCCGAATTTTTCAGGGCGTTAAGGGGGCGTATTAACTAGCCAGGTACGCTAAAGCGCCCTAACTAAAAAAGGCTACGCTCTGATCGGAAGATAATTGTTCCGTTACTAGGCTACACAAAAGCAGTACGTGTGCGAAGCATTTACGCAATTAGCGGAATATAACAACGCAACTGACATCCTCTATATCTAACACTTTGTGTTATACCTTATTTGTTAGCCGTTGCTTTCTGCTTAGCGCCCGTAGCAACTTTTGTTAAGGCCTGCTACATGCGATACTTATCGTCAGGCCCTATTCCAAATTGGAGCTTTAGACACGTTGTATGGGCTGAGTTATTGGGAAGTGTTGATAAAATGAGTGGGTGTTGAAGGAGCAAAAATCCGATTCAGGAAGTGGGTGGGGGACATTACAGCGAGACAAACATTTCACAGCCAAAACTTTCGAGAGCGCCAAATTTGATTCTGACTTTTTCTCTGCCTCAGGCCTACACTGATGAGGTCGCGTCGACGGGCTGGTGTAGGCTTTGCGGTGGGTACCCACGGATACCCCCCCCCCCACCCCCGCATGCACCCACCCACCCACATGCGTGGGTGGGTATCCGTGGGTAGGCTTGGCATTTTCAAAAATTACTCACCCACGGGTACCCGTGGGTATTTTGAAAAACGTACTAATCCGCGTACTAATCGTATTATAATTGCGATTTATAGCTTTGTTTTAAAATGCAGCGGTACGGAATATAGCCGTTACGTTAATACGTTAATATTACCGATTTACTAATTATAACGCGTTAATTAATTGTTATCGTTTATTAGTTAACTAATAAAAACCGCGATAGCCCATTTAAATCGATGACGTTATCGATATTATGGGTACCCGTAGGTGGTTACCCATTTCCCACTTTGGCTACCCACGGATGGTTAGTTCGTAGGTATTTTTGTCAGCTAGCCAGGGTGCCAAAGCACCCTAGCTACAGAAGGTTACGCTCTGATCGGAGGATAATTGTTCCGTTACTAGGCTATACAAAAGCTATACGCGTACTGAGAAGCTGCATAATTAGCTAAATATAATAACGTAACTAACATTCCCTATATCTAATAATTAAAAGTTTTATTCGCTTAATTCGAGTAATTTATTAATTAATTAGCTGTTACTAAAACGATATAAGTTATATTTCAGCAACAATTATCTTTATATATTTTAATAACAATAATGGTAACCGTATCGTCGACCTCCGTTACCTATAAAAGATCCAAATATTGGAATCGTTTTAAAAGCGAATTTTAATTTAAGATACGCTTTTTTAATTTTTGGGATTATATTAATTTTAATTAGGAATTTTAATGGCTTATTAAACTTACGAAACCTGATATAACCTTTTATTTGAAGAAACGAATTCGTTATATAACGCGGATTAATACTTTAACTGCATTTCTTTCTAAAAGGAACTTTCGAAAAAATCGACTTTTACGGGTAACTTAATAAATACCTTTAAAATAACAATTAAAAACCGATAAGCTTATAATTAGGACTTTGCCGACTTTATTTACATAAATTGGAAATACGATATATTCCGGAAAAATGTAAATATTTTTACAAATTAAATCCTGGAAACGGTATCTTTAACGATTAAGGAAATGAGTTTTTCTTTCGAAAAGAATTTACGGAAGTAATACGTTACGTTAGTTAAATCCGGTAAGGTATACGATAATAGGTTCCTAATTAATACTTACCAAAAATACCGCCAAAAAGTAAATTAAATTTCGAAATTAAGCAAAGAGTTAAACGAATTGGTCGTGAAATAGTAAGAAATAATGGTTTAAGAATAATGATATAGAATTCCGGAAACGAAATTAACAGTTGTATAGGTTAACGATTTATGTACAACAATAATTTTTTTTTATAAAGAATTGGATAATTACTTTTTAAATGGTATCGAAGGTTAAAATTAAAAACGGTACGATTAGTTATTAAGAAGTAGCTGCCGATCTTCTGGATTATTGGGTTATAACTTATCTACCGTTTATATTACGAAATATCAAAATAACGTTTCCGACGTTTTAAGGAACCTTTATAAATATTTTTTTAATTAGAAAGGTTCTGATTAGGAAGATAACAGGCCGAAAGGCAGGTTATTAAGTTCGAAACGAGGTAGCCGTAAAGGTTCTTATATAAACCGAAATCTTAGTAAACGAAAACGTAAGGAATTAAACGTATAAAGTATTTATTGTAAAGCGTATTCTAATATTACCTATAGGTTACCTTAACGTTTTTACGCTTTCCTTAAGAAAGTTTTAGCAAATTTCCGATTTACAGGCTTAATAATATTATTAATTAAAAATCGAATTGCTTTTACTTAATTCTTAAAGGAAGAAATTAACCGAATATCCAAATTTATAAATAAGATAATTACCTAAAAAACGGATTAATTTTTAAAAGGAATAAGGCGAATCCTGGCGTACTTTTTAATTATTAATTAGTAAGTTGCCATAATCGTTTCGTTTTACCTTTTAAGGAATTCGTTTATTTTGAATTTAAAGTTTACGATATATATTTTTAATTTTTTTAGTAAGTTTTTAAACTTTAAGTTAATTATATAAGGTAACGGGATATATGCGGGCAGTAATTTCGTCTCGATTAAAAGTTACGAAAAGGTTAATGTATTATTTTAAAGTTCTAGCGGTACGAAAACGTTACGTTTATACGACATAACTTATTGCAAAAAATTCGCTTATAATTTAATATCATTTCGATAGTTCCAAAAAAAAGGTTTCTAGTAGGATAACTGAAAGATTAATAATTGTATTTAAAATAAATTTAATTAATTTATTATCAAAAACATTAACGTAATAACGTTTCGCGTAATTTTAATTACCTACAAACGAAATATCAACTTAAGGACGTCGAGATTATCACGTATAAAGGACGGTACCCTGTAATACTTCTATTTAAACCACCTAGGCCCTAAAGTAATTACATAACTACAGTTTTATATTAAGGGAATTAGGTTAAAAGATCTTATAACTATTAAATACCAGGTATATAACAAGGCGAAGGCTAAAAGGCAAATACGCCGCAAACTTAAAAAAGGAACATCCCGATTAAAATTAAAAATAACCATTAATTTTATTAATTTCGAAAGAATCCTTAAAACATATAAATACGTTATATTCGCTACCGATAGATATTTAGGCTTTATTTGGGATATTTACCTAAAAAACCGAAAGTAAGATATATTAATTCTTACGTTCCGATACCTGTTAAACGTTTTAAAATACCAAAATAAGGTTTTCCTATAAGTAATCAAATACGATAACGAAATTTTAAAAAATTACCTGTTTCGAAATATCTTTTAATCGCTTTTTTTAATATTAAGCTTAAGTTTTTAATACTATATACCCGAACCCAGAACGGAGGTACGGAACGTTTAAGGGGTATAATTAAAGAGAAAACGATTGTTATGCGAAATAACGTTAAGTTACCTACGTTTTTAATTGTATATATCTTTAAGGCTGCAATATACTTATATAACCGTACCTTTAAATATACTTTTTTTAGCAAACCTTATACGTGGTTTATTATATTTACTTAACGTATAAAAATAGCGTTATAATATTTAATTGCAAGCTTTAATAGGCCTATTTGTAAGCTTACGGTTATATGGCTTATATTATAACGTTTATTATAATAAAAAAAGAATAAAGGTTTTAGAAATTAAATTTTACAGCATAGATAATAAATTGGGACGGGGTGACACAGCGCTGATCAGTACAAATTCGCAAAGAGTGTTTTCGTAAATGTGCTTAGTGGTAAGTTTAAACGCAGTCTATATTGTATGGTATTAAGACCATGATGAAGTCCGGTGATGGGGTTACACCCAGCGAAAATAAACCTTTAGAAATATATGCGTAATGTAAAGTTACTGATTATTTAAACCCGGATTTAAGTTCCGGTATACTGCCTTATTTTAATTTCCTTTTTTTACGATAGATATTATTTTCGAGCTATCGTAAGAAACAATTAAAACTTAAAGTAATTTTAACGTCGTAGGAAATATAATGTATTAGTAACTTAGTAATTAATTTAGTTAACGTTTACGCGGCTTATCCTTTAATTTTTTTAATTCGGGATTTCGTTTTAACGTTTAACTAGGTTTTTTCGTTGTTTTTTTTTCGTTTTCTTTAAGTTCTATTTTCCGGCGTTTCCGTACTAATCGACTGCTTATATTTTATTTAACCAGGCTATCTTTAATGGAAATACGGCTTAGGCCGTATTTTTGTATTTTTATATATATTTCCTATTTAACGGTATGATATAATATATTCGCCGTATGTTATAGTATATATTCGTTAATTATTAAATTTTAAAGGCGATATATATTTTAAATTTAACGGAAATCTTAAAAATAACGATTTAAGCTTAAAGATAAAAGCTTTAATTAGTTAAAGTTATTTGAATAAAAAGCGAGGTATTATCGGATGTAAAAATAATTCGGAAAATCGTTTAATAAAATAAATTAATCGAAATACGGAGGCTTTGGATATTTTAGATTCGGGTATTATATTTAATAATCCGGCGACTAGTTAATCGATTTGTTTTCTTTCGTATGAAAATTCGTTATTAAAAAATAGATATTTTCCAAGCTATATTCCGGGATTATAATTAGCATTATCTTGCTTTAATTTCAAACCCAGATATTTTTTCATTATTTCGGTAAATACGAATTTTATTTAGCTTTCACCGAATCCCGTTTATTTAAAAATCGGTCTTATTTTTTATAATAAATTTCGTATAATAATATAATATATATATATAAGCCATAATTTATATATATAGGACTTAAACTAAAAAAGTATTTTAATAATTGTTATACGGATAAATAAATTGTTAAGTTCGCTTTTCGTTTATACGCAGCTGTATATTTAAAGAAATAATTAAGTACGGTTTAGGTTAGGAAAAATGTTAAACGTTAAAATAATCTGTATTTTTTTAATATATAATATACCAACCCAATAATTCGTTTTCCTTTTTTTAGTTAGGACTTTAATTTAAACGATGCTTTAAATATAATAAGAATTGTTTTTGTTTAATTTTTTAGCAGTTTTACTAAATATAAAAAATAAGTTGTTTTTTGAAATTATTCGGCCGGTTTTGGGAATATATGTTAAGTTATATTAACGTGAGTAAGTAATAATTATTAATATAAAGTCGGTAATATAATTAAACTGTAAATACTTTCGGTTTTATATTATTATAAACGTCTATTAAAACGGCATTGTAATTACATTATGTTAATATTTTCGGTTTTAACCGGACGGTAAAGTAATATTTCGTTACGGGCGTCGTCCATTAACATTATAAAATATAATCAATATGGTTCGATTAAAACGGATTTAAAAGGTAGCTTTTTTTACGGAACGGAACGTTAAATTGTTATTATGTATTTTAATTAAAAAGCAATCCATGTTTTCGTTATCCCAGGTATTAACGTTTACTTTTTGGCTAAACTTTCCAAAATGTAAGGTATTTAATTTTTTAAAGTTTTTATCCTTATTTTATATAGTACATTTCCTAAATAATGACATAATAACTAATTTGAGATTATTTAGGACAAATGGAAATATTTTAAATAATACTTAGTAACTTAAAATAGTCGTAATAAATAAAGATAATATGTAAAATAAATATTTAGCTAAATATAGGTATGTAAATATATTTAAATAAATAATGTTGTAAATACGTTATTTTATAAGTTATATAGGTATAAAAAAAGGTTAAGAAATAACAACAAATTATACGTTTAATTAATTAGATACTTTTAATTATAATAAACGAATTTTTAACCGTAAAACGTATGCGCTGAGGAAATTCCAGAAAATTTTATTTAAAGTCGTTAAAAAGGTACAGTTACTTATTGCGTTTTTTAATTAGTTATATATGCGTTTTTTTCGTATTTGTATATTCCGAAATTATTTTTTTATATTGTTTTTATAATACATTTTTATTAATAAAGCCTTTATCTTTTTATACCTGCATATATTTCCATATTAATTATTTATTATAAGTTTTCGTTAACTATCCGAATTACGTAATTCCCGTAATTTTCGCGTAAGCGGAAATCCCAAAAAATTGGTTTTTTTAATAAAAAAGTCTTTTTTTAAAAAGTAAGCAAAACCGAACAATATGTAAGCAGGTTTTGGTAACGTAAATCCGATTAGTTCCAGGGTCGAGGAAAATAGGCGTTAGTTTGAAAAGATTGCTGGTTATCGTAATTAGGTTTTAACGGCGTCGAACAATAAAGTATTTTCCAGACTTTTTACGCGTTAATATGCTTAAGTTTTAGTTTTTAATCGGAAGTTAAAGTATTTTTTTAATTTTTTAAATAAACGTAAATTTTAAAATCCGATATACCGTTATTTTTAAATATAATCGATAACTTCTGTATTTTAGTATTAATTCCTTAGTAACGATTTCTTTAATTTTATACCGATTAAAACTTTTATAATACCTAATTTAATACTTTTTAAACTTTATTTATTAGTTAAACCTAAATAGAATCCAGCTGTTAATTAGATTTTAGATATTGTCGAATAAACAATAGATAGTTACCGATTAATTTCGGTTATTTTAATATCGGATAATATGGTATTTTTAAGCGGTTTTTTTTCGAAAGGTTTTTTATTAACGGCTTTAATAATTATAACGTCTTTTCGAATTACTAATCGAATCCCTGGGCTATTTATTAATATTGGAGCGTTACGGTTTTTTTGCATTATCCTTAATCGGAAAAAAAATTTAACAAGGTTTTGGAACGATACGAATTTAACGTCCTACGTTATTTCCAAACATTCCGAAATAAATGTTTTAACTGTTATAACTTCATTATAGGTTTATTACTAATCGTTACCAAATATTTAGAAATATTGAAATGGGGCAGTATGCCGGGACTTAGGTCCGGGCTCGGATGATTAGTAGCTTTATATTGCGCATGTATTTCTAAAGGTTTATTTCGCTGGACGTAACCTTATTAACAGATTTCATTATGGTTTTAATACCATATAATACAGACTGCGTTTGAACTTATTATTAAGCATATTCACGAAGATATTTTTTGCGATTTTGTATTAATTAGGGCTAAGTTATCCCGTTTTAATTTATTTGGTATTTTTGGTAAGGAAATTGGTTTTAATTAGTTGCCGAAGCAGGTCCGGTTTCCGGAATTAGTAAACGGAAAAAATAAAGTTTTAATTAAAGGCCGATAATATAGCGATTGTAATTATAACGACTTGAAACATTTACGAATTTACGATTAATTAAATATAAACGATAACGCCGCCGACTTTATTTATAATCGATTAAAGGGAAAGTTATTAAGCTGAAACGATACGATACTTTATAGCAAAATAAAGTTTTACTTGCGCGACGATAAATAAATAAAGAAACGAAGGTATCGGTTTTAAAGTTTAGCTTAATTAATTAGTTTTAAATTAATTGCGTAATTTAAATAATGAATTTTATTATATAAGGGATTATAAAATAGCAATACGAAACGAACGATTATTAGTAAGAGTTAAAAAAACCAAGATCGCGTTGTTGGTGACGTGGTTATTCGGAATTAAAAGATTAGAATTATAAAACGACGATAAGATTGGCGATATGGAGCGAATTACGAATATTAGTAAAAAAAGGAATAGGGCTGTGGAACCGCGTATTTTAGTTACGAAAAAAGAATTACAAGATGGGAATAATGTTTTTTAACATAATAAAAAAGACACGACAAAGTTATTCCATAGTACCATTTAAACCTGCTTTTTATTAATCGGATTATATTTAGTGTAGGAACTGTTAGGTAGTTTTCTTTAAGATCTGTTACTTGTGATCAGCCTAAATGTCAAGACGGTCAGGTTGACGATGGAGGTATTGGTTTCATAACTGGAGACAGCCCAATCTAGCCCACGGAGAAGGCAACGTATTGATCGGAAACAATCGGCATATCATGGACGTAAAAAAGAAGGGTTTCCTGTTCCTTCGCGACGATGAAATCGGAAAGTTGTATTAAAGAAATCGGCACGCATAATCATTTACCTCATACCTAAATACTTAACGATAAAAAAGAAGGTTTTAGATTACGATAACATTAAACCATTAACTTCTAATTAAATTTCCGAACCGGGTTTCAGTTGGTTTGTTAAAAAGCCGTTAAAGCTTTTAAAAATTATTACCTAAGCTAAATAATACGGTTTATTACTAATACCAGAATTTCCTATCCCTAAGAAAGACCACAATCCAGCGTTAAATATTATTATCTAGTACCGATTAATAAATACATAAAAAAAGAGTAAGGTTAACGAAATAAAGCCTTTAAGTAGCCCGATCGGATTTCCAAAGCTTGCTAAGATTTAAAAGGTTTTTGGGATTATTATCAAAATATTTAAAGGACGAAAAGTTTTCTTATTTACGTTTTTTCGAAGTTATTTACTGGATTAACATAATTTATACCGGATGTTATATTATACGGACCTATTAATTAAAAACGTTACGGTTTCTTAACAAACATTATGGATACAATTGCATTTTTCATGATTTTTCCGGATTTGTTAGCTTATCCGGACCTTCGTTTTTTAAGTATTGGAGTTACCGATTAAATTAAGGGCGTTTACCGATTATTCAAGAAGTTTAGGTTTAAAAAGATTAAGATAATTGCCGAATTACCTTATTGGACGGATAGCCTTAATATAAAGGACCGAGTAAAAGCCGCTATCAACGGAATTATTAAATAGGATACCGCTGTCGATATTATCCTAAAGACCTTTAAATTGCAGGATTTCAAATAAATTAAGACTGCCAAAAACCGATTAAGGACTTTAACGAAACAAACTTAACGTTTTATACCTAATTATATTTATAAGTATTGTTTAAAGTATGTTGTTAAAGTCCGCGATATCTTGAAAAAAGTTAAACGTAAAAACAAAACGGTTACCAAAAACGAATATATTGAAAGTTTGTTAAAAGGATTTTCTGCCGGTTTTTTAGAAAGGGTTCTTAATAACTTCTTTATAAAACTTGAGGATTTGTACGTAACATCTTACGATAATGCCTATATATTAATTAAAAACTGGGTTTTTAATAAGGCAGGCCTAATATAACATAAAGACCGAAGTAAATAATAAAAAGGAATCCGTTTCGACATTAACCAGATTAAAAAAAGCCGTTCATATTTAACGTTACGATAAGGAAACCTTAAATTAAAACATACGGTATCGAACTAGCTTAATTAAGTATCCGAAATTACGAATATATTGCAAAAATTAAAAATTAATTAAGTTCGATAAATCCAGAACTTAAAGGTTTTTAAGAAAAAAATAAGATATAAAAACGTAACCGTTAAGGCTTTTTAATATTATGTTCCGCCAGGATAAGAGTTTTCGTAAGCTCGCAATTATGGTATTAATTTATCGATTAATGCAGTAAGTTTCCAGCCAAACGAATTTAAGCGAAATAATTATTATTAAGGCCGAAAGAATTATCGGGGTAGTTACTGTAATAATCGAAGCCGTTATAAAGGCCGTAAAAGCCGATTAGGTAATTTTAACCCCGGTACTTAGTAATTTTATTTGAAAACTGGATATTTGATATATAAGTATAAGTTATTTTTTAATATAGAAAATACTGGATTGATTTGTTTCGATAACCACGGTACGATTATTTACTTTAGAAATCCCGATAATCGTGTTAAATTAATCATAATATAGTTTCCGATAGTCCTTAAATACTAGGTAATTAATAAGTAAATACCGATTTGGAAGAAAGTATTTAAATAAATCCGTAATTTTCCGAACTTCCTTAAGTAATATAAAAATAAAATATAATATTTTGATCGCCTACAGAGCTTTTTTAAAGGTATTAACAATAAAGAAGCCGGTACCGAATTTAATAATACGCAAAAAAATATTCCAGATTTGCTTTATCTTACAAAAATCCTAAAACGACTAAAGGCTAATAATAATTAAAGCCGCGTTACTGAAGTTAAGATGGCCTATTTCGTTACAGAAAACGGAATGCCCTTTTATAAAAAGGTACCTTTGCGTAACTGGTTATAAAGTAATCTTATTAAAGTTAAAAGAATCTAATATTTAGAGGAAATCCGTACTTTAAAAGTCGATGATTCTAATTAACCCGATATCCTTACCAGCGTTATAATGGCTAAGCATATTAGGAAGGAGGAAAAAGTCGATAAAACTACCAAGAAAATTAAGGTCGATAACGACGATGTTATGCATAAAGGTCCCTTATTCATAAATATAAAAGTTGGTATCCAAACTAATAACGAGTTAAATTACGGCAGTTTGATTAATAAACGCGTTATTAAGCTTTAGGAAAGAAAGATTAAAGAAAACGTTAAAGAAAAATTCAAGATTATTTAATCCGAATTAATTAAAGTTTGCCCGGATTTTAGTAAGGCTTTTAAGAATTTTATGGTTATTAAAACTTTGGAAGTATTTGGTCGTGCTAACAAAAAAATGATTAAGATAACCGAAGCCAAGGTTCGAAGCTTAAAGCCGTTAGTAATAACGAGGAATAATTCCAGAATTTTAATAATAGATATTAGGTATAAAGCTGAAAACTAAAAGAAAGCTAACGTTTTATGCGTATAATATTGCAGTTTAACAGAATATATTATTTCGTTATTTAAATTTGCAGTTAAAGTAAGCTATGGAAGTAACGAAAATCTAATTAATAATATAATTAATACTAGGGCAAAATCGAACGTTATTGTTACGTTTTATATTAAGAAATACGGATTAATTATACAATAAATACGAATATTATTTATAAGCTTTAATTCTTAAAAAGAAAACATGATTCGAAGGTATTATTAAGGTACTTATTTGGTTTATTGGTTAATTAATTATTATTCCGTTATTTGTCGTCGATAACAGCCATATTACGTAACCATTAATATTCGGATTGAATTTTATGGCTAAATCGAAAATAACGTTAAATATGGACCTTGAAGTTATAAAAGAAACCTTGGAATTCGGTCTTATAAAAATCATTATTCCATTAATACCTATAAAAAGAGTTAATCGTAATATCCGTACCGATAAAAAGCTAGAAAAAGAATAACCCGTAAAATCCTAAGCCGCTTTATTAACGCAAATAAGTTTACAAATAAAGAAACCGATAAGCCTATTACAAATCTTTACGTTTTTTCGATTAATAATACTTATTTTAATTAAAATTATTTTAATATTTAAAACGTGATTAAAAATAAATTAAAACCCGGCGATACCATTTTAAAATAATTTACCGACGAAGAACTGGCGTATGTTCTTTATAGCATTTTTTAGGAGAAAATACGTAATTATGTTAATAAGAAGCAAGCTATTAAAATTAATACCATATATAAACCCAAATAGAAAAAAATCGTTTTTGTTAATAATATACCATTTGACGGATCTGTTCCTTTAGGAAACCTAGATTAGAAGGCCAAGGAATTTAAGCAGGTATAGAAAGCTATTAATTAAAAAGGAGAGAGCCCCGACGAGCCCGGCACGCCATTGGCAGCCCTATTTCCCAAGTTCTCCGACATACCTCGAGGTACCCGGCTTACCGAAAAAAAAACTACGGCTTTTTTTGATTACATAAATAGTAAGTTTACTTACGTAAAAAAACTTTTTTTAAAGAGATGTTATTTCGAAAGGAAATAATTGTAACTTAAAATTAAAAAAAAATACGGAAAGATTAAAAAATATATCGTATTTACTTACGAAATTCGTATAATTCCTTATAAAACTTAGTAAATTAAAAATATTAAAGTACCGGTTAACATAAAAATTAAATTAATCGACGTATTACAAATACAAATTTTAAAAAAATATTTAAATACTTTTATGCCGCGTATAAAAATACTTAATTTTTTAAAAAAAAATTTGTAATTAATTAATTTCGCAATAAAATTAAATGTTATTACGTTACAAAATACGTAAATACTAGAGAATTACGACGAGTTCTTAATTAATTTTGCTATGTATTTTTTAATTAACTTGAAGAATTTTTTTTCGGTTATAGTTAAATTACGTTAATTCCGGTTAATAAAAATTATATAACGTTTTCGATATTTTTAAGATTTTTTAGGTATATTATTATATTTATGGAATTCATTAATTTTGTAATTTATTTTTATGGTATAATCGGAAAGATTTTAAATAATTTAATATTTAACGTAACCCGGTTATTCGTTAATAACGTTAATATTAAAAAATTAAAAACTAAATACGATAAGGTAAAAAAAGTTTTTAGAATTCGATAATTTGTTTATAAATATATAATAAATATGAATAAAACCTTATTAAATTATAAATTTATTTGTATTACGATTAATATAACAAAGTTTTAATAATATTAAAGAATTGTTATTATAATCGGTTTTTTATACGGATTAAATGGCCGTTAATTTAATAATATTAAAATAATTAAGATTTTGGAAATTAAACCATACAAAAACGTTACGGAAGTTAAAGTTTTTTTGGGTATTACCGTTTATTACTGGATATTTATTATATATTATGTTTTAAAAATTAAATTTTAATTTAGTTATTCCGTAAAAACTAACTTTTCGAATAAGGTTTTAATTAAAATTTGGTAATAAAGATTTTAAAAAAAGATTTTACGATAATTCCGATTTTGATCACTTTGGATTATAACTTCAATATAAGAAAAATTATTATAAAGATCGACATAAACGGAAAAGGTTATGGAAGTATTTTAAGTTAACTAATCGACGGCGTCGAGCATTTTATATGTTATAAAAGTAATATTTAAAAAAGCGTTAAACTAAATTACGATGTTGGCAAATTAAAATATCGAACGGTTTTTAAAGTTTTAAGGTGATTCCGGAATTATATTTACGGTATCCGATTTATTTTGGAAATTAACGTTAAGGTATTAATAACATAGATTAATAATTCCTTAGGTTTTTTACCAGGAATTTTGTTAATTAAATAAATTATTTAAATAAAAATGTTTAATTTTAAGATTAAGTATATTTTAATTAAAAAGGATTTAGTTACGGATAGTTTATTTAGGAAGTTAAGAAGGCCTTTTAACGTATTAGATAATTAATAAAAAAAATCGATAATTTTATTAATATTTAGCTAAATGTTGTTAAGTTTAACCTAATTATAACGGGTATAATTTATATTATTTTCGGATCGGGAAATAAAGCAGGATTCCTTATTAATAATTGGTTTAAAGAATTACAGGAATACGTTAAAATTTTGATATCTTTTAAATTTCCTAATCGTTTTTGCGTTATTACGATACGTAAAAAAGTTATTTTTAAAATAAAAGTTTTAAAACATTTCGTTTAGGACGGCATTTTATAGCGTAAAGCCGATAAACGTTATGGTAATTAAAGGGTTATTAATATTAAGTAAGAGCGTAATATAATAATTAAATAGTATTACGAGGATTCTGATTATAAAGGAAGAAATTCGACCTATCGACGTATAACAGCTTTTTATTTTTAGAAAGGTATGTATAAGTAGATTTAAAAGGCGGTATTTGCGTACCTTAAATATTAAAAAGCTGCTAATCGGCGTTTCGAGGAAAGCTACGTTTTTTTATAGCTTATTAATATAACAGTTATTTAGGTGATTAATGTATAATTTATACCCGACGATAATAGATATAAGGTTACGGTCGAAGCGAGATACGAATTATCGGATTATCTGGAGGTTATGGCCTTGTGATTTGTTACGTTAGTAATGATTAGGAGGTTTTTGGAGGAGTATATTTTTTTCCGATACGGCATTTTGATTAAGATTAAGATTGATGGTGGTTTAGAGAATAAAAGCGAAGTTATCGAGGCGTGTATGGCGTTAGGTGTTAAGCGGAAAGTTGGAGCCGCGTACGTTATTTGGCGGCAAGAACTAATTGAAAAAGGTTATGTACTAATTATTAAAGCCTTAATGAAAGCGATAAATGGAATTAGTAGAGGATGGGTTAAACTTTTGTTTAAAATAATTTTTGCGGATAATATTATTGTTAAAAGTTATAAATTTAGTTTTTATAAATTGTTGTATAGGCAAAAAGTTTTGCAACCGATTGAGATAGTTTTTTTAATTTAAAAAATTATAAATCAGAATCCGAATATTCCGAAAGAAAATTTAATTTTATAACGGATCCGATTATTAGAGTAAAGAGCAGAGGACGCAGTTAAAGCCGCCTGAATAATTAATAAGCAGCGCTGTAAAACAGCTAGACGTACTAATTAAAAAAACCGGAATAGGATGAGAATTAAATTTTTTAAAATAGATGATTTGGTATTATTATATAATATACTAAGGTATATAGATATGTTTAAAGATATAAAGTTTAAATACCGATAGATAGGATTGTATTCAATTAATGAAATTATTAATTGAGGTATTTATTAATTGAAAGAAATTAATAAAACGTAATTATAAGGAAACCTTTTTATTAACCGATTAAAATAATTTGTAAACAATAAAAAAAGATATTAAAAACCGATTGATTTATAAAAAGATAATTAAACGAAATTGTTATTTAATTAACCCGACGGTACGATAACCGAAAACTTAAATAATGTTAATATTAAGTTATTAAAGAATTAATAATTTAAATTTTCGGAATTAATAAAAATTAATATTAAGATATAAATACCGAATAATCGGTTTGAAAATTACGCGGTTATAAATAATAACGATATTTTAAAAATAATCCGATTAAAGTAAAAAAGGAAATTAACGCGATTAATTATAAAGAATTAAGTTATTAAAAAACGTATTTCCTTTTTTTTAATCCGGATTACAATTATTTTATAATACGATTATAATTTATTTTTAAATATCAGGTTGTACTGTACGAATTTTAAATCGAAATCTAAGGTTAGATACGTAATTTGTTATTATAACTTGGAATTTAAAACTTTCGATATAAAAATATTAAATTATTAAATAAGTATTCTCGTAAAGGTTTTTTTCGATTTATAGTAATTGGATATATTTAGCCTTAAATTATCGAAAGGTATTATCCCGGAATATATAGTTGTATTTTTTAATAAACCCAACGTAATTATTATAGGATTTTTTATGGAAACCTAATAAAAACTGATATTTAAAAAATAGGAATATGCCGTATTAATTAAAATATTTTAAAAATACGAATCGTTTTTTGTAAAGTTTATAAAATATGAAGTTAAGAATACCGAATATCTAAATAAATAATTCGGATATATATCGAAAACTTTTGGTAAATTTAATTATAAGTTAACTTATTAAACCGTTTCAAAATAACTTAACGTAAATTAATCGAGATTATAATTTTTCCGGTGTAACAAGTTTATTCTTTATATTAAATTAAAGATTAATAAATAATTAATAATTTTTATTAATAATTTATTATCGGATATACCGATTTTAAGTATTGTTATTTACGATATTAATAAATATATTCCTAAATATCTAGTAACGATTAATAATAAATTTATAATTAAGTTATAATAAGTAAAATATTTATTTTAAAATATTTAAAAATAATAAAAAATATAAAATTCGTATTATTTTCAAATTTTGTTAAGTTTTTTTTTCCGTTAAAAATAATATAAAGAAACCGTAATACCCCGACGTTAATAAATAGCGTAAGGATTCGATTCGTAATTCGAAAAGAGGTTACAATTATCGAAACCGTTAATAAAAATTCTTTTAAAAAAGAGTTATTTAGAAATAACATGTCGTCCGGTATTGGGATAACTAAAACTAATCGGCGACCATTTATTATTTGCTCGATAATACCTAAGATCTGGCTAATAATTAAGCTTTGTTTTATAACCGAATTTTACTTTATTTTTAAACTTTATTTTATTTTAATTAATAGTATTACCGGAATTTTAAATAATATGAAATTATAAAAATTAACGTTAATAAATCGGTATTAAAATGTAAGGGCTTATTTTGCCATCTGAATTTAACGGTATATTACATTTTAAAATTTGTAGGTATTTAAAAAATTAAGGGAAGGTTTTAATTTCTAATTAAAAATTAAGGTAATAACGGTACGAAACGTAAAAAATTTAGAAAATATTTTAATGTTCGACGCCGTTAAAACCCGGTTTTAATAATTAAGTATTTATTTAAATTTACGTTTATTTTTTTCAATCCTGAAATTAATTGTTTTCGTTTTACCGGTACTTATTTATATATTATTTAACTTTGCTTATTTTTTAAGGGAATTCTTTTGTATTAAGGAAATTAATTTTTCGGAATTTCCGCTTATGCGATAATTACGGAAATTACGTAATTGTAATAGTTAACAAAAACTTATAATAAATAATGAATATATGAATATATATAGCTGTAAAAAAATAAAAGCTTTATTAATAAAAATGTATTATAAAAAGGTTATAGGAAAAAATTATTTCGGAATAGGTAAATATAAAGGAAACGTATATATAACTAATTAAAAAATGTAATAAGTAATTATATTTTCCTAATAACTTTAAATAAAATTTTCTAGAATTTCCTTAACGTATACGTTTTACGGTTAAAAATTTATTTGTTACAAACGGAAATATTTAATTAATTAAATGCATAATTTGTTATTACTTCCTAACGTTTTCCTGTATTTATATAATTTATAAAGTAATATATTTATAATATTATTTATCTAAATATATTTACATACCTGCACCTACTTAAATATATATCCTATATATTATCCTTATTAACTACGGCTATTCCGAATTATTAAGCATTATTTAAAACATTTTTATTCGTTCCGATTAATTCCAAATTAGTTATTATATTATTATTTAAGAAACGTATTATGTAAAATAAGGATAAAAACTTTAAAAGATTAAATATTTCGTATTTTGGAAAACTTAATTAAAAAATAAACGTCGGCACTTAAAATAACGAAAATATAGATCGCTTTTTAATTAAGATATATAATAATAATTTAACGTTCCGTTCCATAAAAAAAGTTATTTTTTAAATTCGTTTCAATCGAGTTATACCGATTGTATTTTATGATATTAATAAATAACGTCCGTAACGAGATATTACCTTACCGTCCGGTTGGAACCGAGATTATTAATATAATATAACTACGGTACGGTTTTGGCAAACGTTTATAATAATATAAAACTGAAAGTATTTATAATTTAATTATATTACCAGTTTTATATTAATATTTACTACTTATTTACTTTAATATAACCTAATATATATTTTAAAAGCCGGACGAATAATTTTAAAAGATAAATTATTTTTTATATGTAATAAAGTTATTAATAAAATTAGATAAAAAAATCCTTATTATATTTAAAATATCGTTTAAGTTAATGTTTTAATTAAGAAAGAAAACGCGGGTTATTAAGTTAACATGTTACATATTAGGAAAATACGGATTATTTTAACGTTTAATATTTTTTTAACTTAAACTGTACCCGATTATTCCTTTAAATATATAACCGCGTATAAACGGAAAACGGGTTTAATAACTTATTTATCCGTATAATAATCGTTAAAATGTTTTTTTAGTTTAAGTTTTATATATGTAAATTATGGCTCGTATACGTATATTACATTATTATACGAAATTTATTATAATAAAAAATGGAACCGATAATTAAATAAACGGAATTCGGTAAAAACCAAATGGAATTTATATTTACCAAAATAATTAAAGAATACATAAGTTTAAAATTAAAATAGGATAATGTTAATTATGATTCCGGAATATAGCCTAAAAAATATTTATTTTTTAACAATAAGTTTTTATACAAAAAAAACAAATCGATTAGTTAATTGCCGGATTATTAAATATAATACCTAAATCCAGAATATTTAAGGCCCCTATATTTCAATTAGTTTATTTTATTAAACGATTTTCCGAATTATCCTTATATTCGATAATACCTTTTTTTTTAAATAATTTCGATCGATTTAAACTTTTATTTTTAAATCTAAATTATTATTTTTAGGATTTCCGTCGAATTTAGAATATATAGCGCGTTTAGAATTCGGTAATTAACGAATATATATTATGATATACGGCGAATATATTATATTATACTGTTAAGTAGGAAATATATATAAAAATGTAAAAGTACGGTTTAAACCCTATTCTTTTTAAGGATGGCCTGGTTAAATAAAATATAAGCAGTTAATTAATACGAAAATACCGAAAGATAAAGTTTAAAGAAAACGGGAAAGAAAAAGATAACGAAAAAACTTAACTCAACGTTAAAGATAAAATTCCGAATTAAGGAAGTTAGAGAATAAACTACGTAAATGTTAACTAAATTAATTACTGGGTTATTAATATATTATATTTCTTACGCCATTGGAATTGGTTTGAATTTTAGTTTTTTTTTACGATAATTTGAAAATAATATTTATCGTAAGAAAGGAAAATTAAAATAAGGTAATATGCCGGGATTTAAATCCGGGTTCGGATAATTAATAGCTTTATATTACGTATGTATTTTTAAAGGTTTATTTTGCTAAACGTAATTCTATTAACAAATTTCATTATGGTTTTAATACCATATAATACAAACTATGTTTGAACTTACTACTAAGCATACTTACAAAGACATTTTTTACGATTTTGTACTGATTAAGGCTGAGTTACCCCGTTCCATTCAATATGTTTATAAATATCGTAAATAATATTACTTAAAATCGATATATCCGATAACAAATTATTAACGCGAGTTTTTAAGTAACTACCGACTTTTAGTTCGATATAAAAACCAGATTAACCGTATCGGGAAAATTCCAATTTCGATTAATTTACGTTAAATTGTTTCGAAATGGTCCAATAAATTAACTTATAACTAAGCTTACTCGGAATTCTCGATATGTTTCCGGGTTTTTTATTTAAGTATTCGGTATTTTTAACTTTATATTTTATAAACTTTACGAAAAACGATTCGTATCTTTAAAATATCCTAATTAATACGGCATATACTTATTTTTAAATATCGGGTTTTCCCAAATTTCCATAGAAAATCTTATAATAATTACGTCGGGTTTATCGAAAGGTATAATTATATATTCCGGAATAACGCCTTTCGACAATTTAAAACTTAATATACCCGATTACCACAAATCGAAAAGGATTTTTACGAAAATACCTATCTAATAATTTAACATTTTCATTTTGAAAGTCCTAAGTTCTAAATTATGGTTATTAATTATATATCCGACCTTAAGTTTCGATTTAAAGTTCGTATAATATAGCCTGGTACTTAAAAATAAGTCGTAATCGTATTATAAAATAATTATGGTCCGGGTTAAAAAAACGAAATACGTTTTTTAATAACTTAATTTTTTACAATTAATCGCGTTAATTCTTTTTTTGCTTTAATTAAACCGTTTTTAAAATATCGCTATTATTTACAACTGCGTAACTTTCGAACCGACCGTTTGATATTTATATTTCAATATTAATTTTTACTAATTCCGAAGCTCTAGGTTATTAGTTTTTTAATAATTCGATATTAATATTATTTAAGCTTTCGGTTATCATACCGTTAAGTTAATTAAGTAGCGGTTTTCTCCAATTATTTTTTCATAAATTAATCGGCTTTTACTATCCTTTCTTATCCGTTATAAATTGCTTTAATTAATTAATAGAAAAGCTTTTTTATAATTACGTCTTATTAATTTCCTTTAACTGGTAAGTACTTTAATTAATAGTTTCATTAATTAAATACGGTTTTATTTATCGGTATTTAAGCTTTACCTTTCTAAATATATTTATATATCTTGGTATATTATATAATAACACCAAATTATTTACCTTTAAAAGTTTAATTTTTATTTTGTTCTGGTTTTTTAATCGGTACGTTTAGTAACTTTACGGCGTTACTTATTAGTTTTTCGGGCGGCTTTAATTACGTTTCTTACTTTTCGTTTTAATAATCGAATCCGTTATAAAATTAAATTTTCTCGCAAGGTATTCGGGTTTCAGTTTATAATCCTTTAGGTAAAAAAAACTGTTTCGATTGGTTGCAAAACTTTTTACCTATATAACAATTTATAAAAGTTAAGTTCATAACTTTTAATAGTAATATTATCCGCGAAAACTATTTTAGGTAGGAATTTAACTTATTTTTTGTTAGTTTTATTTATTATTTTTATTAAAGTTTTAATGATCGATATATAACTTTTCTTAATTAATCCTTATCGTTAGGTAATGTATGCAGCGCCGATTTTCTCCTTAATATTTAACGCTATATATATTTCGATCACTTCGCTTTTATTTTCTAAATTACTATTAATTTTAAATTTAATCGGAATGCCGTATTGGACAAAGATATGCTTTTTTAAAAATTTCTTAATCATTATTAACGTAATAAATTGCAAAGCTATAACTTTTAAATAATCCGATAATTCGTACCTTACTTTAACCGTAACTTTATATCCATTATCGTCGGGTATAAATTATATATCGATTACCTAAATAACTACTATATTGATAAATTATAAAAAGCTATAACCTTTCTTAAAACGCCGATTAACGGCTTTTTAATATTTAGGGTATGTAAGTACCGCCTTTTAAATCTGCCTATATATGTCTTTCCAGTAATAGGAAACTGCTATGCATCGATAAGTCGAATTTCTTTTTTTATAACCAAAATTTTCGTAACATTATCTAATTACCATATTACGCTTTTGTTTTATATTAATAACCCTTTAACTGCCATAATACTTATCGGCTTTGCGTTATAAAATACCGTCCTAAACAAAATACTTTAAAGCCTTTATTTTGAAAATAGTTTTTTTATCTATCGTAATACCGTAAAAACGATTAGGAAATTCGAAAAATATGAAAAGCCTAACGTATTCTTATAATTTTTCAAACCAATTATTAATAAAAAGTTCTTATTTATTTTTCGATTCGAAAGTAAAATAAATTATATCTATTATAATTAAGTTAAATCTGACGATATTTAATTAGATATTAATAAAATTATCGATTTTTCTTTTTTATTAATCGTTTAACGCGTTGGAAAACCTTATTAACTTTTTTAACAAACCATCCGCGGTTATATTTTTCTTACCTGGTGTGACGGCCGGGCTAGTTAACCAACTATTAAACCTAGTCGTACGGGTTTATGTTGGTAGTGGTATTGTGGGAAACTAAGTAATAAGATAAGTCGATGGCGTATGTTTAGTTACGTTTGGTAATAACAGATGATTAAGGGTGATTTGGGTAATTAAGTTGTATTACAAGTTGGTGTTATTTAAGATTATGAAAAGGTAATGAGCGTATTTATATATTGAATTATTTTTGTTGTAATTTCTGGATCGCTAGATTTGCCAGCGATCCCAATAATTCCTGGATCGTTAGATTTGCCAGCGATTCTAATAATTCCTGGATCGCTAGATTCGTTAGCGATTTTAATAATTTTTGGATCGTTAGATTCGTTAGCGATTTTAATGATTCCTTACGTGACTGTGTACGTGACTTAGGTTGGAAAATCCCGGTTTTTGACCGTTTGTGGAGGTTAAGATATGTTGGGTCGTAATACGATTTTTCCCTTTTGAAATTTTCGTTCCGAAAATTGTAAGTTTTTCCTTTTCGCATTTCCGGAAACATGGTTAACAAAATTTAAGAGCGTACGAAACCTTTTTTTAAGGAAAAGGCCGCATAACGCGATAACCTGTTTTCCGTTGTATTTCTAGGTACCGTCCAAATAGCCTTTTGTTTTTACTGCGAGCGTCGAAATTTGGTTTGTAAGGTTTTTGAAACGGACTTTTTCCGCTGTTTTTTGTATATTCGGTACGACTAAAGTAATTGCGACGTTCGAAGCCTGATTCCTGCGTAATTTTAAAAGATTGCTTTTTAACACAAAAAATTGGAGGAGGAGTTTAAAGCTGTTATGAAGGTTAAAAAGCTAGCTAAGGCTCGTACGCGTCGAATTTGGAAACAAAAGAAAATGTGGCATGATCGAATAATAAAGGTTATGATACGGGGTATCGATAATTTCGAAGAGTTAGAGCGATTGGAACGAGAGGAAGCGGGGGAGCAGAAGCTAGAAGTTTCCGTTCCGATAGCGTAAACTTCTGTTCCTGCCGATTGGTTAGGTGTCGATGTTATTGATTGGTCCACCGTCGAAGACGTAAATTGGGGTGCCTTTATGACTGTTTCCGGCGCCGTTAGTGAAAGTTTTTCAAAAGGCGTTAGGTATTTATAAGGTTTTTTGCGGGCTTTTAGGTATTTTCGGAGTTTGGGTATTTTTTCCATTTGATGAGGTACTGGGTAAGTCCATTTTTTTTGCGTATGTTTAGAATTTTCTTTATTTCGTATATTGGTACATTTTTTTTTTGCTTTATTTTCGTATCCTGTGTTGATTTTGATGGTGTTTGTTACTGATTTAAGTAAAGAAACATGAAAGATTAAATGGAGCTTAATTTTTGGGGGTAGCTTTAATTTGTAGTTATTTTCCGAAATTTTCTTAGCGATTTTATATGGGCCGATGTATTTGAAATCGAGCTTTGGATTTAGGCGTTTGGTTTTGATGTTTTTGGTAGTTAGGTAAACCATTTTTCTTTTTGAAAAGGTTGGTTTTTTTAACCTTTTTTGGTTGTAGTATTTTTTTATTTGGTTACGTACGAATTCGAATTTTGTTTTTATTTCCGCATGTAACTGTTTGAGTTGTTTTGATGTTAAAATAGCTTTGACGTTAATTGGGCCGTTATCGCGTGTTTCTTTGTAGATTTTTGGTGTAAATTTAAAATTGGCGTTTGCTGGAGTTATCTTGATATTTTCGTGGTAATTCGTGTTGTAAGTTAATTGGGTTATTGGTAACTTTTTAACCTAATTATTTTGTTCGTAGTTGATGTAATATTACAAATAGGTTTTAAAAGTTTGGTTTAATCGTTTCGTTTGCTTATTTGTTTGAGGTTTAAATGCGCTGGATAATTTATAATTTAAGCCGATTTATGCTATAAGGCCTTGCCAGAATTTAGAGGTAAATGTGATGCCTTTATTTGAGATAATTTCCGTTGGTAATTTATGTACGTTAAAGATGTGTTTGAAAAAAATATATGCCATTTGTTTTGCGTTTGTGTTTTCGAGGTATGGAAGAAAGTATGAAAATTTCGTGAATCGGTCGACGATTACGAAGATGCTATCGTAATGTATTTCTGTTGCTGGGTTTTTGGATAAGGGAAGTTTGATAATAAAATCTATAGTGATCGAATTTTATGGTTGCTGTAAAATTGGAAGTGGTTGCATTTTTTTATATAGTTTATGCCATGGAGCTTTAGTTTTAGCGTAAACGTCGCATTATTTTTTAACTTTCTGTATTATTATTTTTATTTTAGGGAAATAATAGGTGCGTTATAGCCTTTTTAAGGTTTTGTGGATTCCTGGATGTCCATAAAGTAAGTGTTAATATATATCCTATATTAGGTCCTGTTGATATTTTTTTGGTACCTGAATTTTGTTTGTTTTTTGATCGTCGGGTAGGTTGTTGTTATATTATTGTATTTTCTGATGTAGATCAGGGGGTATTACCCTGATCGTGGCAATTTGTCGTAATTTTAGGTATTTTTCTGGGGTGACGTCGAAGATTTTGTAGTTAATTTTGATTAATTTTTTTTTTAGATTGGGTTATTTATTGAGAGTATTTGTTTTATTATTTTCCGATCCTTTTTGGTATATAATAATAAAATTATATTTAGTTAATTCCTTTGCGTAACGTAATTATCGTTTTGTAAGTTTTCGTGTAGTAATGAAACGTGTAAGATTTTTATGATCGGTATAGACTTTGATTTAATGGAGGTTTCCTTGAAGTATATGTTTGAATTTTCGGAAAGCTTTAACGATAGTTATGAATTTTTTATCGGGAATGCCGTAATTAAGTTCGGTTCCTTTTAACTTGTAAAAGTAGAAAGTAATCGGGTAAAGTATTTCTTAATTGTTTCGGTATTTAATTATTGCGTTTAACGCGTAATCCGAGGAATTGGTTTTTAGTTTTACTAAGCGTTTTGGATCGTATATAATTAGTACTGGTTTATTAATAATCGCATTTTTAATTTGTTGGAAGGTTTTTTTTATTTTTGTTGTTTATTGGAATTTGTTTTTTTTTTGGTAAGATTAGATAATAGTGTCGCAATTTTATTGAAATATTTGATGAATTTCCGGTAATAGTTGGCGAATCCGATAAATGCCTGTATTTCTGTAACGTTAGTAGGTATAAGTTATTCGGTAATTGCTGTTATTTTTTTGGGGTTTATCTTAATATATCCTGAGGTAATGATATGTTTTAGGTATTCCATTTCCTGTATGTAGAACTAACTTTTTTTTGCGTTAATTAACAGATTAACGTTTTATAACGTTTAAAAAATTTAATAAACGTATCCTGTATATGTTTTTTCTGATTTTGAAAAGATTAGAATGTTATCTAGATAGTACATAACGAAAATATCCAGGTATTTTCGAAGTACGTGGTTAATTATTCGCTAAAAAATTACTGGTACGTTCGTAAGTTTTATTAACGTAACCAAATATTCGTATAGTCCGTATTTCGTTTTAAAAGCCGTTTTTTATTCGTATCTTAGCTTAATTTGAATTAGGTTATATCCATTTTTAAAATTTAAAGCGGTAAACCATTTGGTTTTTTGTAAGCGATTTTTTATTTCGATGATTAATGGTAAGGGTATTTTGTTTTTGACAGTAATGCTGTTGAGATGTTGGTAATTTATTATTAATCGTAATTTGCCGTTTTTTTTTGGTATAAAGAATATAGGATACCTTATTAAAGACGTAGATCGTCGAATTTATCCTTTTTAAAGTCTATCTTTTAGGTATTTGCGTAAAATATGTAATTCCGTAACGTTAAGGTTGTAAATAGGATAGAACTTAGGTAAGGTGCCTTTTTTAAGGATTATTTCGTGATTCCATTTGTTATGTTCCGGTAATTTCGTTTTAAGCTTTTTTTGAAATAGTCGTTTGTACTTGCGATATTGTGGCGGTATATTAGTTATGTTTTTTTCTGGCTTTTCGGGCTGTTTTTCTAGGATTTTATTTATATCGTAAAGTTGTGTCCGGATAATGGTTATGATACGTCGAATACGTCTATTATGCCCTTGTTTTTTTTTATGTCGTATTTTTTTGGGTGGTAAGGTTTTTATCGTATCCTTATGCCTGTATTTGTCGTTTTTTTCTTAATTAATCGAATATGGGGATTTTTTCTTTTTTTCGTTTGTCGAAAAGGGGTAAAGAAAACTTTACCTGGCCAGTTTTCTCTTCGATTAAGATATTGTACTAGTATAACCATGGTTTTCCTAGAATCATCTTATAGTTTTTTAACGGAACGATATCGAAGTTAATTGTTTGGATTCGTTTTTAGATAAAAATCTCGAGGTAATTAATTTCGCGTGTAATTTTTCCGTTGTCGTAAGCAAATGTTTGATTTTCGGCGTTTTCGGCGATGTAAGGGTTTTTTTATTTTTCCATGGTAATTTAAGATTGTTTATTATTTTCGGCGTAATGTAATTTTTTTCCAAAATTCCGTTATCTATAAATGCGGTAAACCAGTATGTTTTAATTCGTACTTTAATTGTGATAGGGTCGTTTTTGGCTCTTATTGTCATATATAGAGCTTTTTTAAAAAGTTTGCATTAACTTTTTTGGTTCCCGTTATTTTATGGCTTTTTTATAGGTAGCGTTTATTTTTTGGGTTCTTTAGTTGCTTAATTTTGGTTTGTAACTACTTAATGTATTTTTTTTGGCGTTATAATGTTACCTTTAATTTTATGGTACGGGCGTTAAATAATGCATTATATTGTTTTAAGGCGATAATATCTTTTTCGATTTGTTTAATCGCGTTTTTTTTAAGCGATTTAACTGTATCGTTTAATTATCGGAATTGTTGGTTTATTAATATTATGCGTTATATTGGGCTGTATTTTTTTGTCGGGATTGTATTTTTTTTTAAACGTTTGTTGTTTACTGGGATTAGTCGTAAATACCAGTTGAAATTGTAAATTATTGATAATGTTTCGTATTACTTTTATAACTGTTTGATAGATTTATTTTCCTTGTGTTTTGTGGTTATATGTCTTGTAGTAATATATCGGGTTTTTTTCTGGACAGTTTTGTCCCTTAAGTTAATTTTTTCTTGCTGTAAGGATGTCGATAGTATTTTGTAACGCTAATATGCGTAAATGTCGGTATTATCGTTAATTCCTAGGATCGTTTCCTGTTTGGTTTTGAAAGTTAAATTTTTGATATTACATGCGCGTAATACGTTGCTATATGTAGCTTTGTTATTTTTCGTATCGAAAATAATGGGTTCGTTTGTAATGGATAATATGTAATTTCCTATATTGGTCGGGTGTACCTGGTAATAAGGCCTTATCTTAATTATAGTATTCTTTAATTTATGTATTTAATTTTAATTATTCGTACCGTTTTTGTTTTTTTTTTTTTTTGAGATTACGATTCTGGTTTAGGGGTAAATAATTTTTCCCATCCTTGATGTTCCGTTAATTATCCTGTTATAATAAACCGGTGTCGCTAAATGGCTGTTCGTAAGAAAGTTTTAGCCGTTTTTAATCCCTGTTGGATTTTTTTTTGTTTATCGTTATTGCGTACGCGGATTATGTTAACCTGTTTGTATTACGTTTCTGGTATAAGGATTAATTTACCGTTAGGTTTAATAGGTCGTTTTTCCGGTATTAGTATCCAGTTCCCGTGTCGTTATTGTTTTGGTACTTTATAATATCGGGTTATATGTTCCTTTTTGTCGTAATTATAATACTATACCTGGTTTATATTTCGTTGTTAAGTAATGTTAAGTTTTATAGGTTTTGGAGCTGTTTTAAAAAAGGTAGAAGGTATTTTGCGTTTTTTTCTTTAATTAGCTTTGGAATATCCGACCCGTAAAGTAAAATGTTTTTGTCGTTTTTGTCGTTTTTCGAACTGCCGATTGTCGATTTTTACTGCTTCCGTAATGTATTTGTCGAATGTTGTAGGTCGTGGGAATTTGATGATTTCGTTTTTGATATTTTCCTTGAAACTTTTATAAAATACGTCAATTAAAGTATCGTTTTTTTTATCCGTCCACTTTGTTTTTACTATAAGGTTCCGGAATTCCACAGCGTATTTGGAAGCTGGTCCTTTTTGGCGCAGTTGGAGGATTTGTTGGGCTGCAATTCGTTTTTTATCTGGATTTTTAAAGTTGCTTTTAAGTTTGTCTTCGACGTTGATATAACTGGAAAAGATTTTTTTAGTAGTTTTTTTTTAATTGGACTTCCTTTTTTCCAGGAAGTTTTTTATGGTAAGTTTAAATTAATCGAAAGCGTTCCTTTTTAAGCAGGCTGCAATGGCAAGGATTTGATTTGCTGGATTAGTGAGTCTTTTAAGACGAAGATAAACCTAAGCCTGGATTAGGAAACTTTGAACGTTTCTTTTTTCGTTATACGGTCCTAGTTTTTTGGGTTTTATTTTGCGAATACCAACCGGTGTTAATTAAGCTGCTATTACTTAATTGGTAAGTTGTTAAATAATAATTTCGAGTTTTTAAATCTTGTTTTGGAATTGTTAAGCCGTAAGCTTAAGGGTAACTGCTGTTCGTACGTTAGTCGATATATTGACGGTTCGAGTATTGCTTAAAGTCTAATTATATTACTAAATAAGAGTTTATAACGTATAATGGCCGGGTTAATTAATTAATTATTAAACTTAGTCGTACGGGTTTATGTTAGTAATGGTATTGTAAGAAATTAAATAATAAGATAAGTCGATAACGTATATTTAGTTACGTTTGGTAATAACAGATAATTAAGGGTAATCTGGGTAATTAAATTATATTACAAACTGGTGTTATTTAAAATTATGGAAAAGTAATAAACGTATTTATATATTAAATTACTTTTGCTGTAATTTTTAAATCGCTAGATTTGCCAGCGATTCCAATAATCCCTGGATCGTTAGACTTGCCAGCGATTCCAATAATCCCTGGATTGCTAGATTCGTTAGCGATCCTAATAATCCCTAGATCGCTAGACTCGCCAGCGATCCCAATGATCCCTTACGTAACTGTGCACGTGACTTAGGTTGGAGAATCCCGGTCTTGACCGTTTGTGGAGGCCAAGATGTGTTGGGTCGTAACACCTGGAATATACTTCATCTCGAAATCGAACATTTTTATGTAAGCAATTTATTTAATTAACAAAACTTCTAATAAAAAGTTTAAAAAGTTATTAATTTATGTTATTAATACCTTAACGTTAATTTTTAAAATAAATCGAATATTATAAATATAATTCCGGAATCGCCTTAAAATTTTAAAAACCGCTTAACATTTTAATTTGTTAATATCGTAATTTTACTTAACGCTTTTTTAAATGCTATTTTTATAATGCGTAAAATGCTCGATACCGTCGATTAGTTAACCTAAAATACTTCCATAACCTTTTCCGCTTACGTCGGTTTTTATAATAATTTTTCTTATACCAAAATTATAATTCAAAATAATTAAAATCGGGGTTATCGTAAAATCTTTTTTTAGGGTTTTTATCGCCAAGTTTTAATTAAAACCCTATTCGAAAAGTCGGTTTTTATAAAATAACCGGGTTAAAAATTTAGCTTTTAAAATATAATATATAATAAATATCCGGTAATAAACGGTAATACCCAAAAAAGCTTTAACTTTCGTAACGTTTTTATATAACTTAATTTCCAAACTCTTAATTACCTTTATACTTTTAAGTTAATAACTATTCAATCCGTAAAAAAAACCGATTATAACAATAATTCTTTAATACCATTAAAATTTTGCTATATTAATCGTAATACCAGCAAACTTACAGTTTAAAAAAATCTTATTTATATTTACTATATGCTTATAAACGAATCGTCGAATCCCAGGAAAAATCTTTACCTTATCGTATTTAATCTTTAATTTTTTAATACTAACGTCATTAATGAATAACCGGGTTACGTTAGGTATCAAATTATCCAAAATCCTCCCGACCATATGATAAAAATAAACTATAAAATTAATAAATTCTATAAGCATAATAATGTATTTAAAAGGCTTTAAAAATATCTAAAACGTCGTATAATCTTTACTAACCGGAACTAACGTAACCTAATCGTAACCGGAAGAAAAATCCATCAAGTTAATTAAGGAATATATAACAAAATTAACTAAAAACTCGTCGTAATTCTCCGGTATTTACGTATTTCGTAACGTAATAACGTTTAATTTCGTCGCGGAATTAATTAATTATAAGCTATTATCCTTTTTTTTATAAAAAACCAAATATTTCGGTACGCGGTATGAAATTATTCGAATATTCCTTTTTAAATCCGTATTTATAATACGTTAATTAATTTATTTTTTATATTAACCGGTACTTTAATGCTTTTATTTTACCAGGCTTTATAAGAAACCGTACGAATTTCGTAAGCAGGTACGATATATCTTTTCATCCTTCCGTATTTTCTTTTATCTTAAGTTAAGATTATTTTTTTTCGAAATAATATCTTTTTAAAAAAGGCTTTTTTTATGCGGGTAAACTTATTACCTAAATAATCAAAAAAGCCGCGGTTTTTTTTTGGTAAGCCGGGTATTTCGAAATGTATCGGAGAATTTGGGAAATAAGGCTGTTAATGGCGTACCAGGTTTGTCGGGGCGCTTTCTCTTTTAATTAATAACTTTTTATGCCTGCTTGAATTCCTTGGTTTTTTAGTTTAGGTTTCCTGGAAAGATAAATCCGTCGGGTAATATATTATTAATAAGGACGATTTTCTTCTATTTGGGTTTATAAATGGTGTTAATTTTAACGACTTGCTTTTTATTAATATAATTACGTATTTCCTTCCAAAAAATGCCATAAAAAGCATACGTTAGCTTTTTATCGGTAAACTATCTTAAAATGGTATCGCCGGGCTTTAACTTATTTCTAATCGCGTCTTAAATATTAAAGTAATCTTAATTAAAACAGGTATTATTAATCGAAAAAACGTAAAGATTCGTAACAGGCTTATCGGTTTTTTCGTTCTTAAATTTATTTACGCTAATAAAACAACTTAAAATTTTACCGGTTGTTTTTTTTTTTAACTTTTTATCGGTACGGATATTGCAATTAACTTTTCTTATAAGCATTAATGGAATAATAATTTTTATAAAGCCGAATTCCAAAGTTTTTTTTTATAACTTTAAAGCCCATATTTAAAGTTATTTTTAATTTAGCCATAAAATTTAATCCGAATATCAATAGTTACGTAATATGGCTGTTATCAACGACAAACAACGAAATAATAATTAATCGGCCAGCAAACCAAATGGGTATTTTAATAATACCTTTAAATCGTATCCGTTTTTACGAATTAAAGCTTATAAACGATATTCGTATTTATCGCATAACTAATCCGTATTTTTTAACATAAAACGCGATAATAACGCTTGATTTTGCCCTAGTATTAATTATACTATTAATCAAATTTTTGCCGTTTTTATAACTTACTTTAATTGCGAATTTAAATAACGAAATAATATATTCTGTTGGATTGAAATATTATACGGATAAAACGTTAATTTTTTCTTAACTTTCAGCTTTATACCTAATATCCATTATTAAAATTCTAAAATTATTTTTCGTTATTATTAACGGTTTAAAACTTCAAATCTTAGTTTCGGTTATTTTAATTATTGCTTTTACTAATACGACCGAATACCTCTAAGGTTTTAATAACTATAAAATTCTTAAAAACTTTATTAAAATTTAAATAAACCTTAAGTAATTCGAACCAAATAATTTTAAACTTTTCTTTAGTATTGTTTTTTAATTTTCCTTTCCTAAAACTTAACGATACGTTTATTAATTAAACCGCCGTAATTTAGTTCGTTATCGGTTTAAATATTAACTTTCATATTTATAAACAAAAAACCTTTATGCATAATATCGTCGTTATCGACCTTAATCCTTTTGGTAATCTTATCAATTTTTTTTTCTTTACCAGCATATTTAGTTATTATAATATTAATAAATATATTAAATTAATCAAAGTCGTCAACCTTTAAAATACGGATTTCCTTTAATCATTAAGCTTTTTTAACTTTAATAAGATTATTTTATAACTAATTACGTAAAAGTACCTTTTTATAAAAAGGCATTCCGTTTTTTATAACAAAGCAAGCTATGTTAATCTCGGTAACGCGGCTTTAATTATTACTAACCTTTAATTACTTTAGGATTTTTATAAAATAAGGCAAATTTAAGGCATTTTTTTATACGTTACTGGATTTGATACCGGTCCCTTTATTATCGGTGCTTTCGAAAAGGCTTTGTCGGCGATCAAAATATTATATCTTATCCTTATATTACTTAGAAAAGCTTGGAAAATTATAAATCCATTTAAATATTTTCTTCCAAATCGGTATTTGCTTATTAATTATTTAATATTTAAAAATTATTAAAAACTATATTATACCTAACTTAATATGGTTATCAGGGCCTTTAGAGTAAATAATCGTACCGTTATCATCGAAACAAATTAATCCAATATTTTCCATGTTAAGAAATAACTTATACTTATATATCGAATATCCAGGTTTTAAGCAAAACTAACAAATACTAAAATTAAAATTACCTAATCGGCCTTTAAGTTGGACCCCCCCCTCACGCTCCACCCCCCCAACGCGCCACCCCACAACCGCGTTGCGCGTTAATCCACTTACTAATTTCTTTCCCTATAAAAGCCTTCTTAACAACGCTTTAAAAAATTGAAAAAATTATCCTCTTATTCATCAGAATCTGCGCTTTCAAACGATATGCAGCTCTCAGCTCAATTCCGTGCGGCGCAGGCGATTAAGAAGATAACGCGTGGGAGATCCCTGCGTTTAACCTCCAAGGGCTACCAGGTCGACAGGCGATATATCACACGCCGCATTAATGGTATATTTACGCGGGAAAAGGTTAATAAGGCTTAACAGAAATTATTACGAATCCAGGAAGAAGGTTTAACCCATTAGGTTATTGTGCAAAGTTATTTAAGCTATGCGCCGCCGTATTCCCGATTTTGCCTTTACGCCCAACGGCTCCTAATCAATAACGGCAGCCTTTAACATTTAGGAAAAGGATAAGTAGCCCGTTTTCTGCGGCGTTATCCTGATATTAGGACCCTTAAGGGCAAAACTATTAATTATAAGCGCCTAAATAGGGCTTCGCCAATTTTTACTAACGTATTATTCGACCGTTTCGAGCTACCCGTTATTAAGGTTATTAAATAGCGTAACAGATACAACGCCGACGAGATCGGTATAATGGAAGGTATAGGGGAAAACGTTCTCGTCTTCGGTAAAGCCTTTAAGAAGTTCGTGCTTTTAAAGGACGCTTCCAAACGGCAGTAGGTTACTATAATCGCTTATGTTAACGTTAACGGACAAGCCCTTCCATTACTTATAATCTTCAGCGGCGGCGACGTACAACAACAATAATTTCCTAACTCCGATAATGAAATATACGAAAACTAATACTTTACCACCTTTAATAACGGCTAGACTAGCACCGAAATTGGCCTAAAGTAATTACGCGAGGTTTTTATCCCCCATATTAAGCCGGCGGACCCTAAAGAATAAAAACTGTTAGTAATCGACGGCCATAATAGCCACACCACCGAAAACTTCATATGGATGTGCCTTCAAAATAAGATTTACATCGTCTTTTTGCCTGCCCACGTTTCTTACGTTTTCCAACCTCTTAATATGGGTATTTTTTCCACCTTAAAACGGAAATTCCGTTACTGGTTTTGGAAACGTTACTTTAGACGGGCTTCCGAAACTACAGATAAGACGGACTTCCTTTAAATGCTTTTATACGTTTAGCAAAAAGTTATGATAATTTTAAAATATATCATAAAAAGCTAAAAAGCTACAGGTTTGCGCCTTATTAACAAAGCGAAGGCGTTAAATAATAAATACGTCAGGGCCGGGGCCCAAATAGCGGAAATACTTAAGCCCAGATCGAATTTTACTTCCGCATGTCTTAATTTCAATACGTAAATAACTAGTTTAGGTATTAAAACGTTTAAATTATTTAGGGATGTAAAGGTTATCGAGAAAGCCTTGGTAAAAATTAATCCAGTTTTCGGAAGACTTACTGCGTAATTTTTATTTCGCAAGATCGGCAAGGCCCTTAATAAAAAAAATAACAAATTAAGCGCTACCGAAATCCAGAATAATCAATTAACTGCTATTATCGATAAAGCAAAACTTAAAAAGCGTAAGATAATACAACCCGAGCCAAATGAAAATTTCGTAAGGATAATATCGGTTAGAAAAATAAAGGTAAGGTTACGGACCGTTCCGAAACGACGCTTTATTGCAACTTAACGAAATTAACAGGAAAATAAACTTTCCGAAAACGAAAAAGATAGCGAGGATGATCCGGAATGTATTATTGTACGTAGCGGTTAGTATGAAGTTAATTAAATAAAGGGTTGTTAAGATATTGTTATTTATATTGAAAAGTTGTGTTGTTGATGGCTTCAAAAATGGGTGGCGCGTTAGGAGGGTGGAGCGTGAGGGGGGGGTCCGACTTACGGCCTCCATAACCGCCTTAACCACCACGGTAACCACCCCGATAACTACCTTAACCTCGGTAATAATTATCTTATTTAAATTCGTTTAATTAAAATTTTACTGCATTAATCAATAAGTTTACATTATAATTACGAACCTATAAAAATTCTTGTCCTAACGAAGCATAATATTGGAAAACCTTAGTGGCTGTATTTCTATATCTTATCTTTTCCTTAAAAACCTTTAAATTCTAAATTTATTAGGTTTAAGTAATATTTAACTTTTGCAATATATTCGTAATTTCGAATATTTAATTAGGTTAATTCGATACCGTATATTTTAATTTAAGATTTCCTTATTACGGCGTTAAATACGAACGGCTTTTTTTAAATTTAATTAATATCGAAACGGATTTTTTCTTACTGTTTATTTTGGTTTTTATGTTGTATTAAAGCTGCCTTATTAAAAACCCCTTTTAAATAATTAATAGAAAATCTTTTTAATAAGCTTTTAATATATTCGTCCTTAATAACCGTTTTGCCCTTTCGTTTAGCTTTTTCCAAGATATTACGGACCTTAATAACATATTCCAAATAGTACTTATAAACGTAATTAAGTATAAAACGTTAAATTTGTTTTGTTAAAATCCTTAATTAATCTTTAATAGTCCTAATTCACTTAAAATCCTGTAGCTTAAAAATTTTTAGGATAATATTAACAGCGGTATTTTATTTAGTAATTCCGTCGATAACGGCTTTTATTCGATTTTTTATGTTAAAGTTATCCGTTTAATAAGATAACTCGGCAATTATCTTAATTTCCTTAAATTTAAACTTCTTAAACAATCGGTAAACGCCTTTAATCCAATCGGTAATTCCAATACTTAAAAAACGAAAATCCGGATAAACTAACGAATTCGGAAAAGCCATAAAAAGTATAATCTTATTTATAATATCTGCTAAAAAACCGTAATCCTTTTAATTAATAAGTCCATATAATGTAATATCTAATATAAACTATACCAGTTCAGTAAATAACTCCGAAAAAACCTAAACTAAAAAAACCTTTCGTTTTTTAAATATTTTAACAATAATTCCAGAAACCTTTTAAGTTTTATCAGGTTTTAAAAATCCAATCGGACTGTTTAAAAGCTTTATTTCGCTAGCTTCATTTTCTTTTCATATATCTATTAATCAATATTAAACAATAATATTTAACGTTAAACTGTAATTTTTCTTAAAAACAAAAAAATCGGATATTAATAACAAACCGTATCGCTTAATTTAAATAATAATCTTTAAAAACTTTAACGATTTTTTAACAAACCGATTAAAACCCGATTCGGAAATTTAATCAAAAACCGATAATTTAATACTATCGTAATTTAAAACCTCCTTTTTTATCGTTAAATACTTAAGCATAAAGTAAATAATTATACGTCTCAATTTCTTTTTACTATAATCCTCGATTCCGTTATTATAAAAAGAAATTAAAAAACCTTCCTTTTTTACGGTCCTAATAAACCGATTTTTTCCAATTAGTATAATACCATTTTTTTCGGGTTAAACTAAGTTATTTCCAATCGAAAAACCAATACCTTTATCGTTAACTTAACCGTCTTAACGCTTAAACTAATTACAAATAATAAATCCTAAAAAAACCACCTAACAATTCCCATATTAAATGCTATCCGATTAATAAAAAACAGATCCAAATAACACTATAAAGTAACTTTATCGTATTTTCTTATCCTATTAAGAAATACTTTCCTTATTTTATAATTTTCGCTTCGTAATTAAAATACGTAACTTTACAACTTTATTCCTTTTTTTATTAATATTCGCAATTCGCTTTATATCGTTAATTTTGTTATCGTTTTATAATTTTAATTTTTCACTTCCGAATAACCACGTTATTAATGACGTAATCTTAATTTCTTTCACCCTTATTAATAATCGTTCGTTTCGTATCGTTATTTCGTAATCCTTTACATAATAAAATTTATTATTTAAATTACGTAATTGGTTTAAAATTAGTTAATTAAATTATACTTTAAAATTAATACCTTCGCTTCTTTATTTATTTGTTATCGTATAAGTAAAGTTTTGTCCTATTATAAGCATCGTATCGTTTTAACTTAATAACATTCCCTTTAATTAATTATAAATAAAGTCGGCGGTATTATCATATATATTCGATCGGTCGTAAATTCGTAAATGTTTCAAATCGCTATAATTACAATTGCTATATTGTCGGCCTTTAATTAAAACTTTATCCCTTCCGTTTACCAATTCCGGAAACCGGAGCTGCCTCAGCAGTTAACTAAAGCCAATTTCCTTACCGAAATCACTAAATAAATTAGAACGGGATAACACAGCCTTAATCAATACAAAATCGCAAAAAGTATCTTCGTAAGTATGCTTAGTAATAAGTTCAAACGCAGTCTGTATTATATAGTATTAAGACTATAATGAAATCCGGTAATAAAGTTACGCCTAGCGAAAATAAACCTTTAGAAATACATACGCAATATGGAGCCACTAATCATCCGAGCTCGGACCTAAGTCCCGGCATACTGCCCCATTTTAATAAACTTTTTCGTTGGTTACCGATTAACGAATATTTACGAAATTTGGAACTTTTTAATAAACAAGATTATTGCCATTAGAAACGTACAGTTTAACGAAAAGGTTTCCTTTTTAAATAATATCAAAAACCTAAAAACGACCTTTTCCACGTTACCGAAAACGAACTACAAAATTTATTCCGACAGGTTTACGTAACCAATTAGGCTTACGGCTACTTTATACATATATACGAAGAAAATGAAAATTTAAGTAAAACAATTTAGTTAACGGCTAAATAAAAGAGATAACTTCAAAATAGCATTAACGTCGAAGACGTACAGGAAAAAGCAAAATAAGACTGTACGTAAAAAACTGATTACCTTTATACGATAGCTATATTTGAACTATTACCCTTTTTTGGACCGTTACCTCCGCCAGCGTCTGCCCTAATAATTATTACGATTATTGCGGCGACAGAAAAAATAAAAATAACCTTAAGCTTTTGTTATGCTATTTAACTTAAAGTAAACGGTAAAAAACGAAGATATTTTACGAGTTATAAACGTAGGCTTCCCGTACGTTCTGTATCGAAGAAATAATTATCGGTACGATTATAAAATATAAAAAACCGCGTTTAACGTTAAATAATTAACTTATTTTATTAATACGATCGATAATCGGCTGGTAAACTACGGAGGCTTAAGGAAAAAGATAACTTAAAGTTTGCGTTATCTTAATTAAAAAGGTTTTAATATATTAAAAACAAAATCAAAAATAAAAATATTACCTAGGTTATAGGGCTAGATACACAGGTAAAACCTACCGTTACTGCCGAAAAACCATAAAGAACTAAATACACATTCGTTAAGGAAATTATTCCTGGAAGCCGAAAAAGCCTATTTGCAAAGTTATAAAGATATACAATTTTGGAAAGTCGTCGATCAGTCCGTTATTAAAAGGAAACAGGTTCTAAGGTATATGTAAATATACGTTTATAAATTTAATAAGCATAGCTAGCTTTAAAAATATAAGGTACGTTTCGTCGTACGAAGTAATTAACAGCTTATTACTTATAACGATACATACGCATTTACCCTAACCGGAAAGTCTTTTAAAGCCTTAATAATTATTACGGCTAAATTCGACCTAAAACTTAAGTTATATAACGTTATAAACGTTTTCGTTAACGCGAATCTACCTTACGAAATATACATAAAAACGCCCTTAGGATATTCCCAACGTAACAAGACATTCCTAATTAAAAAGGCCTTATATAGCCTGAAAAAATTACCGTTACTTTAATAAAAAAAACTTTATTAACACGTTTAAGGACCTAAAATTTAGCCTCGTTCCTTATAAACTTTATTATTTTATTCGTTAAAAAGTGCCTTTTTTTTTCGTTAACGATATTATTGTTACGTATAACAAAAAAAACCAAGCCTTCGTTAATCGGTTAATCCAGCAAATACAAAAACGACATACCCTTATAAAAAATAAAACCCTTTAATAATTCCTTAAAATCGAAATAATTAAAAATAAACCTAACAGAAAAGTCTGGCTATCTTAATCCAATTTTATAAACAAATTAATTAACTTAATCTTTAAAGAAAATCTAAATAATTTCCTAAAAACGCTAATAATAAAAAGAAAACTACTACCAAATCCTAATTTAACCCATCCAAACTTTATTAACAAATACCAAAAAAAATCGGTTTTATCTTATACGTCGCAATCTATACGTAATCTAATATATCTTTTCCAATATCCAGATTTACCCGATTTAACCAAAACCTTAACAACGTATACTATAAAATAATTAATCGCGTTATACGATACTTAATCGATACCAAAATGTTAACGTTACAATTCGGCAGCAAGGACTTAATAAATACCTAAAACGACGCCTTTTTTGTAAATAATATAATCGATCGAAAAAACTCCTAAATTTACGTTATAAAACTATTTAAAAAAGTAATAAAATAACGTACGAATAAGCAAAACATAATAATTATTTTCATAACCGAAACGGAATTATTATTTTTTACGCAGGTTATTAAAAAAAACCTTATTCGCTTTTCGATTAATTAAAAAGTTAAAAGTTAATCTAAATACAAAACCTTTAAATATATAATATAATAATTAATAAACTATACGGTATATTAACGCCGACGTCGCCTTTTTACGGACAAAACTGCGATACATAAATATATATAATTATTAGTTACGAAAGATAGCAAAAAAGCGTCTAATTAGAATAAATTATACGCTTATAGGCGATATATTAGCTAATAAATTAATTAAAGTTTTGCCTTAAAAACCTTTTAAGTACTTTAAAAAATAACTAAGATTAGTAAATATTATAAAAGCCTTAAACCTGCGGAAAAAGACTTTAAAGGTAATTTCTGATAAGAAATTTGCTGATTAGGAGGATATAATTACCGGAGGAAAAGTTAAATGGAAAGCTGTAGCTTTAAAAAGTAATAAAAATATAGCAATTAACGCCCCGAATTCTTTAAGGCGTTAAGGGGGTGTGTTAGCTAGCCAGGGTGCTTTGGCACCCTAGCTACAGAAGGTTACGCTTTGATCGGAGGATAATTGTTCCGTTGCTAGGCTACACAAAAGCTGTACGCGTACTGAGAAGCTGCACAATTAGCTGAATACAACAACGCAACTGACATCCCCTATATCTGACAATTTTCATTCTACCCACGCACCCCTATTAACCACCCACGCTAATTTTTACCCACCCACGGGTACCCGTGGGTGGAAATTTTAGCCTGGGTGGGTGGGTAGTGCAAGCCCTAGGCTGGTGATGTCTCCGCCTATCTCTCCGCCCCTGCTGCATAGCGTTTTGCTTTTGGGTTGTCGGGTTTGCCAAGGGCTGGTCCCGATGACCCCCGAGGGGTTGGAGGTTACACTTTTGTCGGTGGCCGAAATACATTTCGGATATTGATGAGGGAGGGCTGCCGCGCTAGAGCGTTGCTTTATTAAGTGGACGGGATAGACTTAAAGAAGCATAGAAAACACATTCAACGCAACTCTATATACCAATTTATAGGCAGGATAAGGGACGAGCTAGACCACAGGCCCAGAGTGAAACGAATAGAAACAATATGTAAAACCTCACGACGTTGCCCACATAGTCGGTTCCCCATACCTAAAAGTCCCTCAATTATTTAAAGATGCCCTATCCTGTCATAATTAAGCTGATCGGTAGGAAGAATTGGACAAAGTGTAAAAAGTGTAAATTGTTATGGATAATTCTAGCTTTAAAAATTAGTAGCTAAGAAGTTTAATCTATAATATGGAAACCCCGGAATAACGTTTTTACGGGTTACTTACAGTTTTCTAGAACTTAATAACTAATTACGTAACCTTTATTTTGCGATATATTCCTTAAATAAAAGGAAAATATTCCTTTAAATCTGCCATTTCGCAGCTTTAGTAATTTTTAAATTAATATATTAACAAAAGAAATAGCGTAATTATTGTTAATATTATGCAATAATAAAAAAATAAGCCGTATGCGCGCTAGGTAATCTGGGTAAGGGGGTTGTTATAATTTTTCCCCTTTTTTATTGCCCATGATAACAGGTAATTAAAAAAGGGTAATTTCTCTTTTTTTATCGTTTATAGTAACGGGTAATAGGAAGTAGGTTTGTACTTTGCGTATACGCTTACGTACGTGCACTTATCTAAATTTTGGAAACGTTACAACGCTTTTTTTTTCGGTTTTAATAATAATTTCGTAAGTACCCCAAATTCGGAAGAGAGGATTACGAAGTTAACATATAGGTTACAGAAGATCATTATCACTATTACCATTACCACCACCGAAGTAAGTACTTTTTCCAGCTCCTGGAAACCCGGGGTATAATAACGGGTAATCGCAACCAGTTCAACAACAACAACAATAATAATAACGTAAATACACGTTATTGCTAAGGGCTTTGCGCAGGTATGCTGACGGTGATCGTAAATACCTGCCCGTACCGCCCACGCCGCGCGCGCGGCCAACGCCGCCAACGCTCGCGCGGCTTGCGCGCAGCGCGATGCTGCTGCTGCTGCCGCCGACGCCGCTGTCCCTGCTTCTGCCACGCCTGTGGCTCCCGTCGTGCCGGCTGCCGCCGCTCCCGCCACCCCGGTAGCTCCCGCCGTACCCGTGGCCGCCGTTCCTGCCGCCTTAATATCGTTCGCTATACCGGCTATGCCTGCCGTCGCCGCTCCCGCCGTACCGGCCGCCGCTTCCGTTCCCGGCCCCGCACAGCCGCAAACTCCCAAACGCCCGCCCCGTTAACGTCCCGCGCGTGGCGCGCGCCGCGCCGAACCCTACCTCGGTTGCCTACGTTCCGCGTTCGTAGGGCGCTTAACGGGCGCGTACTTCGACGCCGCCGTAAGTAATCGTTACTGGCGCTATGCCTTTAGGTATACCTGCTTTCCGGTATACGTACCTTTTTTAATTTTTAAAAACTTTTATTTTTATTAACTATTAATTGCAACCTTACCCTAACTTGCCCGTTCGTTATGCGCTTCGTTACGGTTTTCGAAATTATCGACCGTTTTA
The DNA here is from genome assembly GCA_004155035.1 of Monosporascus sp. 5C6A. NCBI lineage: Eukaryota > Fungi > Ascomycota > Sordariomycetes > Xylariales > Monosporascus > Monosporascus sp. 5C6A. Next base: position 722,055 of record QJOB01000001.1, read on the forward strand.
CCGTAAATTTTCTTTTTTATTTATATAATTCGTACGTTTTAAGAAACGTACTAATTACGTAATAAAAAATCCGCCGTTTCCGCGCTGCCGTACGTACTTTTCTTATAAAAAAAACGAGAAAAAAAACAGTAATGCGCCGCTTTGTTGCCGGTACGCCTACCGTCGTACGCGGCCAGATATTTACCTTTGTAAAGCAGATCCTGGATTTGTTCCTGCCGCAATAATAATAACAATAAGTTACTTTTTCGGTTTTGTTTTATTTTTTTTAATTATTAAAAATGGTTTTTTCCCGTGGCCCTAAGCTTAATAAAACTTTACGTATTTTATTTGTTTTAACGATTTCCCGAAAACGCCTACCGTACATGTTAAAAATCAAAAAATAACTTAAAATATTCGAACTTTTACTTAAGAAAAGTTTTTATTAATCCGTTAATAAGCATTTAATTAATAAATAAATAAGTTATGTTAAAAAATTCCCGGATTTATTTTTAACGTAATTATATATTCTGTATATTAACGTAACGTAACTGGGTATTAAATTTTTCGGTTTTCTTTACTATTAATTTAATCGTTTATTAATTATTACAAAAAGTTTCTTAAATTTAACTTAATTTTAATTTTAATTTTCAAAATAATCGTTTAAAAATTTTAACTTTTTAACCATATATTTTAACGTAAATAATTTAACTTTTATTATAAAGGTTATTACCGTTACTTAATAAATTACTTTTTATATAATTACTTTTTCGTATAGAGTTATTATATAACCTTAAGAAATCTTTACGTTTTAAAATTATTAACAAATAATACGTTTTTAATAATTAATAAAATTTGTATTTCCTTATTTATATTCCTGTATACGATCGCTAAAAAACGTATATAAAAAACGTAACGGATTATTTTATTAATAACTTTAATATACTTAATTAATAAATTAATTAAAATTGAAATTAAAAAATACAACAAAAGTTACGTTTAAGTAGACCATTACTGCAATATACAAAATAAAACTTACGCGTTTTTAATAACCCTTAATCTGCTTTTTAAAAATTATTTTATTATTAAAAACAAACTTTTTAATTTTCAAAAAAGTTAACGGTACGTGAACGTTATTTATTAAGCTAAAACAAATAACAATTTTTTCGATATAAAAATTATATACCAAAATAATCTACCTTTTTAATTTATTGCAAATTACCGGAATACCGAAAAATTAACTTATTTCGCCTTAATTTTTTAATTCGTATATTTCTTTTAGTTTAAAAATTATATTTTTAATTTCGGATTAATATTTTCGGTAATAAAATAATAACAAATTATTTACGAAAAATATCAAAATAACCGTACGCAGCTTATTATAAAATAGGTACGGCTTTTTTAAAAATAAAATAAATCCCTGTTTTTTTAAAGTAGAAAGAAATTTCCGATACTATAATAAAAGCGAATCCTTAAGCCCATACAAAGTTTGTTTAAATTCCGTATACATACCGTTTTTCTTAAAACCGTTTAAAAAACGTAAATTACTTTAATTAACCCTTTCTGGAAAACGTTTAAAAAGGTTATTTCCATATTAAACTAACGTATTTCCAGGGTTTATTTAGTAATTATTATTATAATTACCTTAAAAAAATCTAATTGTAAATATAACAACATATATATTAATAATTAAATTGATTTCTTGGAAATTGTTACGTACATAAATCCGTAATTTATAACGTTTTAACCAGTTATTTTTATTAAACTTATATGTAAACTTTTTTTAAAAACGATTAATTTAAATTTAACTTATATAATCGATATTTCCTTTTATACATTACGTTCTGTAAACGCTTAAATTTCGTTCTTAACGTTTTCTTTAAAAGATTTGCTTAAAAATACTTATTAAAATCCTTTTAATATTTCGGAGGTTTAGCTTTTAATCAATTTTTATAAATCTTAATTTTATTAAATATAACGTTAAATCGCTTAACGTTTTTTTATAACGCCCTTATTATAATTACTGTATAAAAAATATATAACTTTTTATATCTTTATTTTGTTACATATTGTAATAACGGAAATAAGTAAATAATATTCTTTCAGTTTCGATTTAAAACCAGGTATATTTTATTATTCTTATAAATTACGGTAACCTTTACTGAATAATCGTTACCGTTTTCGGTATTATCAAGATTTTCTTATTTCCGCAATTTTTTATTTTTACAAATAAATACTTACAGTTACTTTCTTTTACTTTTCTGAAGTTTTAAAACGTAAAAAACAAAATCTTTTTAATTACCGGACTTTTCCTTATTTATTAAAGTCCCGAACCGGATTTTAAATATAAACAAATGAGGTAATTTGCCTATTATCCCTATTAAATATACTTCCGGGAAAACTTTTTCCCTGTTATTTTTTTTGCGATAAATTTACGGAAACTTCGTAAGTTCCTTACTTTCAGCAAATAACTAAACTTCGGCTTTAATAAACACTAAACCTCGCTTTTTTAAACGTTTCCTTAAATCTTTCTTTCCGGATTAAAAATATTCTCAAAAGTTAAAAATCCACGATTAACTCCAGCTTTACCTACAAGCTTTTTTACTCTCAAATTTTAACTTTCCGATTGGCCACCTGTTAAATTTTTGAATTCGGAAACAGAATTTTTTGCTTTTTTTAAAATGTTATAATTAATATAAAGGTTATTTTACGCGTTAAATATATCGAAAACTATATTTTGTTCAGCTAAAGTTTCGAAAATATAAAAATCGTTTACAAATTTCCGGCTTATAATTAAAACGATTACTTCCTTTTTTTAAGCTTATAAAAAATCTTTTCGTTAAATATAACGTTACGCATAATAATAACTTTCCGGAACTTAAGCACCTATATTTAGTAAATATTAAAAACTCGGTATTTTACCAAATAACCGATATAAACTTTCGGTTTCACTTTTTATACTTACCTTTTTAATTTTACTTTTCGTTTTTTTATTAACAGATAAATTTACCCACCGTATACGAAAATCTTAAATTAATCGAATTTGAAATTTACGGTAATTGCGTTAATTACGGTAAGTTCGTATCAACGGAAATACTATTTAAATTAATAAACGAATATCTTATTAAGTAAAAGTAAATCATAAACGTAATTAAAATTTATATTATATAATTACGCAATTACTTTAATTATTTTAAATTAAAGTTTTTAAAAAAAATTATTCCCAGCTTTATTTTTAAAACTTTATTAATTAACTTTAAACTTATTCGTTTATTTCTTTTTACCGGTTTTTTCGTATATAAAAAAGGTATTTTAAGCTTAATTCCTTTGTTAATATACTATATTTAATAAATTATAAATCAGTTTATTACGATCGTTTTAATATTATTATCCTGCTTAATTTTGTAAATAAAAAGCCTAGAATACTTACGTATTTAATACTTAAGATTTTTAATAATCTAAAACGTTATTTTTTAAAAACAATTAATAATTAAAAAACGAAATTCTTTTTATTGTATTTATCTTTAATTATTAAGAATTATCTGGAACCATTAAACCTTAAAAAGAAATCGAAATAATTCTAAGTAATATACCAAAAAGGTCTTAAAGCTTAATTCCCGGATACGCGCCTTAAAATTACCTAAAAAACGTACGTACAAACACATTCCTTATATTTCAAACGCGCCGTCCCGATTATAATTACGTTCTTAACGTTTTTAACGAACGATTTCAACGCTACAAATCTCAAATACCTAAACTTTAAGTATTAAAAATCTTTTAATCCTTTTCGGAAACGTAAATAATTTTTTAATCGTTTTTACGCCTTTTTTTTATTTATTAATCGTCGAAAACATCAATATGCTTACCGGGCTTTACGGAATTACCGGTAAAATATTCAAATAAAAAAACAACGGCTTATATTTAAAAAAAAACTAAGTTATGTATTTAAATAAGCTTCGTAAAAACAATACTTTTAATAATTCTTCCTTTTTTAAAAAAATAATCCAAACCGTAATACCAAATCCTAGCCTTAAAAAGCAAAATTTCCGAAACGATATTAACGTAAAAACCTTTTATTACTACCATATCCTTTAAGATAAGATTATACTTTAACTTACCAGAAGCTCCAAACAAAGCTCCCTTAATTACTTTATATCCTGTACCACTAATCGGCAGCGAGGACGAGCCTGTTTCCACCACATGCCCTGTAATATCAAGCACAAAAATGCCGGGGACGAAGAGGTCTCTGGTGTTGACCAAGTGCCTCGCCCCACAATTATCGATTAGGGTAAACTGGGACAAAGGGTGCTTGCCGAATTGGACAGAATGTGAAAAGTATAAATTGTCATAGATAATTCTAGCTCTAGAGATCAGTAGCTAGGAAGCTCAATATATAATGTGGGAGCCCCGGAACAACGTTCTTACGGGCTGCCTACAGTTCCCTGGAGCTTGATGACTAATCACGTGACCCCTATTCTGCGACATATCCACTGTATCGATTTCCCTCGGACTGGCCCCCGCGGTCTCATTATACTCAGCCATTAACTGAGAGCTATGGATGGCATTTCTAATACCTCTGATAGTTAGAATCCGTCCTTCTGCATAAAGGCAACGTCGTACCTTTCGGCCGTCTAGCTTTCTCTTCCGTAGACGTGGAACGTGTTGTCCTCCAGACCCAAATGTTCGGCCGGAACTGGGTAGTCGGCTGGATAACCGCCTAGAACGGAATGGTCGTACGGGACGAGATGATTGTTCGGAACTGCATAGTCGTCTGAAGCAGGGTGGTTGTCTAGAACGAGATGGCCGCCTTGAACGAGTCGGTCGTCCGGAACTGGATAGTCGTTTAGAACCGGATATTCGTCAAGAACCCGGTAGTGGTCCAGGGCCGGATACGCGTCCAAATCCATGATGTCGTCTGGGCGGTCCGGAACGGGAGGGTTGTTAATAACTGCATAGTCGTCTGAAGCAGGGTGGTTATCTAGAACAAGATGGCTGCCTTGAACGAGTTGGTCGTCCAGAACTGGATAGTCGTTTTGAACCCGATATTCGTCAAGAACCGGATGTTGGTCCAGAACTGGGTACTCGTCCAGAGTCATATTATCGTCTAGGACGAAATAGTCGCTTAAAGCGAGATGGCCGTCCAGAACGGGAGGGTTGTTAAGAACTGGATGGTCGTCTGAAGCAGGGTGGTTATCCAGAACGGGATGGTTATCTTGAGCGAGTTGGTCGTCCGGAACCGGATGAATGAAATGGTCCTCCGGAATGGGGTGGTTCCGTGAAGCACCCCTACGCGTCCGAAGAAGCCTCGCAACAGCATGGTGGCCCTCTTTTAGAGCCAGTTCCATCGCCCTCTCGTAGTGGACATCCTTTCCCTCCCCATGTATGTCAACGCCGGCATTTAAGAGTAACTGAACTAAGTCGATGCGGCCATGTTCTGCAGCCCCTTCTAAAGCAGTCCTGCCATGCTCCACAGCTCCAGGGGCATTGACATCCGCCTGGTTCTTGAGGAGTCTCAAAGCGATACCAAAGTAGCCCTTTATTGAAGTTGCCTGCAAAGCGGTCACTCCCCCCATATGAGCCGCAGGCATGTTAACATCAGCATTTGCATCGAGAAGGTAGTCAACCAACTCTAGATTTCCGACCTCTGCTGCGATTTGGAGTGCCGTCCTCCCCCAACCAATTGCTGGTGAAGCATTTCCATTCGCACCTTCTTTAAGCAGGAGCTCGATCATCTTAATGTTACCGTGTTTTACGGCTGCTTGAAGTGCCGTTCTCCCATATCTGTATGCTGGCGGAGCATTCACATCAGCGTTCGCTCTGAGGAGGAGCTGGACCATCTCGATGTCGCCTTGTTCTGCTGCTGCTTGAAGTGCTGTCCTTCCATCGTAAATCGCCGGCGGGGCATTAACGTCGGCTCCGGCCTCGAGAAAGAACTGAACTAGCTTGACGCTACCGTTTTTAACCGCTGCTTGAAGAACCGTTTCGCCTCTAGGATCCCCTGCCCCAGTATTGAGGTCCGCTCCAGCCTCAAGGAGTAGTTGGACGAGCTTGATATTACCGCGCCGGGCTGCAGCCTGAAGTGCTGTGAACTGTCCCGGAGCATTGACGTCTGCTCCCGCCCTAAGAAGGACCTGAACCATTTCGATTTTTCCGAAAGACGTCGCCCTTTGGAGAGCTGTCCCTTCGCCATTGTTTCCACTGCTGTTGACATCGGCATTGGCGTCAAGAAGAAGCTTGACGAGTTCGATATTACGCCCGGATACAGCAGCTTCAATCAATGTCAGCCCGTCCTCATCTGACGGTGGGGCGTGAATATCTGCTTTTGCTTCAAGAAGAAGCTGAACCATTTCGATGTTGCCATTTTCTGCTGCGGACTGGAGTGCTGTCCTTCCCCATCTATTCGCTGGCAGAGCATTTACATCTGCCCCGGACTCGAGAAGAAGCTGAACAATCCTGATATTATCCTGCCATGCTGCCGCTTGAAGCGCCGTAAATCCCCCATCCTCTCCTGGGGGAGCATTTACATCAGCCCCAGCCTTGAGAAGAAACTGAACCATGCTAATGTTGCCTTCCTTTGCTGCTGCTTGAAGTGCCGTCAACCCCTCATATTCAGCTGGCATATTATCAACATCGGCCCCAGCTTCAAGAAGAAGCTGAACTATATCGATGTTGCCGTTTGCTGCTGCTCCCCGGCTTTTAGAAGGTACCGGACCAACTCGATCTTTCCGCTTTTTGCAGCAGCTTGAAGCGCCGTGTCACCGCCTTCCCCGTCTGCTGGGACATTCACGTCAGCTCCAGCGTTAAGAAGAAACTGGACAAGCTCGATATCCCCGTTTCTTGCTGCGGTTTGAAGCGCTGTCGATCCCCCCGAAAACGGTGATGGAGCATCGACATCAGCTCCAGCTTCGAGTAGAATCCGTGCCAGTTCAATGCTCCCTTTACTAGCCGCGTGTGTAAGAGGTCTTTCCATGCACTTCCCAACTCTTAAATCAGGTTTCACCCCATATCGGAGTGTCGCCCGGGCGGTTGCAATGTCCAGAGACAGAAGCGCGGAGCCGAAAAGCTGTTCAGCCAGTGCTTCAACCGTTGGTGTTTTGTTTGACAACAACTTCTCAACCAGCTGTACACTCCCCATTTGTACCAAAGCTGGCACTATGGTGTTCCGAACGTTATCGTCAACAAGGTTGTTCGACAACAAATACACAAGAACGCTGAGACAAGGGATAAGCGGGCTTATTTCAGTGAGCTGGGGCGGTTGCTCAATGGGTCCATCGCTTTCGTCTATTTGATCCGGAACTGTTGCTCGCAGACAAGAATGCAGGTTTCTGGTTATGCTACCCGAATGCGTATTCTTGGCAGTCCAGACGGAAAGGGCAGACAACAACCGGCTTGAATTGCTCTCCGTCAGACTCGGTTCGCTGAGGGAAAAAATAGTGTTCGCTATCAAAGCCAAATCTGGAGTGGCTGCTCCAATGTCAGAATGAAGTTCTACGACGGTGAAAGCAAACTAACCACTAAGCCCAATTGATGTCTGGAACTGTACCCAAGGGAGATTGTGTGATAGAACAGGGTCTGTTGAAGATGGTGGCGTGCAGACGTAGACGCCCTCAGGCGATTCGGGACGTGGAAGTGCTGTAATTTTTAGGATTGATTTACTCCGAGCCAGGGATAAGAGTCTTGATACTTTACCATTCATGCTTCGGAAAGTAGGGAGGCAGTATCTTGATTTTTCCTTCCGAATGGTTGCCTGCGAGACTCTCCTGTCTTTGATATACACATTGCTCCTCTTGTCCTTTCGTGACTCGATGCGATGTCCTATGTATATCCATACCTCTCGCGCACGCTTGTTGTGTTTGCGGAGGTTCCATTTCCGGAGCTGACGCTCATATGCCGCCTTACTATCATCGAGTCAGCTTTAGCTTGTAACATGGGGCGACACAGTACCTTGCACAGAAACCGTGGTTCATCTCCATGGTCCGCATAACTTCCTCAAGTGTCATTCCATCCTGAATAAAGTATCCCTGGATTCTCTCCCGGTGCGTGACCCAACGGTCTGCCATAGCTGGAAAATAGGCTTTCTTGCGCGGTCGATAACATACATGAGGGTGCTCTTGGAAAAGATGAACTGACGGAGTTTCGAGAAGGGAGGAAGAAATCGTTGGCAAGTTTAACTACTTCAAACGCAGCCTTAGTTGAAAGACCGAGAGCGAATCCTATTGGTTATTGCCAAATCCGTCAGCCAGCGGCAGATGCCGATCGCACAGCCAGCCCTTCCACGAAGTGATTTTCACAACCCATCGTTTGATTGGCCATGTCCGAAACCATCACCTTTACTGTAGCTGGGGTGGGCCGCCATGAGCACGGACTTGGCCACATTCAGGCTGATGCCAACAACTTCGGTCTCCACGACATTGAATGTGAACCCGGATCGTTTACGATGATCTGAATTGGTTCCTTCCACAACCGTCATTAAGGCGATGCAAATAGTGACACCTACTAGACACAGCACACAGCACTCCTACTTATAGGATGACAATGCCTGAATGTAAAGTCCGTCGACGTAGTATCCCGCAAACCATACCGGTGAATATCTGAGACTGCAATGGAGCTTCCGGTGGAAGCTACTGTTGGGATTATTGCCATTGTCGTTGCCATGCCTTCAGCAGTAGTTGCTATCTGGAAGATTATTGGCAACAATCAACCAAATCGAGGTAAATGATATGTGCAACCGTATTTACGATGGTAACTGACCACAGTGCGTTCAAGAGAGCATCACTCGGCAGGAATGTCGTGATACTACCTCGAAATATCCTGATATTCCGCATTTCATGGATCTAGAGATGGGACACATGCCACGTGGGCCTCATTGCGGACACCGGGTATATACGGCCTACAGTCAGTAGTGTTTGGTTTTATCAAACCGCTGTTACATCGCAAGCACTAATGGATGCCCAGATTGTGAATATGAAGTTTCAATGCTCCGGGTGACCCATCGGCACTGATCGACACATGAGGGTATGAAGGAGGCGGCTGAGGATCGGACATCATGCCATCCATCACGCACTGCTGGAATGGTGCACGCCGACTGACAGACCGTCCCAAACCTATTCTGACGATATGGGCGACGAGCGACGGTTACTGTTTGGCGAGGAGGTAGAGGAGACCGCGCGGACGACAGTAGCGCTGTTGATGCGCGAGTCGGCGGCTTTGTAAAAGAGAATGAGAGAAGGACACACGATTTCCATTGGATTCCTTCAGCTCGTCGATGATGCCTCAGAGCAGCGTCTTGCCCTTGCCACGGTCGCCCTTGATTCAGAGCAGCCGGACTGTGCTCGTCGGAGCGTTATCGCTGGAACTCGGTATTGTCAAGCACCCAGCGGTACGCATCTCTAAGAAGCCCGGCCTTTATCTCTCCGAGCGCGTTTTGTCGTTGCGGGGGTCGGTGGAGCGCAGGTTGGCTAGGCACCTGGCTTCAGACAGATAGTAATCATTCCAGACCTGAACGGGCGAATTGCCGTCTTTAACTATGTTCTTAACACGATTCGATTCTATCTCCGCCTGTTTTCGTAGTGCTGTCTGAGACGCCGAATCGGACGTCATGGATGGGAGTCCACGCGCTCTACAACTATGCATCAGCCTGCTAAGGCCATGCATCTCCAGAGCGGCATCCCCGAGCTCAAGCCTGGAGACAAAGTCACCCAACTACAAGAGACACTGAAGGCTCAAGCTGTACTGGTCAAATACCCACAAATCCCTTCTAGATGTCAAGCGGCCCCAAAAGTCTCACTCGATACGAGCCTCAGAAATCCACGAGAGAATCACAAAACTTTCGGCTAGCTGTGGATCGTGGATCGGCCCATAACGCCCCACCAACTGCCGCTGCAATGCAGCTTTGCTAAGCCGGGAGATCTCGGTGATAGAGTAGATGGGCATGCACCCCGTCTGGACGACCGGTTGAATGTCCCGCAGGTCCGACGGCCGATCTGAATGGCAGGCGAAGAGGAAGCCAAAGAGGGTTTACCCCTGACAGAAGACTGTGATGTCAACTTTTTTGGCACGCATGTCGTCTGCGATTCTGCCATGTGCGTTGCATTCTCCATTAGGTCAGATGTAGCTATCGCAGCGACCCATGCTACCTAATGCTTCGTCGTCGTAGTGTTCTTTCATCCATCTCAGACGCAAGCGTGTGTGGAGATCAAACACTATCAAGGTTCCAAGTGAAGCACACAACTCGCCGCAAGCAACCTCCCCATTGTCAACGAAGGCGATCTGGGGACTAGTACACAGAGCGCCGGTGAGGTAACCATTCACGCGTCCACCCAAGCATCCCACCGTCTAACAGGAGAAGCAGGTTTGTTTACGTCTAGCTGTGGTACCTATCCGCGTTGCTCTGCTGTCCTCAACCATATCGGTCTGCAGCGCGATGGGAAGGCTCCCCAGATAGTGCCTGAAGAAGTCATGCTCTCGGCTTGGACCACGACGTTCGTTGACTGGAGGAGGAGACGTCGGTTCTTTGCCAAGACAGATGCAGGCAGCGTGGTTAGGTCTGGCTGGGGATGGTTGTCGCACGAGACCGTCTGCCCCGATGAGTTCAGTCGAAAAGGGCAGCATCGGACGAGGTCATGGCATTACCGAAAGACTTACCAGTATCGATCTCCGACGAAAATAGCTCGGACCGCAGAACAACCCCGCGGCTAGGCTGGGCTTAAGGCGCGGCTGGGCTTAAGGTGCAGCTGGAGGACGTGGCTGCTGCCGTCGACGTTGAGCCGGTTGCGAACACGAGGCGCGTCCCAAGCCGGAACGTATGTCGGAGAGCCCATGAGGATCTAGGTACTCAGGGGTGATGAGGCCATCGTTGGAGACATAGTCGGAGTAGATCGGAAGGGAACATAGGATCCCAAATCATGTCGGAGGGCCCCCCCAGAGTTAACCTGGGTGGGGCTGCGATATGACGAGTACGGAAAAAGCGTAGAACATACTACATTTACACGACTCTCGTCCCAACGCAGTTTGACGTTTTGAATGGGAAGTAAGACTGGTTGACATGTGATGGATGAGCGAGCATTGGCTGGGTACGTCCATTGCAGTTTGTCGGCCAGTAGCATCGCAACTGTAGGTAGAACTAACATAACCCAACACAACTTTGCGAACATCAGGAAGAGGTTTCTTCATATGCACTGCTTTCACTTAAATTTACATTGAAGACATGTGTTCATGTTCATCTCAACCACCTTATGAGAGATGTCCCCTGGGACAATTACGAACTACAACCAGCCAAATGCCTCGTGAAGAAAGAATCATGCCTGGATGCCGTCTTCTGCGGCCAACTCGACCTACCCTGGCTCGGCCAACCCAAGCCTTAACTCTCAAGAATATCAAACGATGTCCCATCACTTTGGCCTCCTTCGTCTCGTCATTCCTTGTCGTCTTCTCGCTAGTCTTCCACATCCTGCTCTTCCTCTTCCGGTTGGCCCTCTGTCCTCATTGCCATCCTCGCGTACTGTCTGATCCTGCAATGGCTCTCTCTTGGCTCCGTCGTCAAGAAGCTCGCTTTGTGGGCATTGATGAGTATCTTGGGCATCTGCTGGATAGAACTGCAGGTCGACGGGGTTAGGCGCGGGTCCCTAGTGCGGGTCCCTAGCGCGACAGCCGCCCCTGTCGCCCGCCCCGTTCGCCCGCTCCGTGTCCGTTCACCGGCTAGGATGCTAGAGCAGGGTCATGATGCAGTGACCTAAAGACCAGCGCGTAAAACTGCCCCTAAGGCAGATAAGGTGAAGTCGTCAAACGATAGCTAATTAATTCGAGCGGCGCATAAGAATAACTAGCCCTTAAAGTATTGCTAAGAAAAATAAGCACAATACGTAATTAAGTTAAAGTCGGCCCTAAACAATACCTAGCTTTTTAACCGATACCCCGAATCGATAACAGCAATATTAACTCAAACCTTTCTATATATGCAGGCTATGGAATAATGTAGCTATCCCTAAATAGCCCCCTAAAATGCATACCTAGCAGATCTACTGCCAAACAGTTAGGCCCTGATCGATGGCTTATTGACAACGTATACATCGGTACACATAATAAAACTGGGGACTTATAATGTCAGCTAGCCAGGTGCGCTGAAGCGCCCTAACTGAAGAAGGCTACGCTCTGATCGGAGGATAATTGTTCCATTGCTAGGCTACACAAAAAGCTGTACGCGTACTGAGAAGCTGCACAATTAGCTGAATACAACAACGCAACTGACATCCCCTATATCTGACAATTATCCTCCGATCAGAGCGTAACCTTCTGTAGCTAGGGTGCTTTGGCACCCTGGCTAGCTGACATTATAAGTCCCCAGTTTTATTATGTGTACCGATGTATACGTTGTCAATAAGCCATCGATCAGGGCCTAACTGTATGTAGGTGCACGAACTACGTCCCGGGAGAGAGCTAGCTGGCTGCGGGACCCAAATGGAAGGTGGGGAAAACTAGAGGCCTGGACGGGCCTAAAATTGCTGTGAAGGCGGGCTTAACTACTAGGTATCGGGCAAAATTTTTATTACATTGTCAGGTAGTAGTGGGTCGCGCTAGTAGCCACGCCACCTAAATTAGGTGTAGCGTTTACATGGGTCAACCGAAAATACATACGAAAATTACAGCCTTTTTTGCAGCAGCTTATTAAAGCCCGAATTTGAAGCTATTTAACGTATATTACCATTTAACGTTGCAAATATGGAAGCCCTTACCGAAACCCTTATTAAAACCGTTTCCGAAGCTTCCGCCGAAACTTTTAAATTAAGTAGACGCCTTAAGAATAAATATATAAAATACCTTATTACCGAAAAATACGTACGAATCCAAACTTTCTGCTTTAATAGCTATATAAGTTACGGATAAATCGAAAAAGTTACCGGTTATTCGAAAATGTAAATTATTTACGCTTGCAAAGCTGCCTAAGCCGTTCCGAAGCTTTATACAAACCGCCTTTACGTTATAAGTAAACAAAAAAAAAAAAAAACTGGTAGAATTCGTATATACTTCAAAAGTTAACCGCCAAATGAGCTAGCTTAAATTATCCTAACGGCTATTTATGGGCGTTTTTAAGATATACATTATTCGGGAAACATTCCGCCGTTTCGGTTTCCGTTACCGTATTACCCGCCGCAAGCCACTTTTATCCGAAACTAACAAATAAAAGCGACTTACCTAGGCTTTCGAATGCTAAAATTAAACCTTTAAAAACTAATACCGGATCGTATAATCCGACGAAACATAAATAACAAAAAAACACTACCGGAAACAATACGTAACACGCCGCGTAAACGAAAAATAAAACGAAACATATATCCTAAAAAAACATCAATGGAAAGGCGGTTGGATATTTTAAGGTTACTTTTCCGGGGCAACCGGCAAAGGGCCTGGATCTTCTAAAAAAAAAACAAAGACAAAATTAACGCGGATACGTATCAACAGCATACAATTCCAATAATCAACGGATGGCTTCAAATTAACAGGTAATATTTCCATCGCTACAACTTTATTATTATGCATAACGGTACCCCGGGCCACGTAACAAAAGCTTCGAAACAAAAACTAATTAACCGCTATATTCCCGTTATGGCTTAGCTTCCGTATTCGCCTAACCTTAACCTAATCGAAAACGTATGAAACTGGATAAAGGATTATATTAAAAACAAATAAGGACTCGAAAAGAAACTTTTATATGATAATTTTCGCATATACGTTAAAAAAGTTTAAAAAGTGGTTTTTAAAAAATAGCTATTAGATTTATTACGGCAAATACTTACGCGTTACCAGGCTATTATTGACGCCGAAGGAGGTTATACGAAATATTAAGTTATTTTCTATATTTATTTTCTATATTTATATATTATGTATAGCTTTAAATATTGGTAATAAAAATTAAAATTAAAAAGGGCTATTACAAAGTATTAGTAAAATGCGCTAATACAAGGTAGGTGTTACGGACAAGGCCGACTTCTTAGCCGGAAGAGAAGCCTTAGGTGTGTGGACCCAGACGGGTAAACTTCGGATTTGCTAGATAATCTTTGTAAGCACCACAGAAACCATCCAGAAACTTTCAGGAAATTATACGAAAACATAAAAAAATAAGATATATATATAATAAGCGCATTTTCTAAATAAATAACCTCTGAATAATTTCGCTTTTTAACTATTAATCTAAGCCTTTAATTAAAGGCACCGTTTTTTAATTAAAGAAAAAATCCGCAAATTCCTTTAGCAAATAAACCCTTAAATTACTTATCGTATTATTGTTACCTGCAAATGAAAACTTTATTTCGGATACTGCTTATACCTCCAAGTAAATATATAATAAGTTCGTTACATTTTAATAACTTTTTAATTAATAATCGACGAACGATTTAAAGCCTAATTAAATATAAATTCTTTTAAACTTAATAAAGCCGATAATACAGAATAACGTTTAGCAAATAAATAATACATTCGATCCCCGTTATAGGCTAATAAAAAATCAATAACAAAAATAAACGACTTACCCTAATTAAAAAAGTACTCCGATTTATCGATAATATGGCACCTACGACTCGAATAAAAAAAACACCTTTTTCCTCCCAACCTTAACAACAACCAATTCCGACACCTAAAGATACTATTAAGGTACAAGGAAAATCGGAGGACGAAAAGAAATATATAAAAAAAAAGCCAGAAACCTAAAATCCAGAACCGAAAGGTAAGGAAAAAAACTTACTAGAAAAAAAATTGAATTTCCTGCTATTAAGGATTTAAGCCTTGGAAAAAAAAAACGACAGCGATTGTTCCAGGCAAAAAAAACACTTCGGCAAAAATTAAGGAAGTTATCCCAATACCTGCACCACCGTTATTCGGAACTAACCCATACCGCGAAACCACTATTCCACCCCCCGGATATTATGGGATATCTAAAGTTAAAGGGTACAAACTAGCTACTTTTAAGCCCTACGACGGATTTACAAACGTAAAAAAATTCTTAATCCAGGCCCGAATTCACCTTAAATTCTACCAGAATTCCCTAGTAAAAAACTATCAGAAAATACTGGCCATTTCCCAGGTATTTGCAAAAAAAGTCCTTTTATAATTCGAACTAATCTTAAGGAACTATTTAAAAAACTACCCCAGAAACTTATCGGACATTACCAATTACATTTTTAACGATTATAAGCATTTCGAAAACAGAATGCGAACTTTATTCGGAAATATTAACAAAAAACAACATATGGTAAAGCAATTATATTTATTACGATAGCTTAAGTTAGCAGCAAAATATACAACTAAGGTTAATCGCTTAACCGTTATTTCGTAATTATTAGCAAGCGTATTATTTTATTTATATTATAACGGCCTAAAGCCTTAAGTTAAAGACGAAATATATAAAATACCCAAAATAAAATCCTTTAAGAAATATATAAATCAAGCTATTATTACCGATCGATGTATTTTTAATAGGTATTTCGAAAAAAAAAGATTTAATAAGCGAAAGAATAACAAAAGTTTAAATACTCGAATTGAAAAAAAAGGACACACTTCAAAAAAAAGTTAATATAACTTCGAAAAATTCTAAAAAAAATAAGTTTAAAATAAAGTGGTTTAATTATAGCAAAAAAGGCCATTATAAAAACGAATGTTGTTTTTTAGCTAAACAAAACATTAAAAAAAGGAATTTCCTAGCTTTAAAAAAGTATAAATTATAAAATACGAATTAAATATCGAAAACGAAAAAAGGGAAAAAAAAATTAGTACCGCCTTTTTCGAATAAGAATTTATTATTATTACAATAATAAGGATTTAGGATTACAACTTAAAACAAGAAAATTGCCATATTTACCGAGACTTTATAGTTAAAACCTGCAAATATTACCCCGGATAAGTGATTTCTAAAATAACCATAAAGTTAAGATATATTTATTATTTTAATATATAAAGGTGTAAGATATATAACGAAAATGGTTAATTGCGACCAAACCTTAACAGTTACGAATAATTATCCTCCGAACTTTATAAGCTTTCCGAATATATTATATATTCGAAACCCGACATTTTTAAAAAGTAACTTACGAATAATTATAACTTTTTTAACTTTCCTGCCTGTTATAAATATAACTATCTAATTTATTTGCAAGCTAAGGAAAATAATGATTATTGGCCCGGATGGAACGACGAATTAGCTACAGAACCCGATAAGGAATGCAGATGTATAAAAATTCTACGATAGCTAAAATACCCCAGATCCTATTACTTACACCTAAAATTTAAACAAAGTTAATGGGCTATAACATAGGGATACCTATGTTATTTACCTATGTTATATATAATATATAAGGCCTTAACGATAGAAATAAACCCGTTAAAGGTTAAAAATTAACTAGGTTTTAACGTACTTATAAAAAAAGGCCCGACTTTATTGCATATAACCTTAAAATCGCAATGTAAGTTTAACAAACGAACTTGGTTTAAATATATAAACAACCATTATTTTAAGTACGTAATTAAAAAAGCCCGCGAATAAAAACGTTTTTAATATAACCAACCTTATTAGTTAAAAAACTTCAAAAACTTTCGACGTTAAAGTATTAAAAAACCTACCGATATAAAACCTTATATAA
The DNA here is from genome assembly GCA_004155035.1 of Monosporascus sp. 5C6A. Lineage (NCBI taxonomy): Eukaryota > Fungi > Ascomycota > Sordariomycetes > Xylariales > Monosporascus > Monosporascus sp. 5C6A. The sequence continues at coordinate 738,659 of QJOB01000001.1, forward strand.
AGCTAAAACAGGACTTAAAAATCAAATTAAGATTCTAATATATTACGGAAATAAAACGTTTAAAACCATAATTAATTCAAGCGCGGAAAGCAACTTTATTTCCTTTGTAATAGCAAAAAAGTACCAGATCCCTTAAAAGTACAAGTTATAGTTTTACAAATTACGTACCGTTAATAAAAACTTATTTATTTACGAAAACGACTAAGTTTTTAAGGAAACAAACAAATTCTAATTTAAATATAAAGATATTTAAAAAGAATTATTCTTAATATAGCGGATATTTTAGGATATAACGTCATCCTGGGAATACCTTAGCTTTAATTCAATAATCCACGTATTAATTTAAAAAAAAGGTTTTCCTGGAAAAACAAAGCAAAAACTTCAAAAAAAAAATCAGAAAACCTGTTATATTATCAAAAAATACGAATCTTAAATTAAAATGTTACAATATCTCAGGAATACAAAAACTTTAAAAAACTATTCAAAAACAAAAAAAACTACGAACTACCTCCTTATGGTTAATAGGATTATCGAATACGTATTAAAAAAGGACATTACTCTAAACTCGACAAAATTTACTATATAAACCCTAATAAATTAAAAGACTTATGGAAAAGCATATAACTAAATCTGAAAAAATATATATATACGGCCCTTTAACTCGCTTACCGGATACCCCGTCCTCATAATTCCAAAAATAAAAAACGGCAAACAAAAAATCGATAAAAACCGAAATCCAGTTTTTAAAAAAGTAATTAACTACAAATAATTAAACGACATTACGGTTAAAAACGGATACCTTTTAACCCTTATAAACACTATAAAAAAACGTTAATAAAACTAAATAATTTATTACGTTTAATTTTCGAAATAGTTATTACCGCATCAAAATAACCAAAAGCGAAAAATGGAAAACGGCATTTAAAATAATATATAAGCTTTATAAATACAAAATAATACCCATAAAATTTACCAACGTTTTCGTTAGTTTCTAATACTTAATCATAATCATTCTTAGATAATTCCTAAACAAATTCGTATTTATCTACCTTAACAATATCCTTACTTATTCTGAAACTTTGGAAAAACATAAAAGATATATTACCTAAATATTTAAAACGTTAAACGAAGTAAATACCCGCGTTAATCTAGCAAAAAGAATATAGCATATACAGAAAATAAACTTTCTAAGTTATATTATTATCCTGAAACAAATTTAAATCCAAAACTCTAAGTTAAAAACGGTTAAAAACTGGCTAATTCCAAATAAAGCAATTATTACGGATATCCGTTAATTCCTGAAATTCACCGGATAAGTACGCAGCCTAATTAAAAGTTATAGAGAAATAACTAATCTATTAACGAAACTTATTGCTAAAAAATACGCTAAAAAAATTCGAACTTTTAGAAAAAACTAAAAAATCTTTCTAAAAAATCAAAAACAAAATTACTAACGCCCTTATAATAAAACTTCCTAATTACTACAAATAGAAACGATTAAAAATAAACGTATCAAATTACGTTCTCGAAATAATCCTAAAGCAATTAAAAAATAACGGGAAATAATACCCAATAACCTATTTTTTTAAGGCCTTTAAAAATACTAAACTAAAATACCTTACTTACGATAAAAAACTATTAGCAATTATTTTAACGTTTAAAAAGTAAAAACCCTTTCTTAACGGAACTAAAAACCCCTTTGACATCTATTCGGATTACAAAAATCTTATTCGATTTATAACAATTCAAAACCTAAATAACATTACGAAACTTAGATAATTTTTTTATCGAAATTGTTATATGTTTCGGGATTAGAGTAAGAGGAATAATACGGGTATGCTTAGGACTAGTTTGAAACTTGCCCTTTTTCCCTGAAAATAGGAATAAGTAATTACTTATAAAGCAATTACCCCGCGATAACCTCGTAACGATTGCGTCGGGATGACACCTAGAGGGCTTAGCGCCCCTTTAAGGATGCGCATATTTCCTTAGCCCTTGATAAAGTTTTTTCCTCCTTGGGCCTTTGTTTTTAAAGGCTTAAAGAAAATTTGCCTTATTTTATATTATAGTTAGTAAAATGCCCTTATTAGGGGTTTGTAACGCTTTTGTAACGAATGGAAGTAAGTGATAATTAATAACGAGATATAATCCGTACGATTTTTTCTAAATAGGTAGTATACCTAAGATAATTTGCAGCGAGGTAGTTAAGACGCCGAAAATTTTGCCGGCAGAAAAGTTTTACCGTTTTTAAACGTATACCGTTTTTGGTATATATAAACCATCCTTTTTTTTTATTACTTAACTATTTCTTTTTTTTATCGTATCGTGCTTGTCGGTATATAACCTGTTATTTACTTACAGTAAGTTTGTTTTTTTAAGTTCGTTGCGGACTTTTGTATACTTTCGTTATTAATTAATAACGAAATAGATTTTTATTCGTAACTCGTTTTCAATTTCGTTTTTTTATATTTTTAATATAATTTTTTATAAACTTCTTAATTTCCAAAATGGCCTTTTTTAAGAAAAAACAAGCCCATATACTGTAAGTATTTCTTAATAACCTTTCCTTCCTTTCGTTAATAACTTGCTTTAAGGCCTTCCGCGATATTACATACCTTCGATATATTATAACGATAACTCGCGCGTTTAATTATCGCTACAAAGTCGATAAAGCCTCGAAAAACATTAATAAATATGTCGCCTTTCGAACTGGCGGCAAAGTTATAATCGAAATAATTTCTATGCGCCATTAGCCTTCAGCGATAATAATGTTAATTCGTAACAACAGATACCTGCGTTTTTCCGCCCGGTTACTTAAGAATTTATAAAGGCGTTTTAGGAACTTATCGAATTCGAAACTTTCTTTAAAAGTAAAACTAAAGCTTTTAAGGAAAATTATGTTATTTATAAACGCAAAATAAGTTCTTTTCGTCCTTTTAATAAATATTTTGCTGATGTAATATTTAGTTTGAAAAGGCTTAGATTAACGCTAAAGCCCACTTTGATAAGGTATATGAAGCTTATAAAAAAAATGTAAGTTTTTTCCGTAACGCCTTCGTAATAAATTATATAATTAACTTGTTATTAACTCGGTATCGATCTTTTTGTAGTAAACGCCGGTACTTTTCAGGCTTACTACCTTAAGCTTTTACCTGGTAATAACAAGGTTATTTCTTTTTTGCAATCCGCTTTCCTGCAGCTTTTTTAAGAAAACATCCAGTAAATAAAGGATACCCGTGCCGTTTTCGACGTAAGTACTTAACGACCTTTTTTTTTTAATTAATTACTAACTTTTTGCGAAAAGAAAAATTAAGTATATTATTGGTGCTGCCGAGTAATACGTTGCTTTTGCTAAAAAAAAATAATAAGCAAAATGGTAAGTAAGGCGAAAATAACGCTTAGGCGTTTTTGTAATAGTTAGGTAATTTTCGCTTCGATATTATTACGAGCTGGATTTAAGTTTCGTTTTAAGATATTTAATAAACCGTAGATACCTTATTACGAAGTACATATATTTAAAGGTTTGGCGGTAACGCCCTTTAATAAATAATAAGTAATAATTAACGTTCTTTTTATATTATAACTTTTTTGTTATGCCGTATTTTCTTTAGTAACTTTTCCTTTTCTTTAATTTTCTTTATTTTAATAATGCTTTATATAAAGTAACGAATTCTTTTAATAAGTAATCGCGAGGTTCCCAAGTATTTTCTTCGGGAGGAAAACCTGCTTATTTGATAAGGTATTATCTATTTTTATGGTTTTTTCGGTATGCCAGAATTTCTTTTATTTCCTAACGTTTTTCCGTTTTTATATCGAAGTTACTTTTCTGCTTCTTTTTAAGGTTACCTTTGCTATGCCATAGCTTAAGTAATAATATGGAGAAGACGTTATGGATTTTGTTATATGGAAGTGGGAGTCGTATTTTGCAGGCTAGTTTCGAATTTATAACCTTCGTAATTTGAAAAGGTCCAATATATTTATTGGAAAGCTTCCTATTAGGCCTTTGTTGGTTAATATGCTTGGTAGAAATCTTTACTTATTATTCTTTTTGAAATTCCTTCGTAATACGGCCTTTGTTATAATATTTCTTATACGTATCTTAGGTTTTGTAAAGTTATTTCTGCAACGTTTTTCTTTCTTTTTATATCGCTATAACCCTTTTTTAAGTTGTTTTAATAGGCCTGAAATTTTTGAATTGTTTCGTTATAAATACGACGTTTTTTGGAGTTCGTAACGTATACCCGAAAAGCGTTTCGGCTGGTGTTATCTTGGTCGTTAAATGGTAACTGTTATTATATGTAAATTGTGCCGTTAATAAATATAACGCTTAATTTACTTAATTCAAATTGCAAAATATTCGTAAATAATGCTTTAAAAGTTAATTTTAACGTTTTGTTTGCCTATTTGTTTATAGATAAAAGGCTGTATTTAATTTCCGTTTAATTACAAAAAATTCGCAAAAGGTTTTCTAGAAATTGTTCGTAAATAAAGAATTACAGTTAGAAATTATATTATCGGGCGTGCCGTATTAATTAAAAACGTAATGAAAAAATATTTTAGTTAAACCGCTGGCGGTAAGCTTCGTTATTATAACGATATAATAAGCATATTTTGTTATTTTATTTATAACAACAAAAATAACATTATAGTTTTTTTCGCCGTGCGGTCTAATAAATAACGGCAGGCTTGTAATAAAATTTATGTTAATTTCTTAAAACGGACGATCCGGAATCGGTAACGAAACAAGTTCTTTATAAAGTCGATATTGTGCCGCTTTAGATTTCTGGCATTTAGGGCAGTTTTTTAAGTAGTTTTTTATATTTTGCTTTTGCGCTTTCCAGAAATAGTTTCGAGTTAGTTGTTTGTACGTTTTTGTAACGTCGAAATAACCTGCTATAAGGAGATTATGATATTGGCTAACGAGCTTTTTGCGTAAGTCTGGGTTGTATAGCATATAAATTGCGCCCTTGTACTTTAATAAGCCGTTTTTTTTTTCGATACGTTATAACTGTTTGCCTGCTTTGCGTTCTTTAAAGCGCCTAGCTTCCCAGGTTTTGCTAAAAACAAATTCATTTTTTTTTGTAGCTTCAAAATTAAAATAGCTATTGGGCTTTTTTCCGGTAGTGATACCGTTTCGATAGCGTTGCTAACGTTCTGTTGCCGTGGAACGAGCAGTTTGCGATTTGCAATTCCAGCTAGTACATACCTTATCTTTTCGGGTACGTCCTTAGCCGCCTTGTTCTCGGGCCCGTATGTACTTTCTTTCGGCGAAATATCTGTAACCTTTTTGATAAGCCGATAGATATTTGCAGCTCCAAAACTTAACTAAGGTATTTTTATTTTTAATATTTCTTTTATTACCTCGACGTTATTTTTTTTTAAACTTTTTTTTTCTCGTTATTCCGTAACAGGTTAAGTTTTCTTAATAATCCATTAATTGGGTTATTTTTCCCTGGCCGGAATGTAATAACGAAATCGACCGTTACAAAATAATCTAGTTATTTTAATTACTTTGCATTAAGTTGTTACTTTAATTCCAAATACTTAAAATTAAAATAATCTATAATAATTTCGACGGGGAATTGCGAATAACTAATAAAATAATGCCATTTTTCGAAGGCGTCGACGATGGCTAAAAGTTCGTTATTTTTTATAACGTAACGAATCTTTTCCGACGTTATTTTTCAAGATCTAAATGCTATTAGGTATTAACGGTTTTTATATAATTAGGATATAACTGCTTTAATAACTTTCCTTAACGCATTTATCTCGATATAAATAAATAATGACGGATTAAAATACCGGAATATCTTCCTTATTATAAAAGCTACTTAAAATATCTTAAACGTTATCTTTTCGCAAAAAGATAACTATATAAGGCCTTTAACCTTTCCGCGAAAACGATCCGTTAACGGAATAAATATTTTTGCATAATTTTTAATAAATTTTCGATAAAATCCTGTAAATCTTAAAAAAACTTAAATATCATAAATGCTTTCCGGTAACGGCTAAGTTTTAATAACCTCGACGCGACCTTTTTCTATCTTAATGTTATTCGGCGAAATTTAAAACTTTTAAAAAAAAACTAACGATACATAAAATTTACACTTGTTAATATTCGTATAAAGTTTTTACTTTTTTAACTTTTCGAATATTTTTCGAATATGTTATTCGTACTTTACTGGGTTTCTGTTATATATCAGTATGTCGTCGAGGTAGATTATGTAAATGTAATCCATTAAGCCCGTTAACGCTTGGTTAATATATATTTAAAACGTAATTAAGCCGTTGTTAAATCTAAACGGTAGCATTAAGTATTCGAAATAACTATATCTCGTCCTAAAAACGGTTTTTTATTCGTCGCCTTTTTTAATACGTATTTGGCGGTACGTATCTTTTAAATCCAGTTTCGTATATATTTTAGTAATTATTAAACGATCTAGGATTTTTTGTATTAGCGGTAACGGAATACGGTTTTTGCGAATTATCCGATTAAGCTTTTTGTAATCGATGCAAAAACGTAACGCATTTTCTTTTTTCGGGGCGAATAATACAGGGGTTCCTGCTGGGCTGTTGCTCCGCCTAATCCATCCTTTTTTTTCTGTTACCTTTAAGAACTTTCTGAAAACCTTAAGTTTCTTTTCTAAAAGTGGGTAAAAGGGTTTTTAGGGAGGTTCCTTTCCGTCCATTAGATTTATCGCATGTTCGTATGGTGAATGTTCTGGTAGCTTAGCAGCTTCTTTCTTGGAGAATACATTTGCGTAATTGCTATGATATTTTTTCTGGTACTTTTCGTATCCTCTCAGTACAGGCTTCTTATCCTCCTTATCCGGCTTAGCCTTTTCGTCCGGCTTTACCGATATAATAGCTGCTACCGTTATGGCGAAGTTACTGTTTCGTAGCTTTTTCGTTAAGTTAGCGAGCTTGATATCTTTAGGCTTAAGTCGATATCTTTATTAAAATAATAGCCAATTAATGGCGGGGTTTATTTCTCGAAGCCATGGAAACCCTAGCAAAATATCCGGTCCTTTTACCTTTACGACGGCGAAGCGATATTTTTTTAACTTCGTAATGTTAAATAAGTTTGTAATTCGTATCCATAACGTAACATATCCGTATATCGTAATAAGATCGTTTAAGTAAATTTTTAACCTTGGTCCTGGTTTTAATCGAAATAACTAGTTATTTTCTTCGAACGTTTCGTAACGTATCGCGTTATAATTTACCCTTAAATCTATTTAGTTACGAAACGTTATTTATTAATTCCTTTTACGTATTTTTAAAAAATAATACATACGTAACGAAAAACCTTCTTTTTATTAACGAAAGTTATTTATGGGGTTCGAATTAATACCTATCGGGATTTCTTTCGGATATCTTGTTCGAAAATAACCTTTTTTATTACAACCAAAACATGTCGCTTCGGGGCAGTTGCTAAATACATAACCCCTCTTAGCGTAATAGCCGCATATAAAACTTCGAAATATATCCGATATATTTTAATTTCTTTTAAAGTATTCGAATTTATAATGGCCTATTTTTCCGCATTTAAAATAAGTTCCTTATTATATTTCTAAAAGCTTTCCGCGAAATATAATTGTATTTATTATGCGGTTTAAGTTTTATAATAACTGCAAACTTTAAGGTTGCTGTTAAATCTTAAAGGAATGTCGATTTATTCGTGGCGTAAGGTTTTTTAAAGCAAAAACCCGGGGTAATAATTTTACATTTAAAGTTTTTTTATAAGCTGCATCCAAGATTTTTCGCGAAATAATTACGGATACGAAGCTAGCTATATAAAAACGTAACCGCATAATAAAACGACTTATTAAAGAAGCAATGCTACCTACCTATAAAAACGCAATAAAAACTTGTTTATATCGTTAATAAAAAGCGTCGACCGTTTTATTAGGTTTTTGATATATCGTATTAAATTTTGCATCGGCAAAAGCAAGCCGCCGTATCGTATCTCCGAAAGCACTTTCAAAAACTATCTTTAGGTTATACCAATTTATGGAACGAACATAACGGAAACTTCGTACCTTGGTTTTTACGGCCTTACTGCCCTCCTATAATTTCCAATAAATATTTGCAGGCGAATTAAATACAACATATACCAATGCGTAATTTATTCCGTAAAATCGTAACAAAAATTCCCAATCCTCGAAAGTAATATCCAGCTAGGTCGTAAAGTTCGTATATTCGAAGTAAATCTTGCCCTAATATTTAAGGTTAAATAAGGTCCTAAGCAATCTATCTCTTTTTCCTATTTTTTACAAAGTCTCAACTCGCTCGCCGATGGGTAACGTAAATCCTTTAACGTTCGAGCTTATCGGAAGTATAAGGTTTGCAAGTACCGCAATTCCCGAAGTCCTTATATTAACAATACTGTTAAACGTTATAAAACCTAGCCCGGAAAAAATATACGAAAAGTTCGCTACGCTTTCATCGAGGATACGTAATACAGCATTTAGCTGCTGGACCTTATAATCTAATTATAAACGTCGTTATTTTTTCGCAATAATTTCTTACAAACATCGTTGTTTTTTTTCCAAGCGGTCGTTTTCGTTATTTAATAACTAAATTTCCTTTTCGTACTTGCTAAGCCGTCGCCGAAACCTTAATAAAGTAAGTTTAGGCTTTAAGGTCTAAATAAGCTTAGTAACTGGAACAACCGGTTCGTCGTTATATAAGGTCGTAATTATCTCGTTTATTCCTTACGGTTTAATCGAAATAAAAAAGTTTCAATCTGTCATATGTTTCGGAATCAAAATAAAAGAAATAATACGGGTATGCTTAGGATTAATTTAAAACTTGCCTTTTTTCCTTAAAAATAAGAATAAGCAACTACTTATAAAACAATTACCCCGCGATAACCTCGTAACAATTGCGTCAGGATAACACCTAAAGGGCTTAGCACCCCTTTAAAGATGCGCACACTCCCTTAGCCCCTGACAGAAATTCAACTTTAAAATCCATTACATCAGAAGTAAAAAAAATATCCAGGTAGCTATTTTAAATTACAAAAGTAATTATAACTCCAAAATCCCGAAACGTAATATATAAATATTACAAATTACAAAAAACGGTACCTTACAACTATATATAACCCTAAAACAACCTACGCCAAAACTGCTAATACAGATTAAAAACTTTTATAATCCAAAGAAACGGAAAAAATGAAGCAATTAAAAAAAAATCCAAAAACTAACTACTGTACCATAATAAAGTCTACATACCTAAAAAACGACAAAAGCAATTTATTAGAAAATTTTACGAAAACTTTTTATACGAATACTAAGGAATTTTTAAAACCATTAAGTAATTACAAAAAAAAATATGACTTTCCCGAATTTCGACGGATAATTACAAAAATAATTAAAAATTATAACATTTATAACAAAACTAAAATAACCTGACATAGGCCTTATGGCTTATTATAACTTACAGATATTCCTAATAAAATATAGAACATTATCGCTTAAAACTTTATTATCGGTTTACTTTTATTTAAAAACCCAATTATTAAAATTAAATACGATAAAATATAAATAATGATTAACAAACTTACTAAATATAAATACTTTTTACCTTTTAAAAAAATATAATAATAAATTATTAACTTATATTTTTATATAATATTACTTCGACAAATACGAAATGTTAAAAAAATTATTTCGGATAAAAACAAATTATTTATATTTAAATTCGGTACCAGCTTTTTTAAGCAAATTAATATTAAACTTAAATTTTCCATAACATATTACCCTTAAATAGATAAATAAACCGAACGATTAAATCAAACGTTAAAACAATACCTACGAAACTATATCAACTACTAACAAAACAACTAGGTAAAATTTTTATTATTTATTTAAATAACTTATAACACTTCCGTTAACAAAAACATAAACGTATCCCCTTATATAACGGTATATAAATACAAAACAAAAACCTAACGACCAAAATAACCATTAAACAAAACCTATATAATTACCACAATCGCACTATAAACAAAAACGATAACCATAAAAATCAAAATAATACAAACCCGTTTATAGGCCGAATTATAATTTCTTCAATAACGGATAGCTTAATATTATAATAAAAAAAATTAAAAAACTAATTTTATCAAAAGGAAATAAAGTTTACTTATTACGACAAAGGCTTAACGTAATATCGAACATCTCATAAATCAAAACGAAAAAACCCAACGACAAGTTCGATTTTAAAAAACTTAACCTTTTCAAAATTAATAAAATTATTTCCAAAATTATTTACCGATTATCATTATCCAAAATAATAAAGATATACCCAGTTTTTTACGTTTCCTTACTTAAACCAACACCAAAAAACGCCCCGCTGGAAAAAAACTTGAAACTAGAAAACAATACCGACAAATACGAAATCGAAAAAATACTAAATTCTAAAATAATTAAAAATAAAGTCCAGTATTTAATTAAATAAAAAAGCTACTTACATAAAAAAACACATAAAAACCACTTAACCACCTAACGAATATAAAAAACCTGGTTAAAAAGTTTTATCGCCAAAATTTTAACCGACCGTTTCTAATACGGCCAAAATTACCGGTAATAACAATCCCCTATTCAAATCCAACCTTACGGCGTTCCAATCGAAAAAACTAATATCTAAAACTAGCTACGTTTATTCCCGTTACAAACGTTCCTTTTCCTTATCTAATTTTTCTTTTTTTTAACTTATCTATAAAACGAAATTCTTTCCAAATTATTTTTATATCATAACGTTAAAAAAAGTCTTATTAACGGCTTAATCGAATCAACCTAACCGTAACTTCAGATTATAACCGCTGCAAATCCAGCAAAATCTTTTCGGCAGCCCTTTTTTTTCGGTTAATACGTATTTTTTCTAATCGAATGTTTTAAAACGACTTTAAAGAAACGTTATTTCCCCTATATGTAACGTTCGCTTTATAATAATATTAACACTTTTTTTCTTTAATTATTTTACTTTTTATTATTAGTAAAAAGTTTAAGTCGTTTCCGTAAAAAACCTAACATAATAACAAGAATTAATTAAAACTTACGGAATAAAAAACCAATCAGGAAAAAAAGTTAACCTATTTATTTTTAAAAATAAAGATTTTCTAAAAAAGAAGAATAATATTACGGACAAGGCCAACTTTTTGGCCGGAAAAAAAACCTTAAATATATAAACCTAAACGGGTAAACTTCGGACTTGCTAAATAATCTCTATAGGCACCATAAAAACCATCCAAAAATTTTTAGGAAATTATATGAAAATATAAAAAAAATAAAAAATATATATAATAAGCCTATTTCTTAAGTAAATAACCTCTAAATAATTTCGCTTCTTAACTATCAATTTTAATCTTTAATCAAAGGTACCGTTTTTTAATTAAGGGAAAAATCCGCAAATCTTTTTAACGAACAAACCCCTAAATCACTTATCATACTATTATTACCTGCAAATCAAAACCCCATTTCGGATACTGCTCATACCTCCAGGTAGATGTATGACAGGTTCGTTACAGTAAGTTATTACCAAATAGGCCTCTTAACTTTAATACCTGCTAATAAATAAAAATTACCCACAACACTATAATAACCCGGAACTCCACCTAATAAATAACCTTAGCAATAAATAAGAGATTTCTCTATAATAATAACCAGCCCTTATAACTTCACTTTGTAATATCTTAACAACCAAAATAATACGAAAATAAAAAATAACTTTAATAAAATAAATAATAACGGCCTTATTTAAGCCTTATATTTATCAAGAATTAATAACTTAAAATAAATCCCTATAATTAAATTAAATAACACGTTAAAACGGAAAATAACTATATCTATAAGGTTTGCTTTATACGAATCAGAATTTAGTTATACTGCAAAATTTTGTAATTTTATCTTAACGTTTGCAACTTTCCGCTTCTGTCTCATTTTACGTTAATTTCGTACTGAAAATTAAAAAAAAAACGTAATATTAAGCAAAAGAAAAAACAGCAATATCGTTAACATCAACACATAAAACACCTTCGCACCCGCGTTTCTATAAAGTAAAGCAACTTAATGGGGCTTCAATGGGCCTAGCTTCTGTTCTAGGCTAATGACCCGCTAAAAAATTGTTAGCGCTAACTCCTTGTCGCCTTCCGGCAGATAGCACACCTGGCTAGCTGACACCTACATTATTTATCTAGCTACAAATAAATAAATTAATCCATTCTAGATAAAACTTAATAATACACATATCATCATACCAACAATCATCAGAACGCTTTCGCGTATCTTCACATATACGTATATTATTATTATTTCTTTTTGAAAGTTTTTGAAATGAGAAAGTAAGCCCTACGAGTTCTGCGATCTACTGAACGTAGCATGTCGAAGATGGGACACTACAAACTGATCGTACTAAAACATAATAGGCAGATTATAACATCATGGAGGGGATGCTTCAGAGACTAAAATTGCTAGTATTTCATAGTTTATTAGGATCCCAATAAGACCTGCAGAGTGGGAATGCAACAAGTGACGAAGGGATAGTGATGGAATGCCGAACAAGAGACATGATCCCTACTCCCGCATTCTAGCCTTCAATCAAAAGCAGTTTAAAGTTTCTCCCTAGAGAGGCCCGCCTGATTGCCCACGCTCGCCCCACGGTCATCAACCTCAACGACGCATAGGATGAAGGTGTCCTTAAGCGCGCCTAGCCGGTACTCTCTATTGACCTCCTGATAATCTTTACTGGCAGCCATGGCCGCGAAATGCTGGACGCTGGGATAGTGGACGAAGGCGATTTCGTCCCATCCGTCGTCCATGGCTTGCCCGCCAGCCACCTTGCCGACGATCTTGACCCTGCCGCCGTGTCTCGAGCCGACCCGTGCCGAGAACTCGGCGCCGTATTTCTTGTACTGGTCTTTCTTGCCGGGATTGAAGGCCAGGAGGTTAAGCATCGAAACGGGATGAGCCCTGAGTTGACCGGGCAGCGACGATATCCAGTCGCTCAGCTCGGGAGACACCTCGAGGTTCTGAGATGACTCCGAGGGCGTGGTCTCGTGTGGGACCGGTGGCTCGACTGAGCCCGGCTCCGGGTTCAGGAGTCGGGCGTTGTTTTCCGCATACTGGGACAGGGCTTGGGATGACACCCCGCACGACGCGCTCCAGAGGGCGTGTATCTTGGCGCGGACATTCCCGGGGATTACGGCTTCGGCATCGAGTATGAGGAGGAGATCCCAGTGGATATTCCGCGCCAGCAAGTGTCCTGTGGACATGCGCGACGGAAGAATCATCCACCGGAGAGCCCGCGCCTGGACAATGGGCTTAATGTCATTCTGGCGAAGCTCAAGTAGGAATGACTCGACCGAAGTGCCGGGTTCTAGGGCAATGAGGTGTAAACCGCATAACACCATTTTGGAAACCTTCAGCTATGTTATGGAGCAGTGTTATCGCTCAGCTGTATTACAGTACGGAGGGATTGGCTAAGATTTGGAACCATTGGAGGCACATTGGCCGGCTATCTCCGAGCCCAATGCCGAACGCCGAGTGCGGAGCCGGGGGGGGACAAAAGCCGTCCATCTCTCCTTATCAAGTTTACCAGTAGCTGTACGGTACTTCGGATGTTCAACACTCACTACTCGGTACCACTCTCTCCTTAGTCCTTTCTTACTAGGCGATTATTTGAAGAGACTTTTGTTGTGGTGCACTGCACCATTCAGCTCTATCGGGGGGCCCGGCTTTCGGCTTGTAACAGTTTGCGGCGGTGCCGACAATCTATCCCTCGCCCGGAAAAGACGGTACCTATTAAAGTAGGTACTGCCAGGCGGCGGCGAGTAACGGAGAATTATTTCGACTATTATGCTTACCTCGGGAGGTAGGTGTGGTCCTGGGAACGGACGCTTAGTGCGGGCGACAAGGACAAAGACAATCCGACAGCTGATTGATTTTTAGTTCAACCCCGTGAATCTGTGAAACCACGTTGGGGGATCATCAGGAGAGCAGGTGGTTAATAAAACCAATGTTGCCCCAGTGCCCGGGGACTGATCCACTTAACCACTGGCCATAATAGCTGAGCCACCTCCAGCTACTTAGGTATATCCCATCGCTGTCATTTGTACGTTCCGCACAAAGTTTCCTGTTTAACAACGTCCGGATAATCATAGGCCTGTATTAGGAATCGCTGAGTAATTAGATGTCATGCTTCGGCTATCTTGTATTATCCAATTCCCATATTCTGCTGCTGGGTATCCAGGTGGCTCAACTATTTTGGCTAGGACCAGCCACTGTCTCTTAGTGCAAACTACTCTACAATTTCTACATTGAGCACGTCACGAAATACAGTCGAATCTATCAAAGTAAGACCCCCTTGAACTTCCAACTCTGCACTAAAGGGGCGACCCTAGCACACATCATGCCTCACGATACCGGGTTGCGTGCTCTGGACATGCACGCCATTGAGAAACCTTGTTAGATGTTCCGTTATCTGACGAATCCCGAGGGCGTTTCGGCATTCGATCGTCCGTCAGCCTTGGAACAGAACGTGTTGGGGGTGTGTGGAGCACGAGGCGTTGATTGATACAGGCATACCCTACCATTGGCAACCGTTGCGCTTCGCATTCCCTAACGGGGTAAAGCGAAGAGCAAGGCGATGGTGGGCCAGAGCCCGTCGACCGAGGATCCAGGGCTTCCTTGCGCAATCGGAGGAATGGCTGGTCCCGGTACTCGGCGAAGTCGGATTGCGCCTGGGGCGTAGTCTAGGATTGTTCTGCCCCAATGCGCAAGGCAAAAACCGGCATGACCGCTATCTCCATAAACTAGCGGAACCGATGTCCGATTGCCCAGAACCTATTTCTTACGAGCTACGCGTCCTCCTGGCGGACCTACATAACGTGACATCGGTCTCGCAGGGGCGGGTCTCGCTTCAGGGGGTGCGAGATCTTGAACCCCGGCGACCCCGCGCTTATAGTTCGTGGGTGGGTTCAGTCAAGTTATGCCGCAGCCAACCAACGCGATTCGAATTTTGGAGTATTGGCCACTGCGGTCCACTATGCCGCGATTCTATGTTTCATAAGTACCGCAGTTGAAGATAGACCATCCCGTAGTCTGTGCTCTTATCATTGTCCGTATCTTCATAGCGCGAGACCTCGACATCTCCTGACCGCCCGTAATCCTTAATAGGGGTCTCCTTTAGTGACATCTCCTTTTCACATCTACGTCCGGAACAACCTGACTAGCCACAACCGTCTCAGAACCTCGCTTCTCTGGAAAACAGAACAACGCTCGCCATCATCCGCTATGGCTTTTGGGAAATGGAGGTTTAGCCGCAGCCGGAGCTCTCGGAAGAGTAGGAACAGCTCTGGGAAAACCGGTTCCAGCACCAATGGAAGCACGACGCCCGTCGAAAGCGACGGACCGGATGCCGCAAATGCGCAACTGCAAGCACGAACCCAATCTCGCATCTTACGAACCTTTCCCGGAGGCTTCCGATCATCACAGCGGTCAAGGACGGCCTCGACGGAGAAGGATGTGAACTATGCTCGTCTCCACAAGCCGTTTACCAAGCAAAATCTGGAACACCAAAAGATACTAAGCGCCTTCGAATGGAACTTCGGCACGAGGAGAAACAGTCAGGAGGCTATGAGCATCTGCAGTGGCATAAGCCCCTGTTCATCCAGACGAGCGAGTGTCGACTATGATCAGCCCTTCTCGCCGTTCGATCAAACGGACGCCCAGCCTCGCTTCAGTAGCGACCTGGCCTGCGATGGGCCACTGCCGATGCTCGGCGGAGGATTTGAGAAAGACAGAGCGGTGTAACTCGACTCCCCACGCGTAATACGACTTGAGACGGCTATCATAAGTACGATTTATATCAAGTTCGGTGTACGATGGCATGATTCATGATTGGCAGTTTCTGGCTAGGCAATGATTCGGCGTTCAAGGTGGCACGGAGGGTTAAAATGGCCGGTAGATGGGCGAAAAGGTTCAGGGGCGTACGAAGTGTATGGGCACTTCACGGTTGCATATAGATGCGATAGACATCGGGCATCCGAGTCGATTGAAAGTTAATTCTTTGCTTGCTCGAGGCAGGCCGTATGTATATAGAATGACGCTATTTATGACAGCATCTGAGGCCTCAGAATTTTCAGTGTAATTGATACTCATCGGAAGTATCCTCATCGACTGTGTAATTGTTCATCATAGGCCATACACGCAGACTGTAAGAAAATCATAACACTTATTATGCATGCTGCTAGATGGCACTGAAGGAAGTGACTTGTGTATACCAAAGCTTTTGCACTGATACTCGCTTTGCCGACATCATGTTCGCCCAGCAGCATTAACTGACTTACGCTGGGATAGAAGAGCGACTTTGTGACCATCGTCATCCATAGAAGCAGAGGAAAGACCGGAAGTCGGCTGGTAGAGGACCGAGCCTCAATCATCCTTTACGAGGATCCTATCTTGAAAATAACGGAGACGCTAATAGCCTTTACAATAAAAAAAGCAAGCCAAGTCTAGCATTGGTAGACTTTGCCTTTGGGCAAAGCTGCAAGTGGTTGAATATGGTTGATGATATCGAAACATTGGAGGCTGTCACTCTGTTGGGGATTGAAAAATTGAATGACTTCGTAAGAGCACAGACCGCCACGAATGGGATAGCTGGATAATCACGTGATCTGCTGCCACACACATTGTGCAAGGGCCCCTCCCAATACCTTTCTCACTGCCCTAATTAAGCGAACTCAAGGAAAAAACCCGTTCCGCCCTGAACCTTCTCTCTTTGAAACTTCGCGACAATTGCGATCGATCGACGTCTTCAAGGCAACAATTCGACAAGACAGTTGCCCATCATGTCGCTCGTCTCGGGAGAGAAGTCGAACTTCCAGTTCGTAAGTAATTCTAATAACCTCTTATCGTCGCCGCTTCCTCCCGCCCGAGATCCAGCCGCACCTCGAATCTTCAACGGAGCCGGTGGCCTTGTTACTGCAAGGTCGAGATATCCGGAGGAATGAGTGGGCTAACTGGAATCCTAATAGATCTTGCGTCTCCTCAATACCAACGTCCGTGGTGAGGAGAAGGTTATGTACGCCCTGACCCGAATCAAGGGTGTCGGTCGCCGATACTCCAACTTGGTCTGCAAGAAGGCCGATGTCGACTTGAACAAGCGGTACGAGATATACCGAGCAAGAAGCAAGGGATTGCAGAAGGGGTGCTAACATGGGACCCTACAGCGCCGGTGAGCTCACCTCGGAAGAGCTCGAGCGAATTGTCACCATCATCCAGAACCCCACCCAGTACAAGATCCCTGCCTGTACGTTATCATTGATGCCGAGACTGCACCTGGCATGGCCGTGATTCCTAACAACCAGTAGGGTTCCTTAACAGACAGCGCGATATCACCGATGGCAAGAACTCGCAGATCCTAGCGAACGGTGTCGACTCGAAGCTCCGTGATGATCTTGAGCGCCTGAAAAAAATCCGCGCTCACCGTGGTCTCCGGCACTACTGGGGCCTGCGTGTGCGTGGTCAGCACACCAAGACGACGGGTCGTCGTGGCCGGACTGTCGGTGTCTCCAAGAAGAAGGGTGGTTAAAGCCGGTGCTGGGCGGGCGTGGCTTCATTGGTTCAGATCATTCATCATCTATGCGGATGGACAGGCGTGAAGGCTGGACTGAAATTACTACATCATTGACATGGTTCTCTGCTTTGCAAAGGGAGCCCTGCTCATCGGATAGGGCGACTCATAGGTGTACTCTAGTAGAAAGGGAAACGGAGATGCCTATTTCACGAAGACATCCTCGATCTTGGAGATTGTGAAGACGTTAGATACCCCGCTACCTCCAACATACCTGAAGGATCGTGAAGCACAAGCGGCTCGGGACCTGCAAAGAAAGGCGGCTTCGGAGACCAACCAAAACAGCGATGCGGTCGAGACGCAGCAGTCGTATTGGTTGTGGGATGCTGGCAAAGCCGCTCGAAGTGCCCTGACCGAGCTGATTGCCGCGTGAGAGGATAGCCCTCCAGTCCTGTACGAGATGTCTTTCTCCCAGCTAACCAGCATAATCCCGTAATTCAACTTTCGAGGTTTGACCTGCCTACCACGGCTAATTGGGACCCATATCAGCGGTAAATTGTCCTGTAACCTGGCATAAGCGCTACCGACGGAGTTAATTGAGCTGCTGGTAGCCCTCGTTTCGGCTTGTCATCTAGGATATGCAATATCGGGATCAGCCTCGCTTATTCTTAGGGTAATCCTACTGGGTACAAGCAGGTAGCTTAGCGCCTCATGTCTTTAATTCTAGGGATATGTACATCGATCTCTTATCGCTAGAGCACCCCTTATGCTATGAACGTCTACGCATACTAGATTAATGGCGAATGACAGTCCAATCGACAAGTTTTCAATAGACACCACCTGCTAGAATCAGTGCAAGCAGCCCGGGCTTCTTGGTGCAACACCTGAGCATGGAATGCAAGTCGATTGTGAGACCACCGACCTCCATGACAACCGCAGAATGAGGTCAACAAGTCGTCGTCCACGTCGCGCTGCTGCGAGCATCACAGGCGCAACCATATCGAACTCACCGTCTATAGCTCCATATAGTACCCCAGATAAGGGGACGCTGGTCTTTCATAGCTGCATTAGAAATACTACCTCGATTTCCTCCGATCTAACCTGGCATACTGGGTCAAAGATGGGCTATGGATGCCGCTTACGTCTCCTTGTCTCATGAGCGGGAGGTCCAGCTATGGCTTTTTGGAAAATATCTATTCCGGTGTTTCACAGCTGGATACTCGCATCGAGACTGAGCAGGTTAGAAAGCGAGTAGCGCTCGTACTGCTGCACTCCCAGTACCTGGAGAGCTACCGAGACTGGAAGGCTCAAGAAGGACGAAAGCGCCGAGGAATGATGGGAATTGGATGAGGCGATGTGACTCTGATGATTGACAATATCCTCCAGCAGACGATACCCACCTAAGGGGAACTGAGGTCCAAGAAAAGGCTCCAGTTACGGGCCCTGTTTCATGAGCGCAAACGATGTGGATAACGGTGGTCTGTATTCAGGGCAGAGCTCGGGTCGAGTATTCTGCTTGTTTGCTCTCCTCAACTGGCCAACATGGTCTAAGGCTCTCTCCTCCTTGTCCTTGGGGCGATAAACTGATGCGCAAATCCAGGAGCAATACCAGAGTCACCATGGCTGCCCTCAAAGGGACTTCGCGGACCATCAAGGCATGCGGCCAGAGCATGAATGCCCTGAGAATAGTCGAGCCACTGGCAGAGAGTCTGGTAAATAATGATTGGTATCAGGATTACCGGACGGATCAGATATCGGAGCAGTTTGAGACTCTCAGGGCATTCTGCTCCGTGAACGGAGCGACGACTCGGACTGAACTGGTGTACCGCGACCTTACGGTCTTCATGCTTTTTGTGCAGATACCCCAGGCACCCAGATATGACCTAGACAGGCATCTCTTCATACGTGTATTCATCACATGCTTAAACAAGGCAGATCTCTCGAGTCGCACAAATCAACGAGGGTGCAGTATATAAAAGGCCGTTGAAAATATGTGATTCGATTCGAAACGCTGAAGGGATCAGAGATGCGCTTGATTCCTTTGAAAGACGCCCATTTGGTATATCTTGGTCTACTCCTTCGGCTGCTCCAAAACTTCCTTGATCTCCTCGAAGGCCTTGAGGATCTGCTCTTTCTTCCCAGCCTCAGCCCACGCCTTCCGGGTCTCCTCGCCCAGGACACCCTCGTTAACAGCAGAAACCACGTCCGTTCCTGGGGCGAACGAGAGCAAAACCTTCGTTGGGACAACCTTCATCTTCATAACCAGCCCCAGACTGTCACTGAGCTGTTCGTTGGCCCGTTTGCCACCCTGCGTTCCATAGCTGATGATGGCTACGGGCTTTCCGGGCCACTCGTTGTACAGATAGTCGATCGCGTTCTTGGTGCCTCCCGCAAGACCGCCGTTGTACTCGGGAATGACGAAGATGTATCCATGGAAGGATGCGATCGCGTCGCTCCACTTCTTCGAGTGTTCCTTGGTGAATTGCTTCACGGCGGGGACCATGGCAGGCACGACGGGCTCGTCGTAGACGGGGAGGTTGAAGTCAGCGATCGCGACCGGCTCGATTTGCAGGTCGTCCGACGGCCGTGTCTTGAGTACATCGTGAACCCAGCCTGCGATGTCGCTGCCGGCACGGGGGGTGCGGGTGCTACCGGTGATAAGAGCGATTTTGGACATGGTCGTTTGAAGAAGAGCAAGAGGTATGGTTTGTGTAACAGATGTTATTATCTTAGGGCTGGCCACAGGGAGAGGAGGACTGCGTAAGAAAGTACATCACGGTCAGCCTCATATATATGGGAATCCACTCATGATTTGTAATCGTCTCGAGTACCGGGGAGTGTACTCCGTATTAGAAATCGAGTTTAATTAGAAATCGAGTTTGCTCTCTATCTTACAGAAGTCTACTTCAAAAGTCCCGTGCAACACCAAGATCACCAAGAGCCCATACATCGATCTACTACGGTATGCCTATGGACAAGGTGTTAATTAACAGGGTCTTCCCAGTGAAACTCTTTATATTCGGTTCCACTTCTAATTCTACGATCTGTTGAACATGCCCAGGAATTCGTTCAATACAGATTTGGATCTTCGGTTCGTCAAGTTCGTCCCAAATGGACTTCCACGTTTTTATAGCTTCGTTCCGGCTTTGCGGCGCTCTCTTCCTTGTAGTCCTCCGTTTCATCACGGCCAACAAGGCTCAATAGCGTTCAAATACGGCGAATCCTCACACCAATGAAGCCTTCGTACCTTATTGGTAACGATATGGATAGGTCTGTAGTAAGGTGGAAGTAGTCTTAATGCACCGCGCAGGACAAGTAGTTGTGGGTCATGTGCTTTATAAGGCTGACAAAGACGAGAATCCTCTCTTCTACGCCGTGTTTTTCTCTATAGCTTTACCCGTGCAAATCTATCGAAGGGTCGTAAACCATGAACGCCAGGATATGCTTCAAAGTGCGACAGAATCAGTTGGGTATCTTAATCTTCGTGTGTTACAGCCATGTCAAGAACTTCGACCCTTCCTTGACCCTTTGTCTCGTTTCCCACGAACTCGGATAGACCCTTGAAAGCGCCCGGTTCCACGAAGCCGACCACCTCCCATTCCGACCCGAGGACGTCCTGGTTTTCCACCTGTTCGACGTAGCTCAGGATCTTGTCCTTCACCGTCCCGGGGGCCTTCTGCTCGCCTTCGCCGTCGCCTTTGGGTGCCTTGGCCGCTTGCTTCAGGACGTTAGTCGAGCACGTGATCCTCAGCCGCATCCGCGCCCTCGCGACGGGGATAGGCTGGTGCGCTATCAACGCCTTCATGGCCTCCAGGGCCTGGCTCTTCGCGCTCTTCGTCGTAACCACGCCCGTCCAGCTGTGCTCCTTGGTCCTCGGCTTTCCCTCGCCCTCCTCACCGCCCGCGGGCGTTCCGGTGCCGCTGCCGCCACCCGCCGCGCTCTTGTCGCCCTGTTGCTGGTGCGCCTGCGAGCTCAGCATGTCGAGCGCCTTCTCGATCATGCCCGTGGTGTAGACGCGCTTGGTGCGCGGGTCGACGAGTTTGCTTGCGACGATGGAGACGACCTCGTTGTGCACGCGGTCCATCTGCGCGGCGCGTTCCTTCTCGCCAACCTGCAGCTCGCCTTTCTTGAGGATCTCGAGGATGATGTCATTGAGGGGCTTGTCCTTGCCGAAGGCCTTGGCGAGCTCGTCGGCCGGCGCCGTCTGGCCCTTGGACACGTTCAGGAACACGTTGGGGATCTGCAATACCTCGTCGAGGTCCGTCTCGATGCCCTGCCGCCACTCGAGCACCTTGTTCTTGTAGCAGGCGATCTCGAAGCGCTTCTTGCCCTTCTTCAGCCGCACGAGCGACACGTTCGTCAGCTTTATCTGGTTGCTGGGCTGCTGGATTCTCGACATCTTGTGGGCGTCTTCGCGGTATACTTTTGTCGCTGCCGAGATCCGTCGTTTGTCATTGAATACCCGAACGCCTGTCTTTTTTTTTTCTCGATGCAACGATACTGAAGATTGGCGCATGGGGTAGCGGGGTGAAAGTGGGATGGATGGATTACGTAAGGTTCGGAGAAAGGGCGACGAATCCACCGATACGGAGTCATACAGTACCGAGACAGGTACGGACGCCTATGCAAGGCCCCAATACGCGTTCGTACGAGCCACATAAATATAACCTAGCGTTACATCCCTATCGTGAACGGGGCGAGCATATGCTTCTTGTCCCTGAATTATCTGGTCCAATCAATAAGCTAAGCGCAAGAATATGAGTCCACCGTTCAGTTGAGCAAGTTGGGGTGTTGCTTCCTAGCCTTCGGAACCGCCTGCCTGCCTATAGGTAAAGCCATGAGAGCTCATATCAGCACTGCTCATGAATCATGAGTGCCTTCCCGAGCTTTGCATCCTTTACTTAGTAGATATTGTATTTCCAAGAGCCATTTAAATTCTTGCGGAGAGAATCTGATTCCGTCTCGTAACGTATAAGGTACGGATAGCCTGGAGCATGTGAACAGTCCTCCCGAGTCACTTGGCGTATTGTACGTATGTAATATGGGGGGTGGTCGGGGATCCTACCCCCTATGACGCTTGTCTTCCCCTTGCGACACCGTCTTATCAGGGTGTCGCGTGGGTTGTGTGGAACCAGCACAGTCGGTGCTGTGCC
The DNA here is from genome assembly GCA_004155035.1 of Monosporascus sp. 5C6A. Classification (NCBI taxonomy): domain Eukaryota; kingdom Fungi; phylum Ascomycota; class Sordariomycetes; order Xylariales; genus Monosporascus; species Monosporascus sp. 5C6A. The sequence continues at coordinate 761,392 of QJOB01000001.1, forward strand.
AATAGCGTCGTAAGCAGGTCTAAATCAGGCATGTCACTTGCTAACTGACTGGCTTCTTACCACACCGCCGAGTCGCCCTCAAGAAAAGCATAGCATTCTTAAAGCGGTTGAGACCCGGAGAATAAGCGTTAAGCGGTGTCTCAGCTACGTTCGAATGCGATTAAGCGGCTGCCTTTGATACTGATCGTGGAATATGCATGCGTTTTGGGATCCGAGCACGGGCTTGTAGAAGTAGCCGATGATAAAGAGTGACTTCGCAAGGCACCACCGCCCCCAGGAATCGACTGGTTGGCCGGGACAGTGCTTCCCCAAGCTGCAGATCCTAGCAGGAGCTTGGGTTTCATCCATCAACACTTCTGCCCACGGGAAGCTCTCTGCTCCTTCTCCCCCGTAAATACCACCGCATCTCGCCATCAACGTCCCTTTCCATCCATCCCATTTCTTCTCATAAACCATCAATACCTACCTAGTAGCCATCAATAGTGTTTGCGATAGGTCTTCTCTTCGGTACATTCTTCTAAGCTTCAAATCTTAGCGCTACCCATCATGAAGGTAGCCGCCTCTACCTTGCTGCTAGGCGCCACGGCCGCCGTTGCACATGAGCAGCAACATGTGCTCGGCGGTGTCAGTGACGCCTTTGAGCCTATCGTTGACTCTATCCAACAACCGTTCGAGGCCTTCGAGAAGGCTCTAGGTAAGATGCCTGCTCAGGCCAAGGGTCTCTGGGACGAGATGGCTCTTCTGGTCCCCGGCTTCATGGAGAAGGCGGCCAACCTCGTCTCTCAACCCAAGGCGCACCGCAGAAAGGCCGACAGCGAATGGGACCGTGTCATCAAAGGTGCGGATGTCCAGGGTATTTGGGTCGAGACCGACGGCGTCAAGCACCGCAAGGTCGATGGCCGTCTTGAAGATTACAACATGCGCGTCAAGAAGGTCGACCCATCTGTTCTCGGTGTCGACAAGGTTAAGCAATACAGCGGATACCTCGATGACGAGGCGAATGACAAGCATCTCTTCTACTGTTAGTTTCGTACTCCCTAATGAGATTGATTGACCGGGCCTAACTCTACTTTAGGGTTCTTCGAGTCCCGAAACGACCCCAAGAATGACCCCGTTGTCCTGTGGTTGAACGGCGGCCCCGGCTGCTCCTCTATGATGGGCCTGTTCATGGAGCTCGGCCCATCCAGCGTTAAGAAGGGTGGCAAGCTTGAGTTCAACGAGAACTCGTGGAACAGCAACGCTTCGGTGATCTTCATCGACCAGCCTGTCAACACCGGCTATTCATACAGCAGCCAGCCGGTCTACAACACCGTTGCTGCCAGCAAAGACATCTACGCTCTCCTCACCCTGTTCTTCCACGACTTCCCCGAGTATTCGGAGCAACCCTTCCATATTGCCGGAGAGTCATACGCCGGCCACTACATCCCTGTCTTTGCCCACGAAATCTTGTCACACAAGAACCGGAACATCAACCTGCAGAGTATCGCCATCGGCAACGGCCTGACCGACCCCTATACCCAATACGCTCAGTACCGACCAATGGCCTGCGGTGAGGGCGGCTACGACGCGGTCCTCGAACCCAGCGAGTGTCAGGCCATGGACAACGCTCTTCCCCGTTGCCAGTCGCTCACTCAGAGCTGCTACGACTCTGAAAGCGCATGGACCTGTGTTCCAAGTGCCATCTACTGCAATAATGCAATGATCGGCCCATTCCAGCGAACTGGCTACAATGTGTACGATATTCGTGAGAAGTGCAAGGACCAGGAGAACCTGTGCTACACTGAGACTGCATGGATCGCGAAGTATCTAAACCAGAAGAAGGTCATGGATGCCATCGGTGCCGAGGTCCAAGACTACGAGAGCTGCAACACGGATATTAACAGAAACTTTCTGTTCCAGGGTGACTGGTCTAAGCCGTTCCACCGCCTGGTCCCCGACCTCATCAAGCAGATTCCTGTCCTTGTCTATGCCGGCGATGCCGATTACATCTGCAACTGGCTCGGCAACCTGGCTTGGACCGAGGCGCTTGAGTGGCCTGGCCACAAGGACTTCGCCAGTGCCGAGCTGGAGGGTTTGACTCTCGATGACAAGGAATACGGTCAGGTGAAGAGCACCGGTAACTTCACCTTCATGCGCATCTACCAGGCTGGCCATATGGTTCCATTTAACCAACCCGAAGCTTCGCTCGACTTCTTCAACCGATGGCTTGATGGAGAGTGGAAGGCTTAAGCTGACCTGTCGGATGTTACGTCGGTGTCAACAAGAGTTGATGACGCGGTATGTGGAATGAGTCGCCTGGGAGATCAGAGTCTCGTGGTAACAAGGAATAAGAAGGCGCTTAGAATGCGACTGGAGCAATGCATAATTCATTTTGGGACTTCCTTGGTTATAATACGGTCTGGTTTAGCATAACATGATGTCTAAGTAGATGAAGACATTCCAAGCTTTGACTTCTCGCACAATGTATGTGACAACAGGTTAATTACGAAATCCTCGACGCTTACGCCAGGAGGTTCCGTACTCAAAAAGCGTTGTAGAAGTTCGCTCTTGTCTCGTACGCTCACGAAGAGGTATCCGGCTCAAGATCAGGCGTGGAACAAGAGGCCTGACCGAGCAATGGCAAAAGACGTGTTCTACCAAATGCCAGGTTGCCACGGCAGTCGTGGCAATTTGAAAAGGCACCCTACCTACTTTCTGCTTCAAATGACATGCCATAAATACGGCTTTCTACGTAATGAAAGTCGGGCACTAGATCATATTCTTATTCTCATTGGGAGACGTCGAGTCGTGTGCTGAATTGGAGCGGAGGTTGATGGTATGAAACGAGAAAGCGATCGGTCAAAACAAGAAAAATACATTGCCCCGTCGGCGAAGTAAAAGCGTTGCTTGGTCCGTGGCTTGTGTGTTCGTGATCTTGCCTTTGTACCGCGCCACAACCTCAGCCACTTTCAATGCCCCGATCCAGCCCTGACTACCTCCTTTTCAAAGGGTTCACTTAGCAAACTTCATGTTGCCCTTGTTGTAGGCTGGACGAAGACAGAAGAGGCGCTGGTTTCCCCGAGTCTGACGCCGAAACAAAAATGAGCCTTCCTCATGGCTCATGCCTAGGTAAGGTAAGCTTGCCATGGTGTGCAGTTTCGCTCGAGCAGTCCACAGTCCACGGGACGTTGATAATCGCTTTCCAAGGCCACAACGCCCATGTCGTAGGCTTGTCCGGCCATTTCTTTTTTCTATACGTATCTTTGGAAGAGACGATTAACTCGTTCCCGTTTTGAGTGGACGACCAGCTTCGATCTTCCATTTCGCTTGTCTTAGCATTGCAGTCATTACCACCTCCAAGTTGTGTTTCAATATCTTACAGGCGACGCGGACACACTTCTTCCATACCACGCCATGGATTAGGATTCCGTTGTATCCTTCGTTTTGGATAAGCCCTTGTTTTTGGCCGGTTCGGGTATATTTCACGGCCGGTGTCTGCGACTTATGCCTAAGGGTCGTACTCCCGACCGTCATGCCGCTCTTCCGGAGTCGATTCACCCCGGCGATTCCTCTCTCTGTACAAGATAATATTGTCGAGTCTTACCTTGATCCTCCTCGCTATCAATTATCAGAGTTACATAAATGGTATGATGACGGAGTCCTTAACCCAAACGTGCATTATCCGTAACTGAAGCACTCGAACTATGTATGGGGAGCCTGCTTTTGTTCCGTCTAATCGAGCATATAGGTGCTGGCAATTACCCCTACGGACGCCGCGCGTTGCTTAATGATGGCAAATGGTACACGCATTGGTGAGGTGACTCTGTTGGGCTATTGCAGCAATGGGAACCAAGTGGCTGTCGCATGCTGCAGTACACAGGCGAGGATATCCGCAACTGCCTTGCGGGTGACAGAGTGGTATTCGTTAGAGACTCGACCACTCCAAAAGTATTCCGGGCTACTGCAGAGAAGCTTCGCGATGCTAACACGGAATACGGCATAGGCGATGCTGTTGATTTGAGGGCGCATGAGGACATCTGGGTTGAAGCCGCAGGTGTCAGGCCCGACTTCTTCTGGGATCAATGGCTAAACTCGACTGCTCCGAGGGATGAATTGGCCAACTATGGTCCTCTATCACTCTCTGGGGACGACTATACCCCAGAGGACCACGGGATCCCTGAATATTACGATGAACCTACCGTTCTTGTTGTTGCGGGAGCCCCGGGACCCTAGACGGCGGATCATGACGGCGACGACTATCTAGACTTTTTCAAAGCCGGTATCGAGAGCATCAGTGGTAATCTATTGACCTCCTTGGACGAGGCCATTATCGCTGCCGCGAAGATATCCGCAAGGAGATACTACGAGAGAGCCACAAGCCTAATACTCATAGCACCAGTGCAAGTCCCTGCTTACGACATGTTGTCCCCAGAACGCCAAATGACTATGACGCCGGAGCGGATCAACACGATGAACGAGTACTTGCCGAATAATCCGAGGTCCGTTGCGGACTCTCACATGCTATGGGCTTTCAACAAGATGACGGAGAACATCACTGCAGCCTTCGATCGGGATGGTCTGCATGTTATGGACAGTGTAGCTGCTACCAAGGCCGACATCGTCCTCAACGTTCGATGCAATGGTCCAAGGGCCGACAGGAAGGACGCCCGCCAGGGAACCTGTTGCATGGCCTATCGTTGTGGCCGATTCGAAATGGCCTTTCTCTTCTTGGGCCTCCTCTATCTTTGCTTTTGGTGTTGCGACTGTTGGGGTTTGGTTCTCACGCGCGCCCGGATCCCTGGCGGCGGCGTGAAATATCCTCTTTGCCGTCGCCTGGTGCCAATTCAGCGACAGAACAGCAGCCTTTAGTAAGATCGAGCGGCATTACGACCAACGTGTCTTCGTCCTCGTCCACGGTGGATGGCTCTTAGCTAGCCTCTCCACAATCAATATCGTTACGGAAAGGAGAGAAACACTGTATTCCAGCGGCTCCCGCTCTTGCCAGCAGTCCGAAGAGATCGTGGGCTTGATGCAAGCATTTATCCCCCTCTATCACTATAACTACGCCTCGTAGACGCTTTGTGTTTACAAGCTCGTCCAGGTCTTCACCTCCAGGTATTTCTTCCCCTCCGTGTTCGAGCATAGCACGTATTTCCTTAGGACCAAGGACTACTCTTTCGAGCGAGTTGCGCTGCTGCTCTTTCGTTTTAATGTATTGAGCGCCCTTCTGCCGTATGCGATGAACACGGGTTACAATTCATACTACTTCGCCCCGGCGATGATGTTCTGTTATCCCGTCGTATACTTCACCCTTAGGATATACAGCACCCTCAACCACAACCAACTTTCCTTCCTCATCAAGGTAGCCGTGTCGGACGCGTTGGTTGGCTTCTTTATCTGGGCGCCCGGCCTTCCCGAACTCGTCAGCAGAACCTCCTATATCACCTTCCGGATGTCGTGGGACGCCGAGGAAACGCACTTCCGCCGCGGTGTAGACAGCCACATCGTCTTCGTCGCCGTCATCGCGGCCAGCCCACCTCAGAGCATACTACCATACGGCTAGCACTAGGACGTACACCGGTGGGCCCTTCGGTGCTCTTAGCCGCCTTGTCGACGGCATCGCGTCGGGCGAGGGGAACGGCCATCCTCTATCAAGCCCACCGCGCTGCTGTCGTGCGCCGCGGCCGTCCCCGCTTTTCCCTATCTCACATCGGCGGTGACGGCACGGCGAGGCTGGCGACGGGGCTCTTCGACCGCCACGGCGACGGCGGCGGCGGGCTCGGCGGGTCTCTCGAGGTGCTCGTCCTCGCGGTATTCTTCGCCGCTCACCGCGCCACCGAGGTCCCGCCACATCGGCTCTCTGGACCGTCCCCCTCCCCGTGCGGCCGTCGCCGCAGGAGGGGCCCGGGCCCCTCCTGCTCCTCTTCCCCGGGAGGCGGCGGCGGCGGGCGGCCGGGGCGTCAGCGAGGGGCGGGCTCTTCGCGGCGGGCGGCGACACCGTCGTCCTCGAAGATGCCGGACCTCTCTAGCAGCACCGACGTCGGCGACGAGGACGACGACGCCACGGGGAGGAGGCCCGTCGCTCCTTGCCCAGCAGGAGGAGGACGGCGACGATGACGGCAGCCGTGACAGCGACTGGAAGAAGTTCCTGCTGCCCGACCGTCTGGGTGCGCGCGCCGTCCCGCGCCGCCGGCTCCGCGGCCTCCGCGGCGGATTGGGGTACGGGAGCGCGGGCGCGCTTGAGGACCCGAGGGTCCGGGCTGGACTGCTGCTCCTGGTGCTCTGGGTCGGCGAACAGGGTGTACTGCTGAGCAGTGTATGTGACCCGGGATGAGTTTGGTTTGCCGTTGTACTAGTGGAGGTTCTATTACGAAAGTTGCGGACTGGGCGAGGGAGTACGCATTGTTGTCAGCGTTTAAGTTTGTATACTATTTATCTTTTTCTGCTTGGTTCAGTTAGCGGTTATTGTTTCCCTACCCGGCATTGGTCGGTCGAAGCGTTTCGATATTCATGCCGTTCGGTGCTGGAAAGTCGACGGACGGGTGGAGGATGCTGCATATAGATTGATGATGGACCAGTGCCGCAGCGAATATGACGAGTTCCCAGTAAAGTTTTTGGGGTTTATATCTATCCTTTCAAGGAGCAGGGTCAGGGCCCCCTCCCCTCCTGATGAGGACGTGGGACTACGTCACGCAGGATGATGATGCATTGCACGGGTGCTGCTGGCGACTTGTTAGTCTGCACAGTACTGAGACACGATGAGTTCTCCTGTCCATTCACTCTAGGCTCACGCTTCTAAGAATGACAGAACCCCATCTTCCCAATTCTCATCTTTATTAAGGGCCAGGCTCAGGGAATCAGACGGAGGAGAATCGTGTCAGGAGAGGAACATATGAGTGATCGCGCAAGTAAACAGAGACTCGTCGACACAACCGTTTGAATTTTAGTGCAGGAAATACACCTTTGTCTATGTCAACGGTTTACTAGTCGTCTTCGCCATAGCCAAGGCGGAGAAGACGATTCTCAAATGGTTTGAAAGAATCAAACCCGCGGTTCATCAACTTCGCGAGAGATTCCCCCTACGTATGCGTACGCCTTCCTGCGGTATGCCCGGTAGTACCACACTGTGTAGTGCCGGACCCATTCCCCCATCATTCGTCGGCTTCGGCTTTTCTCGTGGGCGGCGAGCCAGATTCAGTGAGTAGCCTCTTATCCCTCCCGCGGTTGCTTGAGTTTGGCGTCCAGCATGGCACGCAACGAAGCCTTCTCGTCATCGGTTCGTCGGTCCATCTTTCGTTTGGCCACGTGGTCCACGTTAACATGGGTAAGACCTCGAAGCTCAAGCAGCTCGTCGATTCCCAGTGCCTCGCTCAGGCAATTTGTCCTCTTTGCCCCGAAGTAAATCTGGAACTCTTCTTCTCGCTTAGTGACATGCCTGGTGGTGTTCTTGGAGATGACCACGGAGAGAGCATTGAGCTTTGGGCAGCGCTGCAGTTGAGAAATGCCCTCATCGGCTTTCGGCCCACACCAGTCGAATCTGATTTGCTGGACGCTCTCTCTCAAGACAGAGTTTTCAGCCAGGCGAAGACCCATATCACAAGCGCAAGAGAAGTGGAAGATCTAGATAGCATTTGAGTTAGCTAGAGTCTACAGGCAATACTAACAAGTCTCGTGGTTCGAAGCAAACATACATAGCGTTGGTAGAAGCATTGGAGGACCTCCTCCCGCAGCATCTTTGAGACATAAGCCAAGGGGATGTCCTTCTTCGGGAACGCTTGGCGACTTAGGAGTGTTTCATGCGGAGGGCAGATGCAGTGCGACTTCTTGTTATGAGCAAGAATCACTCCTGAACGGTAATAACGGTAATCCTCGGTAGTATCGAGATAGTACTTGTAGATGCGCAAGCGGACCTCGGGAGGAAGCTTCGTGAAGAAAGGGAAACCCGTCATGTTGGAAGGCAATTTATCTTCACGACGTTAGTAGAGCCTATGCGGATAGGGAACTGTGGAGTAAAGTGAGAACGGAGTGCGTGTGACTCTTTTTGGTGGTGGAAGTGATGTATATGGAGGGATTGATATATGTGGATGAATAAATGTACAGTTGTTTGTTTTCACGCGAGAGGATTGGAATTTTCCCCAGAGGAATGGGAAGGCGCGTACCTGCAATGCTGAGCATCTCGGTGCAGCTTCTCATCATAGCAACACAATGTTGCGTCTCCTTTTTGTCCTTGGTCATAACCTCGAGACACTTCGACAGAGTGTCGACGATAGAGGCGCGATTCTCGGCCGAAAGTCGAATGAGCCGGCCGAGCTCCGTCTCGCTAATTTGGCTCGTCTTGAAATCCTCATAAGCCTTCAGCATCCTTGAGGCATTTTCCGTGAGCTTATAGCGTGCCGGCAGATTGAGCATGCGAAATTCGTAATAGGTCGACATGGTGGTCGCGGTCGAGTCTCTGTATAAGGGGTAAAGATAAATACAGGATGAGCCGGGCCGGGGTCTTATAAGGTGCCCCTGATCGACGATGGTGTATGGTCTAGTATTGTTAGCAGCCAGCAAAAGGTTTGGGCGGAACGATATGATTCGATCACGTACAGATATAGAAGTTGGGTGGTAGAAGAGAATGGCAACGACTTCGAAGACGTTACACGTAGGGCCCTACGGCAGCAACTACTATGGCTTGTTGGTGAGATCAGACGTCAGGAAACCAAGGTATGGTCTGAAAATGGAAAACCATGCCAACAACGATAACAAAGTGATTCGTAGGTGAACTTCGACGCCGGGAAAGTCAGGGAGACATCTTCCACTCCAGTGCGATGCCCAGCAACGACTCCGAAGTCGTTCTATCGGATGTGTCCTTGACCGGATGGAATCCGACAATAATCCCAGTAGTCGCGATGGTGCTGGTGGATCTGACGGGGGGAAAAGCAGAGAGTCTTATACTAACCTACGTGATGATAAATCCCCGCCTGAATCGTGCGATGAGAGGCAAGAGCTTCAATCTCTGAAGCTGTCTTTGTTTCGTTAGAAGTGGTAGTTTGCCGTGTCTGCTCGGCAGCTGGTCGTGGAAGGAACGACGGCGAGGCCGAAGGGGATCATGGATATGTCGGCACTAAGTGACGGCGAAGGAGACAAGAAAGATATACTTTTCAATGCTTCGGGTGATGTTGGAAGTGTGGGTTGGTAGTGGTAGGTCGAAATATCGGCGCGGATCGAAGTCGAAATTGGCGAGACGCCAATCACGGGGAAGACAACGGGACGGTATACAGAGATGTCTTCCCTCAGATGAATTTGACTGAGTTGAGAAAGGAACTGGAGATGCGAGTGAATTGCGCGAAGGAAGAGGCATATATATGCCTGGTAACTACAAGTATGGTACTGTGTGTGGGCAGTGGCGAGGGTGATGATTGGATGGGCAATGGATGAGGATGCTTTAGCAGCAACAAGATTAGACGAAAAGGTCGGTGATATCAGGCAGGACCTCCTTATGACGGCAAAGCGTGAAGGTAGAAAGACCGAATGTGGTGGTGTAGTGGTATAACGTTTAAGTGACCACGGCACCGCGGCATCGAACGGTTGTTGGGTTGTTCAGGATATCGACGTGATGTGATGGAAAGCGGTTGTCGAGTCGTTGTGAAGTCGTTGCTGCAGCCCCCGTTCCTTTTTTTGTGACTATCGTCAAGGATCGAGAAAAAGAAAGTCGTTGCGAGATCTACGTGCGAAATCACGAACAGCGTGTACGTGGTGAACACCCTATGCGGATACAGACCAAACTGCAATTACGTCACCTGGAGACTGAGAAGGAAGGAGCGATACTGTATCTACTACATGCATCGGTTGACTATACAGATGTTGCCTTGAACATGTAGTGACTCGGATAATCGTCGATTTAAAGGGGTGGAGACTCAACCCTGACCCAACTGCCAGAAGCACGTATCTTGAAAATTGCTATGAATAGGTATGCACGTATTATGTAGCCATAAGACTTCGAATGGTGCCTCCATTCAATAATCTCGTATATACTTGGGTTCTGTTAGACTAATGCGTCAGGCAAGGTGGCGTTGCGAAGCATACGAATCAGTCTATAGCACGGCTGCAGGGGAAAGGGGCTCACCGCTAGACCCAACCTGGTAACCTCTGGATGGTTTTGGACATTCTAGCAAAAACCGTCTAGGATAACGGATATCCCACGCTCAGCATACTGATGCGTGGACAAGGATGTAGCAAAAATGTAAAGTCAACTGGCTGACAATGGACATGATAAAAAGCAAGTTCGACTGGCTACATTATCCTGCAGAGAATCGTATGAGACACAGAGGTATGTACTCGAGCATACATAGTGCTGAGATATCCGTGGGCGAAAAGTCATTTCAACGCTGGAATCCCTAGTCGTCAGTGCGCCATGTAGGCTGGAGGCGTAGGAGGCAACTACGACTTGCTCAAGCAATGTGCCCACTTCCATTTGTATAGGTATGGGATCTTGGGATGCCGGTGCTCAAAAGACTATACGCCTGGATGCTAGGTAAGACATTGGAGCTGAAAGGGCTGTTGAGCGGGCAATTGTAATGGACTCACACCTGCACAGAGCGTGCTACATCCACATCCCAGGTGGTGTTTTTGTTATTTGTAAGACATGTGAAGTGCGGGCAACTCCTATTTTCTTTATGAAGCTTCAATGGGGCAAGTAGCCCAAATTCCCTGAAACCAAACGGTGGGAAACTCTCAAAAGACGACAGACCATCTGCCTTCGCTGGCCAAGGACTCCCTTATTCCGTACAATGTGCCGCTAAGAGGCTAACCTTCCCACCGCTAGGGGTCTATCACCTCGATAACATTTACCGACCACCAAAACGCTAGGCCGGATTACCAGATCTAAGCATTACCACAGACGCTCATCTCGAGATGCACTCGCCGCCGTAGACGCCAGCAGAGGCAGAAGCGAGTCCGCCGGCAGCCGTCAAGCCCCAGACCAGGGCAGCCGATTCCAAGTCCAGGTTATCCGGCGGTAACTCGTCCCCTTCTACCGCTTCTCTCGCCTCCGACAGTGTGGGCTCGTATGCGCTGTCCTCCTCCTCGACGACAGGCTTGTACTTTCTGGGTCTCCCTCGCTTCCTAGGGACGGGAGCAGTTGCGTCCTCGCTTGCCCCGCTCGAGCTCGCGATGCTGCCGAGTCTCGGCTTCCTCTGTCTGCCGCTGCGTCGTAGGGCCATCGGGTGGTCTAACTCCACCTCATCAGCAGATTCTGGTTCGGCCTTCACGGCAGGCTTCGGTTTCTCCTCGTTGGCCTTCCGGGGCAACAGGGACCGAACGCGGAACCCGCTGAAGGGCATAGCCGACTTGATGATATCGTGGACATCCATAGCTCGAACCGCAGCCCACAGACCCAGACTAAGGGCGCTGATTATAACGTCCCAAGCGACCGCCGCGACAACTGGATGATCACCCCTGGAACGAAGAATCCTCCCGAAGGCTGTGGTGCTACGCTCCCAAGTTGATCGCTCCTCGACGTCCCAAGGAAACAAGACACTGTGTCGATGGTAGTGAGAATTAGGGGCGTTGTATATTAGGCCGACAAAGGTAGCCTTAAAATGCAGTAAGAGGGAGACACCAGATATGAATCGAAACATCTTGGTAAGTGAGCCGTAGGTATCGTGTGGATGTACGTTAACCACCCCCCAACTAACCGGTGCGATTTTTGGTAGAATGAGGGGAAGGAACGTCGAACCCCTGGTGATGAGTGCGTTCGTTGCGAACGACGGGGTTTCAGCGGCATATGGCAGGGTAAACAACGAGCCGTAGTTCAGGGCCAAGGCGCTGTAGAATAACAGCGGATGCGGATGCCAGTTAGCCGGTTTGGGGGGAATCACTTTGTCTCGGATCCGCCTCCATGTCGACGTTGGCAGGGGAGCCACGGGTAGCTCGAGCTCCTCGTCTGCTGGCAACGGCGCGGGTGTGAGGAGGAGGGCGAGATAGAAGAGATTCTGGGCGAAGGAAAGGTTGACCAGATGGGCCAAGGCTAGAAAGCCCGTGACCATGGGGATATGGCGTCGTCGCCCTTCGGTTGCTAGAAGTAAGCTAAATACTGTCGTCGCAAGGTCAACCTGCTGACCCCACCAGAAGCGACGGGCTTTCTCGGCAACAATTTCGAGTGCATCGTAGTAAATCGGTGTGTCACTCAGCCATTGGGCGAGGTATAGTCGGCTAGAGTGGTTTATGCTTGGGAAGAAGCCACCCTCACCAATAAGGCTACATACCTAGTCAGCATGCGGGGCGTACATACGGTGTTATGCGGCCTGTGATCGATAAGAATGACCTACCGATTCGGCAGTTCGAGTCCATGGCGATGGGCCCAGACTCTATACGATAGACTTGCGGCACTGACGGATGTATAAGTCGCGCAAGAGAAAGCAGCTACCGCAAGGGCTACAAAGACCGGCACTAATTTGAAGCGCTGTGATAGCCTCGAACGGGTATCCTGAGCTGGTCCCAGAGATCTGTACGACGTGTATAAACTGACGCCGACAACATATGTCAGGTAGACGACGGAAGTGAGGTGAGCACCCGTCACCGCAAGGGACGTGTACCTAGTATGGGCTTAGCATTCATCAGCGATAAATGAAGACGGGGTTTCCACGTACTTCACTGGATGCTCGAATGGTACCGGAGCCATCGCGAGTTCTCTCTAATGCTCGACGGCAGTATGGAAAATCGGTGTTAAAGAGTCATAGGAGGTTGTGCCATACATGAGACTAGACTACGGGTTTCATGGCGACACTGAGATGGAGGAAGGGGTAAGGTCGGCTTGAAACGCGCGTGGCTGGGGAAACATCGCGTTAAGTGAAGTGGTGTCGCACATCAGGTGTACTTTATTGATTATATACATAACTGACACATCTTACTCTGTAGGTGGTTGCATATTGGAATGTAGGGGTGACGTCAGGGATTACTGGTTCGTAACTGTGCTCCGATGTTCATGTACAGTTGATGCAAGAAGTGACAGGGATGGGGCAACCGGCATCGCGGATAAAATTGGGTATGGCGCTTTACCCGAAATGAACCTGCCTGTGCGAAGTAGTAATTCCGTATCTTACGGTCACTGGTAACAATTACTGGAAACACTACAGGTACGGGACGTAATGCTGTGCTGCGTGGGCCCCCACTACATACCTGTGTACTTTGTACTTTAACCGAAGCAGACGAGGTTGGTTGCACTGGCGAAGTCAACGTGAATTCAAACTATCGAGCTCCAGATCAAAGCGCCCGCCGCTCCGATTGCCAGCCAAAATGTACCATCTGGCCAAGGGCCTGTATCGCCTGGCGACAAGCAAAGAGGGTCAGTCTCCAAGCCAGCCCAAGAAACTTCAAGCCACCTAAGGTAGACTAGCGCGCGTGTCTAAACCATGCACCCCTAACAGAGTACTCGGTGATCCTCCTCGGGCTCGACAACGCGGGCAAGACGACGTTCCACGAGCAGACGAAGTCGCTGTTCCTGCCGGAGCACCCGGACCCGAAGCTGAAGACGGTACCGACGGTGGGGCAGAACGTGTCGACGATAACGCTGCCGGACATGTACCTGAAGATCTGGGACGTGGGCGGGCAGCTGAGCCTGCGCCGGCTGTGGCAGAGCTACTACGCGAGCTGCCACGCCATCGTCTTCATCATCGACAGCACCGACATCGGCGACGGCAGCCTCGACGGCGAGGACGGCGGCGGCGACGGGAACGGCGCGGGCCGCCTCGAGGAGTGCCGCCTCGTGCTCGAGGACGTGCTGCAGAACTCCGAGACCGAGGGCGTGCCGCTGCTGATCCTCGCCAACAAGCAGGACCGCGAGGACTGCGTCGAGGTCGTCAGGATCAAGGAGGGCCTCGTCAAGAAGGTCTTCGAGGGCGAGAAGGCCTCCAGCATCCGCGACTCCAGGGTGCTGCCCGTGAGCGCGCTGACGGGTACCGGTGTAAGAGAAGCCGTCGATTGGCTGAGGTCGAGAGTGAAGTGGAATAAGGAATCGAGACCACCTGTGATGCGGTAGCAGAAGAATACGGGGCGTCTATGTGTCCCCCTGGTTGGTTAAAGGTGGTTTACGGTTTACGGTTTAGAGGGTCATTTTGTGGTATGTATCAGCGGGCATAGGACGGCGTTTAGGTGACAGAGGACAATGGATCTTTAGTTCGTCTCAGGCTTCGACTGGTTTGGTTTCTTGGGTATCTCTATCGTTTTCTGCAGACAGCTCCGCCATAAGTCCCCCTTTATCTCTCCGCTTGGAGTCTTCGGCCAGCTTCTCGTCCAGAAACGCCGAGAGCTCCTTTACTTTGGTCAACGCGGCACTCGCGCATTGGACTAGCATCACCGCCTCCACTGGTGTACCACCAAGCTTTGCGATCTGACAGATCTCCCCGTGCCGGTTTAGACTAATGGTACAGCTGCTTACCCGCAACTGCTCCTCCAATAATGTGGCATCAAGAAGCACGATGTCTCCCTCCTCGCCGTAGAAATTGAACGTGACGCAGAGCGGCGAATGCAACCAACTCAGCGGCACGGGCTCCCTCTCCGCTGCCGTGTAGATGGTCAACGTTTCCCCTTCCATGCTCGTGTCGGGTTTTCTGAAATGACGCAATGCTGCCACTACAGCCAGGCAAGAGGCGTCGATTAGGTTCCCGTCGTGGGAGAGGACGTGAAGATCTACTCTTATCGACCAACACTTTTGACCCGCAACTAGACAGAGCGACTCGGTGTCGAGGGCATTGGACCGTCGGACTGTCTTCTCTAGTAATCTGGACAGCAGGACCTCCGTTTCTGTGGGCCTGTTTACTTCGAAGGCCGGCGACGCCATGGGGCTGAGCTCCGTCGTGATGGTAAAAATGCCATCGAATGGTCTATCGGAATACGGGACTGTGACTTCAGCCGAGACCTTGGCTAATATTCTGCATGCCTGCAGTGTTAGCAAGGTCGAACGCGATCCATTAGGAATATATACATATAGAGTATAGCATTACAGGGCGTACCTTGTCTTGCCCAATGTCACGTCTGCGACGCCATACTGGTCTCCGAACTTGAGCTCTAGGTTCCTGAACTGGTCGAAAGCGCGGGCATCGAGTCGCAATCCTTCCTGAAGCGCCTGCACTACGAATGTCCTCTCGTTGAGAGAAGGCTCAGCCTCCCTAGGCATGGCAATTGGCCGAAAAGTAAAAGACAGTAGGTACTAGGGCGCATATATCTTCATTTGCTGCTCTGGCAGGTAGGCTTTTGTAGTAGTAGGTAGGCTGATCGTGCCGGTGCTGCATGTAATTGTATAGTGGGATGGTGGGCCCGTTTACCAAGTCGATTGTTTGATAAGAATTTGGGTTTGGGACTATTTCTGCCGGGCGGTCAACGCAAACCCCGCTGTAGCTCCCCTTGCATGGTCGGATCTTCTGCTACCAAATGGCCGAGAACGTTACGGAACTATCGTACGCTCCCTTCGCAAGCTCAGTACGTTAAACGAGGGCATAGGGGCTGAAATATTGGGGGCCAGGACCGAGCTATATGGGCCTAAACTTCGTAGGTCCGATAACTCGCAGGCTTCGGTCCCCGACCGCAACGTGGATGGCCGCACGAAACTGCATCATGTCTGCCCCGCGCGACGCCTTGCGAAATGTCCCTTTCAGCCCGAGCACTCGACAACGCTTCACTGACACTGCCAAGTTGGATCGCCCGCTTCTCGATACGTCCCTCTAAAGGCTCCATTTACTCTATATCATGACACGATGGATGGTCTAGGGTCGGCCGCAAGCGTCGTCGCCATAATCGACCTGTCCGCCAAGGTCGCGTCGCTCTGCTTTCAATATTCCACCGCCGTTAAGAACGCGAAGTCCGATATCGAACGCGTGCGAGGAGAGGTAGACAGACTGAAAACCGCTCTCGAAGGTGCACAGCGCCTTCTTGACGGCCCAAATGGCGCTAGGCTCCAGACTTCGCAGCCCTTGAGGGACGGGCTCCAGGACTGTGCTTCCCAGCTCGCAAAGCTGAAGAAGAAGCTGGAGAAGAAGCTCAATCCTGGGACCGCGCGTAAAATGACGAGCGCGTTTGGCGTCCGCGCTCTGAAGTGGCCATTTGAGAGCAAAGACGTCGATAATATCATTGAGAACCTCAACAAGTCCCGAGACACGCTGTCTACAAATCTCATCATCGACCAGACGTACGCTCCAGATTTCTCGCTTGTCACTGTTTGGTTACTGACATTGTTTTTGCAAGGACGCTCCTTCTTGATGACGAACACCTCAAGATTTTAGAGTGGATCTCACCCATACCATACGGAAAGCACCACAATACGGTCAAAGAGGCTCGGACATCAGGTACATGCGAGTGGCTGCAGCAGCATGAGAGATTCCGGGAATGGGAGGATACTACTTCGTCGGTAATTCTGTGGCTTCAAGGTTCACGTTAGTGTTCATTCCCGAGTTGATAATTCCCTTGGAAAGATGTGTAGCTGACCGCCGTAGCTGGCGCCGGCAAAACCTTTCTCACGTCTAAGGTCATCGATCATGTTCAGAGTTTGCTTAAGAGTTCTCGCGACGAAGAGGGGTTCGCGTTCTTCTACTGCAATCGGAACGAAGAAGAACGTCGGAAGCCTCTCGTAATTCTTCGAAGTTATGTTCGCCAATTGTCAACCACTGCGAAATATCCTGAAGAGATGCGCAAGAAGCTCCAAGGGCTCTGGAGCGAAAAGAGGCTCAGAGGCTCCGATCTTGGTCTCGAGGACTGCCGAGAACAATTGCTCGAGTTGGTAAACATTTACCCGAGGGCCACTCTCGTACTCGATGCCCTGGACGAATGCGAGCCAGACTCGCGTGGGGAACTCGTTGACACTGTCGAGATCCTGTTGTCTAAGTCCAGGCGGCCACTTAAGGTTTTCATTTCTAGCCGCCCTGATCGGGATATCAGAAACCGATTCATTGATAGACCAAACATCGAAATCCAGGCGACGCATAATGAGAAGGACATACAAAAATTTGTCAATGAAGAAATCATTAAGCACGGGGCCTGGAGAGATATGTCTCCGCCGCTGAAAGACGAGATTGTCAGGGTCCTCCTCGCCCGTAGTCAGGGAATGTAAGGGATTCTGCGCGAGTCAGCTAGGAGCATCGCTAATGCCGAATAGGTTTCAGTGGGTATTTCTGCAGATCAAGCAGCTACTGGAGCTTGAAACGGAAGCAGCCATCCGAGATCGGCTAGGAAGACTTCCCACAGGTCTCAAGTCTACCTACGACGAAATATATGGCAAAATACAAGCTCGACATGAGCACGACAAAACCCTTGCTGACCGTGCTTTCATGTGGGTGATGTGTGCCTGCGAATCGCTGAGCAGCGAAGAGCTTTTATCCGCAATTTGTCCTGATTCGGAGAGTGATGCCTTCGACTTATCCGAAGGGATCGCTGAGTCTCAGCTGCTGCATCTTTGTAATAATCTGCTTGTCCTCGACTCGCAGCGTAACGTCTGGAGGTTCTCGCATCTCTCGGTGACGGAATATTTCGAGGAATATCACTGGGGCCTTCGGCAGGCGCACTGTCATGTAGCCAAAGTTTGTCTCAAGCTTCTTATCGAGGCGTGCGAGGAGCCGAAAAGTAGAAGCGTTAGCGCAAGTGACGAGAACAACCACAAAAGCCAAGCACGTGACATTTTTCGACCTGATCACCCGCTTCAGGTATATTCCCGGCGTCACTGGATAGCCCACGTTCAGACTCAAGAGGGACAAAAGCCTGACTTTGTACTGGCTGGCCTGCTGAAGAAGTTCCTTGGGTCTCCGAGGGAGAGCAGTGTGCAGTATCGGGAATGGCATCACCAGTTTTTCTCGGAGAACAGGCTGTTGACATCTGTTTTCGGCGGGTATAGGGATAACGGAATCGATAAGGACGAAGTCTCACCAGCGAACGCCGCCGTTTTAGCCATGTGTCGATTCTCATTTTATACCCTTCTGTCAGATTGGTGGGCCAATGCAGAACTCTCGCTTTCGCAGACGAACAACAACGGTAGCGACCTTCTGACGCTTGCTGTTGTAGCAGGCTGTATACCTATCTGTAAGGCACTTATAAAACGGGGAATGCAGGTCAACATACAAAGTGGGACTTACGGCAGCGCCCTTGCAGCGGCAGCATATCAAGGACAGACTGAGACTGTCGAGTTCCTGGTCCAGAAAGGGGCAGAGGTAAACATGCCACTTCAAACTGGGTCTTACGGCAGCGCCCTTACAGCAGCAGCATATGAAGGACAGACTAAGACTGTCGAGTTCCTGGTTCAGGAAGGCGGGGCAGATGTGAACATGCCGCTTCAGATTGGGATTTATGGCAACGCCCCTGCAGCAGCAGCGTATCGAGGACAGATTAAGACTGTCAAGTTCCTGGTCCAAAAAGGGGCAAATGTGAATATGCCGCTTCAGACTGGGATATTCGGCAGCGCCCTTGCAGCAGCAGCAGGAGGATTTGAAGGACAGATTGAAATTGTCAAGTTCCTGGTCCAGGAAGGGGCAGAGGTAAACATGCCATTTCAAACTGGGAATTACGGCAGCGCCTTTGTAGCAGCAGCAGCAGCAGGAAGGACTGAGGCTGTTAAGTTCCTGGTCCAGAAAGGGGCAGAGGTAAACATGCCACTTCAAACTGGGTCTTACGGCAGCGCCCTTTCAGCAGCAGCAGCTAATGGAAACACTGAGACTGTCGAGTTCCTGGTTCAGGAAGGCGGGGCAGATGTAAACATGCCTCTTCAGACTGGGATTTACGGCAGCGCCCTTGCAGCAGCAGCAGCTGAAGAAGAGATTGAAATTGTTAAGTTCTTAGTTCACGAAGGCAAGGCAGATGCAAACATGCAGCTTCAGGCGGGGTTGTTCGGCAGTGCTTTAGCAGCTGCTGCCTATTGTGGTAGGAAGGGATGCGCTGAGAGTTTGGTAGACGGCGGAGCAAAGGTGAACCTTAGGCTAGAGAACGGACGTTTTGGTACTGCTCTACAGGCTTCAAGGGAGGATATGTCTCGAGAGGATCGACAGCAGCTATGGTGGGATCTGAGGGATGAGGAGACACTAAAACGAGACAAAGCCGAAGTGGCAGAAATGTTGCAGCGTCGCGGCGCAAAAGATGAGGATTAGTCTTGGGGTGAGAGCAGCCATATATAGGCTATAGCTCCTTCGCCCTTGCAATCAGAAATCACCATATCTGCTGACAAGAGGTAAAGAACACCTAGCAACGCCTGCAAGCATGATGTTGCTGTTGAAAGCCCCACCATCGCCTCGTCGCCCAACCCTGCCGCGTAGGTGACTCTTCAATATCTTGTTGCCTGTCGCAACACTCTTCCTGTAGCCTAGGTAGCTTCGTTTTTAAAACCCCTGTGTTTTGGCGTTACATGTCTGGAAAAGCAGATATCGATATTCGTAAGAAACGCCGATGGATCCATATTAAACTCCAATACGTGATGTACCAAGGTATATACAGAGTCTCGTTTCCAAGGACGCTGCTACGATAGGAATTGAAAGACGGATTTATATATATGAGCCGTATACTGCGTTTGCTGTTACTTTTTTATTTAAAATATATTAAATTTAATGCAGAAGTCCGTTATTACGGAGGTGGGTTTCGAAGTACGTGACGAAGAAAGGGCTAGTCTAAATTGAGCCTGAGAAGAGCGGCATTGGCGCTAGGCCCGATTTGGCCTCAAAAACAAGGCTGCCGTAAACACTCTGGAAGCAGCATTAACCACCTGCAGGTACCTGCCACATACCATTCGCAATCCTTCTCTCAGGGAAACTTCAAGATGACTACCGCCCATAGGCCTACCTTTGATCCAGTAAGCTACACAACACACAGGGGCGCACCCATAGCTTTATACTAATCGTCTGCCAGGCGCGTGGAAAGGAAGCCCTTCGCGGCCCTGCCTATCACCAACGACTCCTCCCGGCACACACGCAGCTGAAGTTCCGCCAGCCGGGCCAGGGCGGAGCTGCCGACGAGGGTTTCCGCGACCTACGAGCCGAACTCCTCGCAGCAGAAGCCGCCCACTTCGCGAAGAAGAACGGCGGTGCCGTTCCCGATGCCACCAACGAGTCCGAGACCGCTGCTACCAACAACGCAAAGCGGCCTATGGAATTGACGTCGCAGGCGGACGGGGAAGAAGACCCGGAGGCGAAGAGACGGCGCATATTAGAGGAGACGAGAGACATAGACGCCGACTCGGAGGACGACGAGGACGAGGGTAGCAGCGATGACGATAGCGAGGACGACGACGACGATGAGGAGGCGGAGCTGCAGCGCGAGCTCGAGAAGATCAGGCGGGAACGCGCCGAAAAACGTGCGAAAGAGGAGGCCGAGAAGGCGGCCAGGGAACAGGAGGAACGGGAGCGCGATATTGCGCTGGGAAATCCGCTATTGAACCCCAAACAGAGCTTCAACATCAAGCGGAGGTATGTCACACTGGGCTCTACTTCTTTAAGCTTGGTGCGCTAACTATACGACTATAGGTGGGACGACGATGTTGTTTTCAAAAATCAAGCTAGGGGAACGGAAAACAAAGGCAAGAGCAAGGAATTCATCAACGTAAGTTCCTGATACGTCTCGTATTTTCGATCTAAGGGTGCTAACCTAGCAAAGGACCTTCTACGTTCCGATTTCCACAAGAGATTTATGAACAAGTACGTACGATAAGACTGTGGATAGCCAGGAGGAGATTGGGGACATGATACCTAGAAGGAGAAGTTATATCAACAGACATCGATAATACAGCGACGGTCCACGATGCTCAGAAAATCCTGTTCACCTCCCCTCGAGCTCGAGTGACGCCGGTCTTTATATTGAAGAAAATCTTCTCGTCCAGCGCGATGACGTTGAGATAGCATTCGTCCTGAAGGCGGCCGCAAATTGATCAAAGTCTCTTATCTCTATTATCGCACAACCGCCAAACGAGGCTAGCGATAGTCCTGAAGATTCGGGGCCCGTCGGGGTGGCCACGTCCAGTTCGCGCTTTAGGTGGACCTGGCGACTAATCAGCAAATACTATTTCTCTGAATTCGTGCTGTTGCCAGGGAAGCACAAACCTGTCTGAGTGTACCCGACGAAGCCGTATTTCTCTATCCACAGCCGGACGAGCGGCCCGTGGACGTGTTCCCAATAGTCATAGAATTCGCGGGCGGTCACTCCGGGCTTCCGCCTAAAGAAGGCAATGCACACCAGCGTGTCGTCCCGCTTGGGGGAGTCGAACTCGGTGATGGGGGACCTCAGGTCGCTTTCTGTCGGGGTGGTCGCGTTGCTGATAGGAGTGGTGAGGTCGCTCGTAGGACAGCTTGAGTCATCCACGGACATCTTCTTACTCGTGACCGGCGAGTCTCCGAATCGCTTTGTCCATCGCTTGAACACCATATTGACCAAACTGTTCTGCAGCATCAGCGTGATGAGAAATTCATGTCTCTTCCTCGTACTGCGGGGAGTTATGCCCGTGGTGCACCCATCGCATTATATCAATGACGTCCTCTAGGCCATGCCACCACTAAATGACGCCGTTGACGCAAGGCTCTCGCCCTCGCTCATTGTTTTTAACTATTCGCTGTGGAGGAGGCATTCGGGGAGAACGCTCCTCGGTATTGTCAAGCAAGCCCGTCGCATAACAGGTAGACTATGACAAACTAGATAGCGAGGAATACCATGGCCTTTACTATGCGTATTATGCAGATTATGAGACAATCATGGAAATTCAACCCAGCACGAGGCATTCTTTGGACGGCGACACCTTGCATTCAACCCTCGTCCGCCACCCCGCCCAAGCATACGAGAACCCGGCGAGCGATCACGGTGTGCATAGATATGAGGGCGGCTCCGGCGGATTGCTTGTCGCCACGGAAGGGTCACCATGCCAGATAACGCCCCCTTTCGAGGATGCCACTATCACAGACCCCCCTCGCCTGGGATAATTGAAGGCAGATCGAACCCCCGGCTATATTCCGCCTAGAAAGGCCTTTACTCCCGCAGGCCAACCCGCGGAACAAATCGCTACCGACCCATGTCTATCACATCGTGCGAACACATGTCTCTCCCCCCGATGCCTTACTTGTGCACGTGTTTGCGAGGCGTCGGCGCTAACGCCTAGTGACACGCCCCATTTCCCACCTAGAGCGAGCGGCGCGAGGTCCAGATCCAGGTAGGGTGGGTGGAATAAAGGACCAAAGTACGAGCGCAAGGGGATACATATTTGTTTTGTTTGCTTGCGGCGATCCTTAGGTAGGAGATGTTTAATCACAAAACCCCCAAGGGCTCTGGATACATCCCGTCGCCGACACCCCAGTCTGCCCCGAGCCCTGCACGCCATGGCAGGACCCGGATAGAACATACATCTCGCACACCATCACCTGGTCTTCTTAGGCTCCTCCTCGTCCCCGCCCCTCGTCGGCCTCCCCTCCCTGCTCCAGAACCCGTCCAGGGCACCGTCAACCCTGTCCAGCGCTCTAAGCGCCCTCGTCACCGTCGCGAAGCTGTCGGCCAGGATCACTAAGACGCGATCGCCCGAGGTGGCGCCAGGGATTAGTCTTCTTTCTTCTTACACACGTCCGCTCCCGTTCGTATGCATCTGGCCCGCTGGCGTGGAAGCAGAAAAGAAAAAAAGATTGAAAAGGAAAAAAAGAAAATTGGAAAGAGAGGAAAAGTACGAAGGGAAAGAAACTTACGGAAGGGCACCACCACCCACGGCAGGTTGAACCCCACGTAGTAGCCCCAGAAGTACAGCGGCTCCGGACGGCTGTGCGAGCGCCCCCCGTAGTGCAGCTCGCACAGGCTCGTGGCGTAGTAGAGCGCCACGCCGTAGAGGTGCGCCATGCAGGCCACGATGCGCAGGGGGTGTCGGAGCGGGCTGCGCGGGAGCGCCGTCGTCAGGGCGCACAGGAAGCAGAGGGGTCCCCAGAAGAGCTATGTATTTTAGTTTTCATTTCCCCGCGTTTAATAAAGTAAACAGCGACAGACCCTCCCTTCTGAAGCCAGGAGCGGGGAGGGGGGGCACTTACGACAGTGATGCTCTCGACGCTGAGCATGAAGAAGTCGGAGGTCAGGTAGCGGGAGTCCGAGAGCGCGTATTCCTTCCACAGCTGCGCGGGGAGCGACTGCGACGACGCGACGGTCGCGTGGTTCAGGACGAAGTACCCTTCAGGAAGCAGTCAGATTCAACCCTGATCGATCAATCAACCACCATGGACGTAAAACCGACCCTCGAAGAAACAATGCAAACAGCCGCCTATAAAGCATGCCATATTAGCTGTCCATCCCTGCCTATACTCGGTTGATAACCCGGATTCAGAACTCGACTACTCACACAGCATGAACCAGCAGAACACGGCGAGGTTCGACCTCGTCAGGGCCGGGTTGACCCTCAGCGCCACGATGGACGACCCCAGGAGCGCGAAGCCCAGCATGCCGCCCAGCGCCGCGATGAGCACGGGCACGGGCAGCTCGTTCGGCGCGTACCCCGGTATGGACACGTCCTCCGGGTAGTACGGGTGGGTGGGCCGGGGCGGGAGAACCACCTCCTCGACGACCGCGGCGCCTGCGTCGGCGCCGGCGTCCTCCGTCGCGGTCTGCAACCACTGCCACACCTGCCGGAGGCTCGCCATGAGTGTCCCGGGCGACCTATCGATTACGTCCGAGGGGAACGACTGGTGCGATGGGGGAACTTTCTAATAAATTAAAACCCGCATCTGAATCCGGATGATGGCTTTTAGCGGTGAGGATAGACGGTAAATCCGGTTTGCAAATGGGAATTCCGAAACAGAGACCTGACTGGTTGTTGGGTCCGATAGTTCTTTTCTCGAAGCCGAACACTTCCGGGGCTCTTGGCCATTTTCGGTAAAGACTTGGCACTAAGATAGCCGTTCCGGCTCCGAACTCGATATACATTTGGGGTGCCATAGTCAGCATCGTTCCGGACAGAAAGTCATCACTTCGTAGACCCTAAGGTTTGCTATTCAAATGCTAAGATATTTATTGTATGGTAGCTCACAGTACGTAAATCAGGATATACTCATTTCATTTTTCTTTTCAGACTCTCCATCCTTGAGCGGTCCCTCCAATCAGGCGACGCACAATTCCGCCAAGCCCAAAAGACCAGCCAATCATATTACACAGCTATCAGGCGCCCCCACCAACCCAGCACGACCGAGAGATGGCGACGGCGCTCCTCGAAGTGACGCTCTCGTGGCTCCTCGCGAGGTCTAAGGGCCACGACGCCAAGAGTTTCTACACGCGGTCCGCGTTCGCGGGACAGGCGAAGCAGACAGTTGCCGTGACGTCGCCCGAGTGCGGTCCCAGCGGCGCGGCGCTACGCCCGGAGGAGCACACCCACGACGGCGCTGGTAGGTTCCCCGCGCTGCAGTGGACAGCGCCCCCGGCGCTCGCCGACCGCGTTCGCGAGTGGCTGCTCGTCTGCGAGGACCCGGACGCGCCACTGCCGACGCCGGTCGCACACGGGTGAGTGTCGAGTCGCTTCCTGTTCCCATGGCGCCCCAAACCTAAGACGGACGACACCCCCTGCGTTTTCTTCATTATCCTACCCATTTGAAGCGGGGAAAGGAAGAACATCAGGAAGGTCCCGTAGACACGGCGTGACTGATGAATTTCTGGGGCGCGGTTCAGGATCTATCCCGGGATCCCAGCCTTGAAGACGAGAGTCGAGGCCGCGGACTTCGTGGTCCACGACGCGGACCAGGCGCTCCTGAAAGGCGGCTTCCATTACGGTAAGACGCGTACTGGCGCCGTGTACATCCCTCCGCGGCCGCTGCTTAACCACGGCCCGCATAGATGTAAGTTCAATAGCGCGTGGGCTTTCTCAGCCAAGCTCTCCCGAACTGGGGCTGTGGATCTCCTGACGGGGCATCACTACAGACTTCTTCATGGTAGTGGCCCTCGGCGAGCCCTTAGAACCCCGGCTTCTGCGCTCCACGCCGACGAGGGACCAGATTGCCGATGCGATTGTCGGGAAGGTGTTGGGATGGGGTGTAAGTCTAGCCTTCCCGAGGCGCTGCGAGGGCGTCTCTTGTCTCTCATACTCCCGTGTTGCCCGGATACTAACTTCGGAACGCCGCAGATGTGGGTTGGCGTTGCTGAGAGGAAGTGGAAATGAAGCAATGCCTGACATTTTCTGTATGGTAGAGAATTCTTGATAAGGGCTATTCGGAATCGGATGAGACGGTCCCTGTGTGCGATTCTAATGCTCGCAGCAACGATACATACTTTACCGCCGCTCACCAACACCCATACGAACCATGAACAAACTAAGTCTGAATGATATTCCTGATCAAAGTTTGCCTCCTAGGTCCCGTTCTAGAGGATATTTGGTTCAATATTCCAGCCAAAATCGTCCATGAATGTCCAATCGATGTCCTGCATCGGATCAGCAGCACTCGGCATAACGGATCCCGCGTCGGCCCCATCGGCCGGCGCGGGCTGGCTCTTGGAGCTCATCAGATTTTCCAGGTCGTGCTTCCATCGCTTGGCGCAATCCAGGGTCGAGCTCGCACTCAGCCGGTGCGTGAAGCTCGAAACGGGCTCTTCCTCCCACTCGGTCGAAACCACTAGCTCGAGCCATGACTCCAGGAAGCCCGTCAGACGCGCGGCGAGGTCGCCCTCCATGATGATCGATCTCTTGTGGATGGCAAGCATGTCGGCTACGGACCGCTCCATCCGTTCCCGGTCGATGAACTTTTTGTACGATGAACCCATCACTTTGCAGATGATGCATGTTGCGCAGAATAAAGCTCTAAAGTAGAAATGCGGCGCATGCCAAAGGAAATCTGTCTTGCGGTCGATCTCTACCGCATCTCTCATAATGGTCTGGGCCGTGTTGAATGCTCGAAGGATGTTGCCTTGCAGCGCTTCCGAATCGTAGCCGGGTAATGGAAGCATATAGTATTGCTCTATCTCGAGCTTAACTAAAAGCACATTAAGTCGATCCAGATCGTCTGTCGAAGTTAGACTTAAAGCATTATTTAAGACGTTGGGGAATGCTCACCTAGGCGTTCAGAGAACATAGGACATTGCACGCTATTCCATTCATCTTCGAGCAGGCGAACCATATGTGCTGACACGCCTCGAGACTCTTCGAGGTAAGCAGCCATGGTCTTGTTTAGGTGGTTGCAGAACTTCTGGCATTGTAGAAGAACGCGGAAACTGGGCGGAACGAGAAAAGATGTTTTCCCATCGACAACACTCTGTATAGTTCTGTTAAATAGACTGCCCAGGGGCGGAAGACCCAGGTAGGAAGACATTCTATAGTAGCGTCAGTGTCGGCCATGAGAACCTTGGGCGGAGCTGACATCATACCTCTGCGATACAATGTTATAGCCGACCCAAGTGAAGACAGCCTCCTCGTCGGAGAATTCGGTCCGGAAATGAGCTACACTGTATTCGATGTGTCTCCCCTTTCCCAGATGAATCCCTAATAGTAAACATGCGTTCATCGCGACGCTAGAAAAGAGAGCAGTGGGGTCTTTGGTGAGCCTCACATCCGGGAAACCCCATGCACATACCAATATGAGCGCATTAATTGAAGCTAGGGAGAGAGGGAAGACCGAGACGGCTGAGGACATCTCCTTTCTGATCGCATCTAACAGAAATGGTAGAATGGTGGGACCCTTGGCATAGCGCCGCGAGGCTACTAGAATGATAGTCCAGAAAAGTAGGGGGCAAGTATCGTAACATTTGTTTGGGTCCGTATCCCGTACAATAGGGAAGTACGGGTGAAAGTGCCGGAAGTAACTGTAACGGATTAGATATATCGCAGCTAGGGCAGCAACCACACTATACTAACCTCTGGAAATAGTGATCAACATCTTCACTTGAAAAAGGTTGCGAGCCCAATGCTCTTGGTCGACTGGGACCTGTGCTTGGATCCTGGTTGAGCGTGACGTACGGGAGCGGTGATGGTTCGAGCGAAGTGCTGCTGCCAGCCAGCACCGCTGGAGGTCTTGTCGGACTTGCCCAGTGGAGCCGTGGCGCCCCAGGCCCTCCCAAGGGTGCCGTGGCATCGTTTTGTTGGGAAGAGCCGGATGCCACTGAGGACGGCACGGATCTATCGCCAACATTCTGCTTGATGGATTGTATCTCCTTTGCCAGCTCTTCCAGCTGACTACAGTCGAGGTCAACGATGGGTTCGACTATGACGCCTCTGACTGGTAGTTAGACACTCACCTCTTCCGACTCACTCTTCTGTGTGTTCTATCCACGACACATGGGAGTTGATGCTTCGTACAACGTTGGCATGACGCATTCTGAGAATGGCTCTGGATACATCGCACCTACTCATTTGTCAGCTACCTACCAAGCGGTTAAATAGGGGCGACAGAAAGGTTTACTTTTGCGTCGCGGCAACTTGTGCAAGCTGTGTTACGTTTGATACGACTCAGGCCTACTGGCTGATGACCTTGAGCATCAGGCGGCATTGCCAAGACCCAACTTCATCACGACGTCGTGAAAACCTTTGAGCGATCATGAGTCCCCATAAAGCGATCGTTCGAACTAAAGAGCCATCAAAAATACGTATTCTGTAGATGCCTGTTAGAGTAGCGCACCTGTATATACATACCATTGGCATTGTAGCTGAAGACAACGCCTCGGGGACTCGGAGTACATATAAGCATATTCCCGTCGGTAGCTCTGGCCCCCAACCCCCCCTGCGATCACCTTTAGTAACTGACAGGTACAACGGTGAAGGATTATTGCAGTTAGTGTTGTACAAAGCCCTATTCTTTTTTTGGACAATTTAGTGCTATTGGACTACTGGCCCGAAGTGGAGAATGCACGTGTTTCCGATGCAAATTAGGTACTGTAAAGTGAAAGCTAAAACAACTTCAGCAATCACTTCATAATCATAAAATGAAACAAGAAATGCCTATATTATTCATTAGAGATTGTCCAGAGTAGATTCTGAATTGTAAAGGAACAATTAACAAAAAAAGACAGTTCCTGTTTCGTTGCTTGAAAATCTTACGAAAGGTATTCCGGATATGTTGAAGGTAGAAAATAATATTGGTAACGGTAACAAGGGCCGCAGCCTTGATCCCATATTAACCCCTATCGAAGCACGTTATATGCATTCCCCATATATTTTGTATGCAGGATATGTCAAGGACACATGGCTAATACCTGTCTTGGCAAGGTAAGAAGGATCTAGAAAACGTCGGGCGTGTATGGCGGTAACTGCAATAATCCCTGTATATGTGCAGGCTATGGAATCAGGCGGCTCGGATTTGTTGATGAATGAGCTCGGTCCCACATTTAAGTACCTGATATGTACTCACTGAAGGATATACTGACCTCGGTTTTCCTATGTTTACTGAATGCATGCGATGTCTCTTTTAGTATCGTGTTTTCCTCTGACATCGTGTCGGGCAGATTGTCTCTAATAGACCTATTTCGTACACTAGAAGAAGATTCTTTTCTTCGAACCGGAACCCCGAAGATCTGATGCCATCATCTAGTTAAGGGTGGAATGGCTCATCATTGTCTCAGGCAATCCTTCGTACAAATCAAGCAGTCCCCAATTTGAAACCTTTTACTCAGCGCTCTCTTTCGCTCCCTTTTGGATACGAGCACACCAGAGCGTTTCGATTCTCCTGTGCCCTTCTGATTTACTAGAGTACCTACTGTACTCTGCGAAAGATGCTCACCTTATTCACATGCGAGAAAGATCATAGGCTACCCGTTTCTTAGCTACCTACTAACGTTAGGCCAATGATCCCTGACCGGAACACAACGTGGCAGTGGGTGCGTCTGATCTGATACCGCGCATCTCAGCCGCTAAACCCGATTCTGTTACCGATATGGAGACGGCAAGTCCCTCCAAACACGCCTCACAGTCGCAGCCTTTCATTCAGCCCAGCAGCACCTTGGCTAGACGAAGGGTCAATACCAAGAGTACGCGCTGGAATCTCGAGTCGGGGGAAGGCGATGATAGCAGAGCACGATATCCTCAACATTACCCTTTTTAACCATCCCCCGTTTCCAACCTACGATATCCCAAGATTAATCAATTTCCGCCCTGCTTCCTCGAGACCATTTCGCGCATCTTGCCCGTGAAGGGCCGCACCGTAACCGTGTAATGTGAAGAACTCGCTCCCGCAAGCTTCCCTGCGCGCTTCCTTTGCACGCGATAACTGCGAGGCCGATAAGCATTTGCAGACATGGCCGACCGCTTGCCTTTCCTAACCTTAAGTTCGAGACGGCCCGCGGATGGGAGCAGCATGAGCAGCGGGGATTCTGCCGTGCGTAAGAACAGTTCAAGAATCAGTTTCCGAGAATGCCCCCTTCTAATCGTAGCTTCTCAGTATGGCTCCAGCCCGGGCGACGAGAAGGCACCGTCCGCAACGCATGATATCAGTCGTGTGAACTACCACATCAAACATTTGCCCGACTTCGCGCGAACACTTGAAGAGGTGCGTTTCGCCCCAGCCTACTTAAGCGCAAAGCTCGGTCAACCTACTGACACGGCTGCCCGTAGTCCGCAGCTCGAGCCTTTCCAAACCGTGGCCATTCGCAGCGATATAAGAAGGTGCACGTCCTTCTTCTGCACTGGAGATGTGACGACTTATTCGTCCTTCCCGAACTGGAAGATCTCGAGACATGTTTCCGAGAAGACTACAACTTCGAGACCGAGACGTTTTCGATACCGTCCGACAACGCACACTTGGATTTGATGCTAAAGATCGGGGCCATGATCAAGGAGTACGAGTCGCAGGACACATTGTTCATCGTATACTACGGAGGCCATGCAAGAATAGATAACTCGAGACAGAGCACATGGTGCGCGTAAGTTCTTGTGTGCCCAGGGCCGCCTTGCTACTCAGCTGTGCTAAAACTCCATCCAGAAACCGGAGTTCAGATTCTCCATGGCTGCAGTAAGTCAACTTGTTCCGCTAGGCTCGCGTGGGAGGCAACAAGACTTATGACTTCGTCCAGGTGGTCTGCAATCCAAACGTTGCTAGAAAGGTCTCTTTCCGATGTATTAATTCTTCTTGACTGCTGTGCCGGAGCTGCGAGCGCTACTTTCCCGAACGGGAACAGCATCACGGAGACAATATCCGCTTCGAGTTGGGATGCGATTGCCCCCGATCCGGGACGCTACTCGTTCACCAGCGCCCTCATCGAAGTGCTTCAGGAGTGGAAGGACAGGACATTCTCCGCAGCGATGGTCCATGCCGAGGTACTAGCACGTCTGAAGCACCCCAGACCCGAAAGGCGAAACGGCAAACACTTCGAAGCGCGTTCGACGCCGGTGCACTTCATGATGACGGCTAACCACCGAGCACCCAGTATCGAGATTTCCCGAACCGTATCATGTGACATGCGGCCTCCATCGCCACCACAGGAGCTGATGTTCGAAGATAGCTCTTCCGCCGGGCGATATGCGGGACCACAGGAAATTATAGGATCGGAACCGAGCGAGGATGTGCCGCACGTGATGATCTCCTTGGCTTTGGAAGACGACCAACGTCTAAATATCAACGATTGGGAGCATTGGCTTCAATCCATACCTGCGATTGCGAAATATGTCAAAGTCCAGGGAGTGTTTAAAAGTCACTCAACGCTTCTACTTTTGTCAATGCCGGTTATGGTGTGGGATCTGCTGCCGGAAAACCACGCCTGCAATTTTGTTGCCTTCGTTCGGTCGAACAACCTAGCGCTAAAATGCCGCGGAGACCGAGTCCCAGTGGAGGAAGAAATTCCAGTCAGCCGGGACACGGATGTGGAATCGAGATTCTCGATGTTCTCCGGGACGACGGCCTATACCGACGGCAGACGACCAAGTGTGATGTCTTTCGTTGGGCCCGGTGCTAGAAGTGCGCCCGGTCCAAATCAGGGCGCTTCCTCGATCTATTCAAGGGTAGCCCAGTTACCAGACCAAATCCCTCGAGCATGGAGCAATAGCAACTTAGGGACGCCTATCAGGCAGCAGCACACTGCGCCTCCAATGGCCTTAGTCGAAGCTATGTCACATCAAAACTTTTCGAGGATTCCCATATTAAACCACCAACGCGACTCGAGGAGGACTCATCCAACCTCCGTTGACAATCTCCCGGCTCGCCCCCAACTGGCGCCCCATGTGCAGTCACGACTCGAGGAGTATTTCCTTGACAACCCTAGGCCGACGGATGCCGTCAAAGAATTTCTAGCTTCGAACCTTGGTATTGAAACGATAGATCTTGACGTGAGTTATCCAACTGATGCGCAAATGGATTCCTGTACTAATACGGCGTAGCTCTGGTTTTTCCATCGCCGGGAGCAGCAAGAAGTAGAAAATCGACTCCAGAGCTTAAGGATAGATGATCACAGTCATGACCGTCCTAGAGAAGCGCCGCGGATGATCCTCCCTGGACACTTGAACAGACTTTTAGAAGTGGTTCCTTCAAGTCAAGTCTTGATCGTTGATCTCCGCTCGCCAGCCGATTATGAAAGATCGCATATCTACGGAGCTATCAACTACAGAGCCCCGGCATCTTTTGTGTCGAGGGCCACCCTCGAGCTGGTTGAAAAGGCACTCCCGAACGAGGCAACTTGTAGCGTCTTCAGGACGTGGTATGACTGCAAATGTGTCGTTTTCTATGACAGACATGTGGAATTCGCTTGGGAGGCTCCTACGGCAGAGGCTCTATATCAGAAATTCAGAACCAAGGGTTGGACTGGGCAATGCTTTGTGCTGAAAGGTCACTATCGCGAGTTCTCGGAGTCGTTTGACAAGTACATTGTGGGAATCAAGATGACAGATAACGCCAGGGCGTATCTCCCGAGTCTTCAGGAGAAGACGCGCGAGGAGACGGTAAGCGATCGTTGTGAACTTCTCCAGACTCTTTACTAATGGTGGCAAAGACGCAGGACGCTCAACTATATGAGGAGTGGTTTAAACAACTGGAGGACGAGGATAGGCACCACACTGACCTGGTACCGACCGTGAAGGCTGAGCGAATGGAAGCCATGGTGCGACACCAGAAGAAGGTCGAGGACGAGTTCGAGCGGCATCAACCTTCGCTGCACAGAAAGGCTCTCGACCTCCAGCCAGCTGTACAGGACGGGAGGTGGGACGTCAAGGGTCCTATGGTCGCGCCCCTCGCGCGCGGCATAGCGAAGCTGCACGATACCGGAACGGGCGCGGGGTCCGGCAAGGCCGCTGGTGCGGATACCAAGACGAGCTACCAGAGTTACCCCGGCAAGAGTCGCCACCAGGAGAAGCACCTAGCGACGCCGCCCGGCGTCGAAGACTACGACCTCCTGGAGTCCGACGAGGAGCAACTGGCTAGCGAACGCGTGGCTCGGAGGTCCAGGACGGAATCCAAAGAGACTCTACGGACCGATGACGTCGCCGCGGAAAAGAAACAGACCAGGATGCACGGGGGTAGGGGGTTCTTCAACAAGCTCATCCGTAGCGGACGGGCGGACGGGTCGCGATAAGGGGAAACAACGAACCAGCAGCGTAGAGCTCGTCCGGTGGGGAATCGCGGCAGTGGCCTTCGACCCTGAGCGGTTAGGGCTCCTGAGTAGGGTTGGGATTACCAGACCCCCTACGCCTACTCCTAAACTATACCCCGCCTGTTGGTTTGTATACGTGGTGGTAGGAAAGCCACTTCTGAGAGTATGGACTAGATTGTATTACATGCGCCTTGGTGTCCATTCAAATCAGGTACTTTCAGGGATACGGATTGGTGTTCAAGGCAACTGGGCTAGGGAAAGGGAAGCGTGGTTTTATCAGGTCTGGTCTGGAGAAGGGAATACCGATTACGGTTTCCATGACGGGTACGGCACATGTGTGGGACATGATGTCCTTTTTTTCGTTGGTACGCTTCTACGTAAGGGCGCTTGCTGGGTTTCTGCTAGACTTAGAACTTGATGGAGCGTTTGCGCCTGAGCTTCAGTAGTGAATTATACCTGGATCTGAGAAATTGGGCGGCTAGTCGGAAGCACACCCGGGAAACTTCATCGAAGTCAACGACGTTTACATCAAGGGCCACGTGCAATATCCTTCGCTTCTGTCGGATCGGGGGTATGTTTACATGGCAGATGTGCCCAAGCATCCCGAGTGGGAGCTTGGGGTCTATGGGCTGAGTGCCCTGGGAACCCCGTGGTGGAAAGCGACGCAAATTGGATGTAAATTGTACCGATGTCACTTCTCAGTATTCATAGCACTTTCCATCACTATCCCATATTCCGAAAAGAAGTTAAAACTAAGTACGTATGCAATCTGTGGCTAGCATTTTTAGCACAACCCCTATTCTTGCTGCCCAACGTCTACGTCCTTGCTTATCGAAGAACAAGCACTTTGACACCCTGCATAGGTTCCATAAAAGATTAAGCTGGACTCCTGTTCGGGCTTATTAGAGCGGATTGTCGTCCGATATAAGACGCGTTGGACACTCACCTTTACATCAGAGGCATTGTGGATTTGTCAACCTTCACTGTGGCCTCTCTCTGTCGAATGACTATTGTCTTCGGCTTCCTGGCCTCGACGAAGTATGTGCGGTGCCACGTACGTCTTATTTGATAAAACATCACGACCACCGTCCAGAAAACTTGGGTCCCATCCGGGAGACGTCACGATGGAGAACCCCTCGAGAATTCTGCAGCGCGGGAAGGCCGACACTTGCCCTCATAACCATCTTGAAGACGGGCCACATGGTCCCAGAATGGATGACGTTCTTCGTTATCACCGTCCTAGGGGTGATGCCCAACCATCAACCCAGCTTTAAGAGCGGGCTGGCACTCATAATAACCAGAGGGAGGAGTGACGGGGGTTGTCATACTCCCTACGCTTTGGACAATCATCGTCCTCGTGGTGAACGCAGAGGGAAGACTGCATACAGTAGAGACTGGCCGCTGTGTAGTCGTATGTCGAACGGTGACTAGCTTCAGTCTTCCATCCCATTTCTCCTGTACGTGATCCGCGCATGCGCCATGTGCCTGGTTGAGAATATGGTGAGTTATATACCCCCTAGAGTGCTACCCGTACGGTAACTTTGAGTCCAGGCTACTGCAAGCAAATGCTCATGTTGCAAGCCCAACCTGCCTGCGTCTTCAGGGAGTTCACGTGTAGCACTTCATTCCAGGATGGGGCTGTCGTGTTGGGCCGCAGCCGTGGTGAAGGGAATGCTAAAATACTGTGAAGTAAAATGACGTGCCGGCAAAATTCGGTCCTTACACTCTGATGTGCAGTGTTGAACTTGCATATCGCCAGGGTAACACTACGTCCCGACAATATTACCAGCTAATACAGCCTTGCCGGAAACCTGGCAGCCCATCGTTCTACCTACGCGCACCTTCCTACCTGGGCCGTACCTGCATGCATCGTGGAGTCGGCATTCCCGAGGCAGATAAATTAACAGCGATGAGCTAATTTATGCCGGGACAAGAATTGCTGCATGAGCTCTCCTCCACGGTGAGGCGGCTTCCCCCCATCGAAACATCCTGGGCGGGGAGCTGTGGGGTGGGCAAAGGCAAGGTGACGTCTGCATTCTTGCGGGGCGCCTGGGCCCTGTGCCGACAGACGACGCAGAACTGGGCCAAGATCCGAAAGGCACTGTCAGCCGGACGCGCCGGGACCGGGATGAGATGGCGGATGTCTTCCAGGGGGGCCGGGAATCCCACGGGAGTGTAAAGCATGGCATCTACTCGACTTGGACTCCACTGAAGATCCCTAACCCTATAATAGCACCACCCGAGAAAGTATATGAAGATGTAGCGGTTGGTCCACG
Source organism: Monosporascus sp. 5C6A (assembly GCA_004155035.1). Taxonomy (NCBI): domain Eukaryota; kingdom Fungi; phylum Ascomycota; class Sordariomycetes; order Xylariales; genus Monosporascus; species Monosporascus sp. 5C6A. The sequence goes on from QJOB01000001.1 coordinate 796,089, forward strand.
ACCCCGTATTCTGCTCACATGATGCACCGGGAGAACATCGCACATACCCTAGAAGCGAAGAAGGAGCTCCCACATAGAGGCGCCAGTCATATTCAAGGCCGGAGTTCCTTAAGCGTCCGAGAGCGAGGAGCGAGCAGGCGGCGAAGCAATAACAGCGCTGATGGTAGCTGAATAAAAGATTACGTGGTCTTGGTGGGCTTATGACGATACACTAGACGCCGCAAAAGAGTACCCCAAGGAGGTCATCCCAGTTCAGCTCACTGCAGAGGCGGGAAACTTGCAATCAACACACCACGGCCTAGCAGAGGATCTGAGTCAGCCACGCTCCTCATGACCTCCCGGATTCTGCACGCGCCATCACATCACCCTGGAGAAGAAGCGGCGGAAACGGCATCGCATCAGCAGAAGCCGGGGGCTAGCCCTGAGCGGCGACATTCAAGCCAGGGGGCGATACCTCCCAGACGTGGTGGCCGTGATGGCAACACTCGTATATGAATGGCGTAGGTCGATGGTGAAGAGGCTCATCCGTGAATGGACATAGCTCGAAGAACTGCATACCCTTTCCGTCGCTAGCTAAGAAAGGCACGGGCGATCGTGCGCCACCGTGACAGGCACCTCTTCCCCGAGCCGGACGCCACTCGACGTTAGCCCCAAACCGAGAAGGATGGCGGGAGTGTGATATACATATACATTGGCCGGGGAAGAGTCGTGTCCAGCTTCGTCCCTGGTAGAGACGACAGCGGAGCACAACATCATCATCATCCATCACGACGGGATGACTGATAGGGTCTTATTGGAACATGAAAGAGCCCGCAGCGCGGGGCGCGATTCGTCAGGATCTCAGGAGCATACTTCACATCGGACCGAATATTAATACCCCTGCCAGGTCAGGCGTAATGCTATTGTTATACTGCAGTTCTGATTCATAAAATAAAACCTCAAAGACCTCAGTTGATGGAAAACGCCCTGACTAGGATGTTAAACTTCCCCCCTACGATGTAGTACATCATCGTGGTACCTATGCTAGCTAGGAACCGAGGAAAATCTAGGAAAAGTCGCCAAGCCTCACTCCATTATCCGAGGGGAAAGGTGGTGGCAACAATTCTCTGTCCTGGCGGAAAGACCTGAAGGAGAGAAGAGGGCCAGGGGCAAAATATGAAGGGCGTGAATTGTTAGCGCGGTGTACGATTCGCTATTATTCTCGGTACCAAGGGGGGTCCGGGGAGCGTGCTTTCGATGCGATGATGGATGGACGTTGCCAAAGAAAACCCAGTCCGATGGGTAGGGACGGCGATCTCTGGTGCAAATCGGGACCGAAGGGAGCCCCTGACACGGGGCGGTGGTCGTGATGGTTTGCGACCGCACCAGGATCGCTGTTTCTGCCAAGCACCAGGGGTCAGCGTAGCCGCCGCTCTGCTTGCTGCACACCACCGTATCCGGAGATTTGTATGTATGTAGTTTACATATACTGGTGAATCACCTATAGCAGTACCAGCCTGCGAGAGCTGCTCGGTTCCCTACCCTGGGTACACTACGCACTACCATAGACGCAGCCCTGTCTTCGACTTTTAGCGTACCGGCATCAAAACAATTAACCCTCTTCAGGACCCGCTAACCGCAAGTGTGTCAATTATTTGATTATGACCTGACCGGCAGGTGGTTGACACAAATTCGCGCACTTTCAAATAACTGTCCAACGACTCCCTGAATAACAACTTATTTATGTAAACAGATAAGTATATAAGGGAAGCGCCAGAGGCTGCTTTCAATTCTTCTCTTTGCGTAGATATATATTTTTCGATTCTTTTTATATGTTAAGTTTTCCTTTAAAAATCATCTGTAAGTCTTAAGATCATCTGGGACGCCGCGAATTTTTGTGTCAACCACCTGACTGGTAAGCTGCCATCCGCTAGCTTGGCTAGTCGGCGCTCTATTGCAACCACGTCCCAACGTCCCACCCCGTCTGCCCGTCACCCGCTGATTGACAGATGCACAGACCATTCTCCACATGGTCTCCTAACGGTCTTCACTCTCCGCGTTTCTCTCGGGAGCCACCGGACCCCACGGTGACATGTGGTGTGCTCTTGGCTGGTAGATAGCCGAGAGCCCTGTTTGTCCACAAGGCGTGATCAAGGAGATACGTATGTCGCAAGATAGGTAGTAAATAGGTAAGTCCGCTTTCGTCAGACCTCGGAGAGCGGTGTGTGAAGCGAGCGTGTCTTCGCGGAAGTATGTATTTGTAGTTAGCCCTCTCCTTCTGTGTATGGAAGCCTGATATTATTAGGCTGGATGGGCCAAGGACTACTTTGCCCCGGCTGGGAGAGAAGCTACGGGGGTAGCGGATACTGCCCGTCTTTCAATGGTCGAGAACGAAAATATTGATAGCCATGAGGGAGTTTCTTTAGCGGCTGTTTCGAGCGAGGAAAGAAGACATAGCGAATGGAGGTTTCGAAATGTTAGTACCTGTTGCCCCCATCCATGAGCTGCCCAGGGGACGCCTAAGGACATGTAATTGAGTTCTCCGGCTACTGCAGTCTTTGTGGCTAATTTGCCTTAGGGGGTAAACATTCGTGTCACGAAAGCGTCCTACTGCGTAAATAGCTCTGCCTGTATGCCTAGCCTAGGTTAGGATACCGCCCAAGCCGGATGAACATCGGAAATCGGACTATGCTGAGTTTTGGTGATATACGTTATAGAACCTCTCCATCTTTGTATGTTCGAGATTGATGGCAACGACAAGAGAAGAAACACGAAAGTCGAATCTATTGAGCCGTTACCGTTGTCGCCGATCAAAAAGCCTAAGGAGCTTACCCGTAACAGTCAGGTGAGGGAAGCCTTAAGCCTCTCAGGCCCGTACGAAATGCCTACATGCAAAGCGCTGCTGGAGCCTGCATGGCCTGGAAACGAAATGGATTAATAGCAGGTCGCTGTATTCCGTCAAGCACGTCGTCTCCGGATGCCGCTGGCTCGATTCAGGCTGAATGGGGTTTCCCAAAGATCAGAGGAGCTGCACGTCCGATTCGTCCGGCTTGATTCTCGTGAAACCGCAGATCGGAGAAGTAATATGACATAGGACCGCTGCGGTCTGGAGACGCAACCGGTCGGCAACTAGCAGAGATACCCGCCCATTCATGTAATAGGGGCACCCTATATCGAGATGTAAGCGGCCTAGAACGGCACAGCGTTGTATCTATCCCCGCTCCAACAGCCGGTGAATGCAGCGCGCACGCAGATGCACATGTATGGTGCAATGCGCATCCGATGTGACAGATCTTGGTAGGTCGGATCCTAAAAGTGATAAGTCGCCCCATCCAAGATCTGTAGGGCAAGTCGTGTATCGTCGTGGTTACCCTGCAGCAAAAGCAAGATACTCATAGGGTGATCCCCGCACCAGCAGCTCGCTGATAAAGGCAAGGGGATACCAGCCGTTCCGTTTCGCAGAACCGGGCATCTAGTACACACTCTCTCGCGGACCACAAGTCACACACAAATCTAGCCTCCGGGAGGTCAGAGGGTAAAGGAAGTTACCGGTAGGGAAAGGGACGCATCTTGCACCCTAGATACAAGTCCTCTGCCGCGAGGGGCTTGACGGACAAGACTTTGCTTGCCCTCCTCAAGGTTGACCAGGGGTTTCTTGGCTTGATGAAAGATGCCAGGAACCGAAATGAGCTGCGGTGCTATTTTCTCCCTTGAGCGATGGTTCCGCGAACCATGGAGTGGTACCTTCTACGGATTCCGAAGTGTGTCAGCCTTGAAAGCGGTGGCGTGGAGTGCATCTTGGAGTGGTATCAGTAGATTACCACGGTCACGACGTCTGCTGAAGAAGATAAACTCGCCGTGTCACGCACCACAGCAGGCGGCCAGTACCCAAGGAACGTTTGATGGTCGAGATGAGCGTGGTTTGACCAAGCTTGGCAGCGAAACCTAATCCTAACGTCCTATCAATCATCTCATGCAGCCATCTCGGCCTGTTGCTTTTCGGGGACGGGCAACCCCGCTACTTGATGCGTCTGCCACCAGGTTGCCGCGCTCTTGCGAGGTAGCAGTGGACATCTCGTCGCTACGGAATCTCAACTCGCTGCCCTCGTGGGGGCGTGCAGTAGTAGTACATGTGCATATCATGTGAGACATATAATGATCCTTGCATACCTTTGACCGGTGGGCTGGGTACACCTCCTTCATAGGCAACTAATGGAGCGCCCGTATCGAGATGCGAGATTAGCGTAGTTGTGCCAAGCACCGCCCACTGGACAATCGTCGTGTATGAAGCTGGCTGCCATTGCCAGGCAGTGGCTTAGGCGTACGCTAGCCACGAGGCACAACGTAACAGACATGTCGCTAACCAGTAAATTAGCAATTGATGCCTTGCGAGAGAGTCCTGTGCGGGTGCACATTATTTTGGCTGGGTTTAATAGTCCTTGGTTATTAGACGATATTGTCAGAGGTTGTCGAGGCAAAGGCATAGGGATCCTAGAAGCAACGTACGTATGCTCTTCTTGATTGTCATGGAGTTATAATGTGGAGTTGGGTTTGAGCTGTTTGTAAGTATCGAGATAAGGCTTCTTGGCCCTGAAGTGAAGCGGAGACAGGGATTTCTATTAGTGGCCTCTGATTTCATGGCATCTGGGTGTCCATGATCATCCATGAGAACACATATTGCGTATGTGGAAATGGAGATAACATAGGGGAGCTGGCGTACATGAGAACGAGCCCCGTCCGACGGTCCCAGGGATCAGCGCTGCTAATGAAACCTTACCTAATCTAGTAAATGTTGCGAGATGGTACCGGACGGAGGGGCAGCTAGTAGTAAAAGGGGAAGCGAGGGAGGGCCTGGTCTGCGAGCGGCGGGGCTGCCAGCAGTTACGGACGGGGGATTCTAGGACAAAACCACTGGTCAATGGTTTGTTTAGGGCCCGTTCGTTCACAGCAGCATCTCATCTACAAAAGAGCCCCCCGACCGATGACATGTTGACCATTAAGCCAAGCTCTGTGCTGGTTTGTCAGTCAGTCTCTCTTCACCTTCATTTTAATTTCCAGCGACACGAAAAAACAAATTGCACGAGGAACCATTATGGAAGAGTGCGACACGAACGGAATGTTTGCATAGCGTCATCAGCCTCGGAAGACGCAGCTGATCAAGTTTCGCTGTATTCCAATTGGCCTTCGTTGAATGGCTACCAGCATATCAATGGTATCGAAGCTCGAGTCGGACAATATGCCTACTCGTGATGGCACTTTGGATGCAAGAGGCCGTTGTGGTTTGCACAAGCTTGTCGAAGAAGCTTTGAGCTCCTCGAAAGCGCCCTGAAGGAGTCAAATCTCCGTGAAGCTCGAGTTACTCAAATCTCTTTGGGTTCCAGCAGCTTTTAAAACGTTGTGGACATGTATATATCTCGTGTCCAACATACTGATAGCGCACAGCATATACGAACCGGGCCTTACGTACATACAGCCTAGTCTACTGAAAAACAGGAAGCCTCGCTTTTCATCTGAACTGGATAACGTGACTGACGACAAGATACTGTACTGGCGAATAAATGGTGCCAGATTGGTATAAGCTGTCGGTGCGAGTCGTTTGGATTCCATAGGAAAGCACGTGGAGCCATCGTGGATTCTGCAGTCCTCATGTCTTGCCCAACAAGGTTGGAATCAAACTGGACGCGCGACCAAGGCGGCTTCGTGTCTTGGACACAAACCACCTTTTTCGACTTCCACCGAGTGGGGCTACACGGACCACTATTTTGCGGGGACCAGCCAGAATATTACAAAGGCTTTCCGACCTACCGGATGATCTGCTTTTATCGATAACCTTAACACTAAGCGAGCCAGTTACCTTTACTTTTTGGAATGGTAGGGGATCCTGGTGGTTGGTTCGTGTAGTCCCACTCGCTGAAGTCGAGAGAGGCCGTAGCGTAGCGCATGGGGTACTACTGAGTATTAAGGAGTGCTACGTGACAATTAAGATCTAGGTGACCGTACCAAGAACCCGGTTCGAGAGACAGGGGCAGGTCACCATCACTTCAGCTTCTCATCTTTGGCTGCATTTGGGCTTGGGCCGTTCTTTGTTCATGATTGGACAGGTCCCGCAAGCGCCTGAACTCGCCGGAGGTTTGTGTGTGTGTGCCAGTGCGTACAACTTGCAGGGGTATTCTTAGTTACCTCCACCGTCCCCATTTGTTTCCATTACAGGTTAGTATGCAGATTGCTATTGAACTAGTATGGAAATCCACATGTTTTGACATATCTGTAAGTTGCTACTACCATAACATGTATATTGCGTTTTATCCACTTATTAACTGTTGTATTTGCTTCATATCAAGACGTTTTCCTGGTTCCCAATATGCTAAAGTCCAGCTTTGCTATATAAAAAACAACCCCTTCGCGGAACGTCGCCGTTAATTAAAGCTGCCGAACGCCCTTCAGCAAGTGGGATAGATGAAGCGTTGCGTTGAAAATGGTGTGAAACAGTAAAGGAGTCGATGGGGTATTTTGCATACAAAATGTATGGGAGTATACCTACTAGCTGTTTAAAGGAATCATTGTGGGCCGGTAGAGGTAACTAAGAATACCCTCCGGAGTTGTACATAAGTCACAGAAGCGAGGGGGAAAGCATAGGTCGAACCGCCCCACGGGGTTATCACCCACCCATACGCACACTGTCTGGAAGATAAGGCTCATGGCAGGTGCCAGCGAACTGACCAACAAGTAGTAAGTGCCTGGTGGAATCTTTATGAGAAAAGTCCTTCTTTAGCTAGCGTGTGTATGTATGTATGTAAACTAGGCACCACACATAAGACATTGATATGGTGATAGATGCTACATAGGCGCCAAGCTCTACTAAGGGATTCGGTAGCAACGGCGGCGCTAATACAGCCCTGTAAATCGCGCGTGCGGGCCGGGTCCGCACGGGCCGGCTGTGGGCAAGAATAAATAAAAAGGAAAAAGTTATGATACCACGATGTCCTATCGAATTCACCGGAGGCTTATAGGCTACTACTATTTGAGCTAACGTAAAGTATATAGAAGTAATTGTTTTCAGGCGCCACACAAGTTGGCTGTTTTCTGCTCTGGACTCTAACTGACATCACACGTGTTTCCTTCTCAAGGCTGTCTTGTATTTTATGCTGGGAACGAAAAATGAGAGTACTATGGTTTCAAGTAAAGTTTTAACACACTGTCAGGTTCTAGTGGACCACGCTAGCAGCCACCCCACCAAAATTAAGTGTAACTTTTACATACGTCAACGGCAGATACATACGAATCATTGCAAACCCTCTTGCAACGCCAAATCCAAGGTAGGTTATTACTAAGTGGATCTCCTTCCGAGAATACCGAACAGTGTGTTAAAACTTACCCATGATATCATAGTATATATGAGACTGCCCTGATTGTTCCCTACCTGTCTCCAGCCCTTCCTTGCGTAAAAACACCACATATTTATGCGGCTTGTTAAGTCCTCTTCGATTGCTGTGGTCTGTTGGAGAGGCAAAGTTGCTAATGGAACACCTCATTCGGTACTTCTCTTCAAATCCCACTAGTGAACATCTAGGTATGTATGATCTGCAAAGCTATCCTCTTGCCCGTGTTCGGAATCGTATATCATGTCGGCTGCAAAGGAGGCGCCCGATGTTACAAGCCTGTACGACATCAACCCCATGACGGTCTGGAGGACGAGGTTCGCACTATCCCAGGCGTTTAATAATCAATTCCCACGTGTCGTTTCAGCTACGAGGCTTGTCAGCCGTTAAACTCTGCTCGTGTCATCTAAACCATGTTGAGACAGGTGACGTACCACAGAGTCAGACATCGACCAGCTTCACATGTCGAGCACATACGCCGTCGAGAGCACAGTATCCTTGTCCGGTGCACACCAAGTCATGCACATGTGCATTTCGACCTGTACATGATGATCTGGACCCGATAAAAATTGGACGCCTCTCATCAGCCACCACGTATCACATAACTTCAAACGCTGTGTTGTTGCTATGTTATATAACCGCGATATATGTTACCCGTTGATGGCATATTATGACATAAAATTATGTCAATGTAGTTGTTATACATATGATTTCAGATATAAAGGTGTATTACTGCAAAAGATCCTTGCTTCCTGTGACTTATAACCCATAAGAAGTGTCCGGTTGCTAGCGGGCACCTGGCAGTGGGTAACGCGCTGAAACCTCGATCCCATCCGTATGATCGCCAAGCGGGATAATTTTCGGCCAATGGTTCGTGCCGGCATCTACTCCGTCCATGAGGTGTTGTTTATTAGCTGTTCTATCCACCTTAAGATAAGGACCGAATTTCCAAGCTGTGGCGGAGGGACCAAAGCTGGAGAGGAGCCAACTATCACTAACTCAAACCTATTCTCAACATGGTAATCCAATCACGACAACCCTAGGCGGCTCGCCCGCATACTCGGCCTGCAAGCTAGTATAAAATTGAGCCTCTTACTACGAATAGTCTCTGCCACCTACCCCTCGAAGGTTTTGTTGTGTCTGTTCCATATCGCAACCATACTCTCGTCGTGGTGATAACTGTTCTTGAGTAAGGCATCACCGGTTCTGGGTGCGCTGTAGCCTATCGAAGAGTCTGTGGAGTGAACGCCTCTCGCCGAATGGTTTATTCATTGGACGTGCATGCTTGTCTGTTTCCAGGTTCTCGGGGTGTGTACGTACATAGAATGGGTTGCGCAATATCTCTACTCAGCTGTCCGAAGATCTGGCCCTGTCAAGGAAAAGCGACTACCCCCAACCACCGCCCCACCGTATCCGGGCTTATTACCAAAAGCGACACAGTTCAGCGAGATTTGGGGATATGATTGATTTGACAAGCGCCCGGGGTAGGGGGAGAAGCAGGGGATGGTTACCGCCCTGAAGTGGAGCGCTGTGATCGCACAACTGGCGGAGACGCTTTGACGCGCCGACTAGCGCAGCACTAGGCAATTAGTAACGTCTCTGTTATCCACATGCACCAAACGTCAAGATAATAATTTAACATCGTTTTCATTACTCGTCAAGCCTTAGGGTTGCGAAATGTGGGCGGTAATGGTTCGGCCTTCGGGTGAGAACCCGATAGCCCCGATACTACCTTTATACCGAGTATACCTTTAGCATAAAATCGTCCGACGCTACAAGCGTCATAAGCCCTCTTGCGCTTTTCGTTATGGTTTATTACCAGTCATGAATCAAGCTCCCGGAGTAGTGAGGGCAGACTCTATATCATGGTGTTATTAGTTGACTAAGCTAGATAAGGTGTCAGAAGAGGTCGAGGATTAGCAGCATACTTTCGTTGGGTTACGCCGACGAGGCCTTACCCCTTATCATGTCAAACCTTCTGCTTGGTATATGTGAAGGCGCTAGCTTGTGTTGAGGATAGCCTCGAATTCGACGCATAATTCACCGTGCGCGAATTCAAGAATGACGCAACATCCACTTGCGAGCTGATACCCCCGTCTTGGGCTAATTATTCAAGATGTGCAGTTAGTCGCTTTGAAGACCGGTGGGCAATAGGAAAAGGCTGATGTAACAGGGCATGCCTATACTTTCGACTACCTCCCCCCCCGTAAGGTAGACTCCCTTCCTATACGCTATCATGGGACTGGAGGAGACAACGAGTCAATGAAAATGAAACCCAGTCGTCAACTCCCCTGCATACGTCAGTGATAGTAATAATTGGATTAAAATCACATCCCCGGTGCATTCTTGCGGAGGACTCCTATAGTGTGAATCCATGTACAAAGATGTATGTGTGTCATTAGCGGAAACTTCCTGCTTACCAAGCCTGCGCACATGGGTGACCGGTGACATGAAGGTTATCGATTGATATGGCCTAGCTCGCCAAGCCCGCCTTACCAGACTTAACAAACGCGCCGATGTGGCTTTTTGCCAACGAGGTGAGATCGACGTCCGTTCCGCCGCCTGGCACATGAATCGTTACGCCCCCAGGACAGACCCCCGAATTGTTCGCTATCCAATCCGGTCAGTTTGGCAGACGTAACTCCCTGAGTATGCTCCGCCCAACTCGAGCTAGCCAGTCTGATACGTCCATGCAGACGTCCATAGAAAGATCGTCCCTCAAATGCAAAAGTCTGCATACCCTATGTATAATGTGCCTACCTAGGCAGGTACTTCGCAGCAGCCGGCGTTGGATCGATCTCGACTGCCTACATAATGCGCTACATAATGCGCCCATCAACTACGGTGCAACCGGCCAGCGCCGGCAATAAACCACCTCTAATCCGTTAATCTCCCTGGATAGGAATCAACCCCCGCGCGTAACATCGTGTTGTTCCGACTGGAGGGAGCGACCATTTAATGGTGCCGACTGCTCGGGAACACCTGTGCCATATCGTTTGGCCTTGGGGTGACGCTCACTGCCGAGTTGCATACGCAATAGCTGATCTTCGGGGTCGGCAGCGTGCAGTCTTTTCGATAACTGGCTTTCCGGGCACTTGGCCTTCCCTGTTAAAAACGACAGTCTGCATAACAATGCTTCTTCCGGGAAAGGAGCTGGGCTGGACTGCCCTTAATCGACTCGAGGTCGTGGCAGGCAGGGCGAATGACAACGTGAACTATCCGGTAAGCTGGCTACCAATTCCTCGAGACGTTCTCATTCACATTCTCGAAGCTCTTCTCGCTCGGCAACGCACGCTGCAAGCGCGAGAGTGACGGCGTGTGATACAAAGGCCTGGGCAGGGCAGTCACTGTCAGGGCGCAGCAGAAACTAGAATTCCAGTCCCCGGCTTCGAATGCACTCACTGACCTTACATATGCAATGGTACACGTGCGCAGGGTTAGCTCTGGTAGCACATTTTCTCTTCACCGGGCAATTCCACCTAACCCCGGAGCAATAACCGTCACTGCCAGGGATCCGGCACCCCTGCTTACAGATTCCTCCCGTCCCATCTTTCTGTTCGCTTGCAGCCGCGTCTTCTTTGACTGCGGTTAGTTCCCTGAATCCCCGCCTCTTCCAGGGGACCTACAGTAGTTAGCTTGCTAGCCTTTCTTGCTGCTCAACCCCTTGAACCCTTATGTAAAGTCCAGGAGCCACGGTCGATGGCCAAGCTCCAATCCCGGTCCCGCCATGAGCCTAGAGCATGAGTCTTTTAGCCCGTCCATGGGGAGCCGCCACAGGCAACTCGAGTGACTCGTCTATGGGGATGCGGGTGCGGTACAACTCGGTCATACTAGGGGTTATGTACCCTCTCGTCTCTTTCTTCGTCGTGCCCCGATGGTGTGGATGGTACTAACATCTATGTCATCCCTGCCCATGCTTCGCATTGATGGGTTCTTTATGGCTTAGCTCGGCTCCATCAAAACTGTCTCCCACGCCATTGGTGTGCCCTTTCCCGACTTCGACGTTGGAAATACATGCGCTCCCTGTTAAACTTCTGACGAAACTATCCACCTAACCCATATCTTGGTCTAGCCTTCCCGGACTGTCGATACAGATACATCGTCTGGGCCTTTCCTCTACTGTTTGCGCTCACCCTCCGTCAGGCCATCCGCTTTGACTTCGGATCCTGCTTCTTGCACCGCCCGCCTGTCAAATCCTATTTACTCTATCTGCTAACGGACTCCCGCCGAGTTGGTAGTTGAGACGTGCCCCAAAACGCAAAGCAGGGGGACATCGTTCTGTGGGAGGTTATTTTCGGCTTGTATTCGTTCTACTACTAGGTCTGTATGAACTACAACAGTCGTGGCGCACCGTTATATATCTAAAAGTTCGATTCACCAACTTTTGGAATCATTATTTGAGCATCCGGCACCGAGTTATTGAACTCCCTGTCGGAATTGATATCTTGATGCATTGGATCCCTTCAGAGCAACAGCCCCAAGCAGGCCATTGTTTGCCAGCTCCAGAGCTGGAGTAGGTGACTGGGAAGGCCCTGCGACTCTACTCTTACTTTGACTGTCCTTCTTTCGTTTCCGGCATCGGTAAATGTTAGCAGAACTGGGGTAATACAGGTCCGAAGAGCCTTGTTCTCGGCAACTTTTCCGACTCTCCTTGTTCATTTGGGTGGAGGTGAGCCCTTGTTGTCAGGCCAGACAACACTCAAATATGGCCTCTGCCCTCCGCAGTAACTAACTTAATAATAGGTATCGCAGAATCAAGTATAAAATAAACCGAATCCGTGGTATATTACGGGATACATATACACCGGGCCTTCATTGATACCCTGTCGGGATCGATCTTTCGAGGTTACTAAGATGACCGCTGCGCTTACCATGACTCTCCACCATCACGATGGTTTCCATAGCGATCTCGCTTGGCATGAGCGCCGACCGGAACCTTTACGACGGCCCTACGCCGATACTGAGAAGGTGACTCTTCCGTCCATCAACGAGGCGAGTCTTTTTCTCTCAACTCTCGCGTGGGGCTTCGACTAACATTACAATAGGCTTTTCCGGAATTGCAGCTCCGGGCCCAGCCTGATGCCTCTAGGAGGACAGAACAACACATGTCATCACCCCGTGGCGGGCCCGGGCATAGGCTGGTGACGCCACCGGAGTATATCCATTCACCGAGTGGATCTAAACGACGACGGCTGTCCTGGGAATGCGAGAGGGAATACGAAAGAGCTGGACAGACCCCAAGGCTGTATTCCGCTCAGCAGCATAGCACTTACCAGCCGCAATCATCATCGGCTGGCCCCGGTCTAGCTTCTGAAGCATGGACGAACCCCAACGGCAGAACGTCCTATGTTACAAGAAGCCCACCTCCGTTACCTTTACATTCCCTGGCTACAACGGGCGGGTACGAAAGAGCTGAGCGACGCCCAACTCTGCCGAGCCTACCATTGCCTGATGTGAGAAGAAATGTCGTGGAGATGCAGGAAATCCGGAACCATACGGCGGATAGCTACTCCCAAGAATCTCTCAGACGGCCAAGCTTCACCCCTGGTACAGACTATAGGCGGGAGGCGGGAGCGTCCGCATACAGACCCGAAAACGGAAGCTACGGCCTTCCCCACGCCACCAGACACCATTCGCTCTCTCTGGAATCTACCCGTCCCTTAGATCGTACGCCCTTCTCGATTGGGCCGCTTGGACACCCATACCACGACAGCTACATGCGCATGGGAGATCCTAGGAATGAGATGGCTGGCGACAGCAGACAGCGCAGACGTCGAGGAAACCTGCCTAAAGAGACTACGGACAAGCTCCGCTCCTGGTTTGTTGCTCATGTCGAACACCCATATCCGTCCGAAGACGAAAAGCAGGAGCTTATGAGGCAGACTGGCTTGCAAATGAGTAAGTCGGCATCCTTTATCGTTGCCCCTATTCTGATGGGCACGAAAGAGATGTTAGCTGTTCTTTCGTTTTGTGGCTAACTGCTGCTGCCAACAGACCAAATATCAAACTGGTTCATCAACGCGCGGCGTCGACAATTACCGAACTACAGGAACAAAGCCCAAACAGAGGGCGATGGTACGGGTGGCAGGTGTGGCGATACCGGCAAGATGCAATCCCCGACAGAAGGACACAGCTACCGTTTTGACAACAATCATGCTACCACTCGCCTCAGCGACGGGGAGGCTAACGACTACGAGGATGCTGAACTGGAGCACCTGGAGCAACGGAGGGGTGCAAAGACCGATCGCAACAGTTTGTGAAGCAGGCCATCGTATTGTCCACGGAGGGGGTAGGGGTGCAGCACTTATTTCTACAAAGACTAGATGCTACGAACAAGGAGTGCATCTTTGCGGACGGTTTCTTACAAAAAAGCTACGACAGCCTTTAAGCCCGAACTACGGCTGTTCTGGGGATTGTATGACTTGGGACTTTGCAGCATCTTACATTGGCGAATCAGGAGCTTAGGGGAAAAGATCTTTGGGTAACGGAGTGTCATTCAAGAATACGAGGGTTTCTCTCCGATGAGAACGCAGCGGATGGACTTCCATGGAGCACCACGAGTTTCAGCGCTACGTTCTGTTCATACTCATGCATTCCGGGGGAGACTGTAGAGTGCGATCGCGAGGTGGGGCCAGGCACTTTGTTTGGATATGGACGCGGCGAGCCAAGGGGGTGGTGGTGGGGTGGCATGAGTTATGCCGGCTCCAGTGCCGCTGGTCGGAATCCTGCATCGATACGACCATCCATTGGGTCATGTTCCACATGCGGAGGGAACATTGGATGGATAATATCGCATACCCCGGATGGAAACCTGCGCTTTGGTGCTTCCGATCGATAGATTCGAATGCAGATCCCCCTCCATGGGCGGCTTCCTGAGTAACGGTGTGAGTGGCGAGCCATGGCAACCGTGACTGCGTCGGACTTCCCGAGTGAAAAATATGGCTTGATGTATACCTAAGTGTAGGCGGAATCGAGTACTACGCTTTACGGTTTACAAGCAAGCACATTACGCTTCCCGTCCGCCTGGCATGCCGGCACGGAGCCGGTGCGTTTCAAGAGCTTAAATTGTGAAGGGTTTTTCCACGGCGACCTTCTGCTGCCTGGGACGCTAGTCAAGTGTTTGGACCGAAACTTTATTCCACACAAGCGAGTGTCTTCCGGGGCTCGCGTTCGGTGGCGACGCTATACTAAGAGCAAAGACTAATCGTAATAAAGTTCAAGCTAGACTATCCTAGTCGCACTAGACAGTTGCCCGAATTCAATGTTCAGACATTGCCACGTTTTCCAGAGTCTTATCCCACGTGGTTTCGGGGGTTTCTGCCGCGCGTGTCTTGCTTCATACGTCTCGGTCTAACGTAAAGTTCGCGCGGTCGAGGATGGCTTGGGCCGTTGCACTGAGACGATAGATATATCGTGACACTTGTTCCCGCATTTTCTGGCGGCCGGACTCCCCATAAGACCCCAGGCTCTGGCCAGAATGGTTGAAGTTGAGGCACCTCCTATATCCAGCGGCCGGAATACGGAATTAAGTGGTAGATTCCAACCAGCAAGGCTCGATGATTAACCCATCCCAAATAAGAAGAGCTGATGGTTATTCTCGGGTCAGAGCGGAGTTTAAGCCATGCATCGTGGTTCAGCTCAGCGCTACGAAAAATGTTACACCTCTCTAGGTACTTGCGGGTCTTGCAGTCCGTGGTAGTTGGCAGGCAGCGACGGGATTCTAGTCGGGGCACCCTTTGGTAATATCTGTCAAATCATAAATCGAATGAAGTAGTTGCGTATTGGTATGTCGCTTGTGAATCCATGATACTGTATTATACCTGCCACTCTCCATGCCCAGTTTCCATGATCAGGACGCAGCATATGGGGCTTGCGGCAGAGGGTTCAAGTGTTTCGCCATTGCCTGACTGGATAGCCAGTTTATTAGTGACTTAACAGGGAGTCTTCTCTCGAACGACGGCTTAGTCAGTAATACTAACTTTCTTCCGGTAATACGTAGCAGGTGAACTACCTATGTTCAAGGCGACATAACAGGAGTTCGTCTACCGCTAGCCGAGGGGTAGCTTACGAGTCCGCTCTTCCACGATCGTAGACCATAGTCCGACGACTACGCAACATCTAGGGTAACTGTTAGCGCATAACATCTAGCGGATGCTCCAAAAATGTTGGATAAATTCGGGATCATTGAAGACTCGTGAAGCTATCTGCTTCGGTTGGTGTAGATCGTAACATGGGTAACCCCTCTTGAAAGGCTCTAGCAGTGCTGTTTCGTAAGCTGGATGACATACTCTACGAGCCTCTCGTCCTTTATGCAGTGTGGCTTGTGTCCAACGTACAAGGGAATATGTCGCCTATGCCCTCCGGCAGGCCGGAAACGGAGAACCCCCATCGCCAGGCTCGGGTCTCTATCCTACGCCGATGTCCACCGCACCTACGCTCGTCTCCCTTCTAGTAGACATTTCTAGTCTTCTAAAAGCGACACGTTTAGTTGGCATGTTATTAGGGTTGGCGACTATGGTGACATCGGTAGGATAGCATAACTCTTGCCTAGCGCATGTATTCACGAGGCGAGACCTTCACTGAAACCGTCTAGAAGCTGAAGAGCAACTTCGGGTAGACCGCAGGTCGGATTCTCGGATGGTCTAGACTGACCTTACCAGCCGGGAAATCTTCTTCCACTCCATACCTAATGGCATTGCCCATACTGGCGGGCTGCATCCGCAGCAAGGTAGGCGTTTCATGGGAGAGCTAGCCATTGACAGCATTCCCTAGAACCCACGGATGCGGACGTAAGCGAGCTCCTGCCGTACCAGGCTCTAGTGACTTACTCGGAAAGCTTGCGGAAAGCAACCCAGACTGACGACAGATCCTTAAACATCAGATGAACGTTCGCGCAGATTCGACGAACTTACAAGGGACAGGCCCGTGCGCGCTGATGGCTTCTGTCTTGGACCCTTTCTACTCCGCAGAAGTGACGTTCGGCTGATTGGCTTCTCTGGAGTTCCCGCTTCACCGGGAGCGTATGCACGGCACGGCAGCACGGGCGTTGATCCTCTCCAGCGGCAACTTAGGCCGATCCCCTCGAGAGATCAAAGGGCGATCGATCTCCTTCCCGTGACCTGTCACATCCGCCTGCCCAGCCATTTCTAGGCAATCTGCGGGATCTAGGGTGCCAGCGGCTCTGTTTGGGTGGTGGGGTGTTCGCTACCGAGTCTTTCCCTGCTTGCTTGCCTCCCCGTCGCAGACTCTTGCAGCCCCTTCCAAGCGCCCCCTGTCTGCGTGACATGACGGGATGGGGAGTGGGGTTCGGGCTGGCTGGTGATGGACCGGAGGGCTTGTTCGTAAAACTGCCAGGTGTTTCAACACCGCCGTCTAGTAATTGAAGGTATTTGCATCTCGCCCTCGAAGTTATCCATGGGCGCACGGAACACCAAGGGCCTCAGATCTAGTCTTCCCGTGAAAGGGGCCATTCATATTCAGTCAAGACACACATCCCTTGACGGCTGTCAGATGTCTACGCGAACTTCGAAGGTAGCGCGCGCTATGCACGGTGGCTTCTAGGCCTACCCCCCTGTTGTCTAGGCTCTAGAGCAGGCTATCGAGGAGTGCACCATGCAGTTTCCAGCCCGACGGATAAGAGTTGCATGCAATGTTTCAATTGGCAGTCTCATTGCCCGGGATTAACCATATTGAGTATTTATATCTCCTAGCTAAGATCGCTATTGTACTTACACACCCCACAGCTATCTTTCTGTCGACTTCGAATATGTTTTCTATGGGTATCTGAAGGCCAACAAATATTATAGCATGCTTCGACAAAATAGACAAGAAGCCTCCTATAATTACATATGTGTCTATTGCCTTAATGTTCCTCTTACGTCGGCGTTCGGATCAGGTTTAGTCCGGGCGTCCGCTTACCCCCAAGCCCCCCTACCATTCCGCGGTAGCCCCCTGTTGATGATGGTGCCTAGCTCTAATTCGTAGCTTACTTCATCTTACGTTGCCTCCTTTTCTTTCTGTGCCATCAAGCACCAAAACGTTCGGACGGTCGAGGGTTCAAGTAGAATCGCACTCAATGTTTGTCAATATCACTATTAAGCAGTGTTTGTCGCTACCATGACCGGACATGGACCTTCAATCCAGACGGGATCCAGCGGCCATATGGGGGAATCATTGGTAACTTGGCAAAGTTCCATTCTGCCTGAATATTAACTAATGGACACGCAGGCCTGTGTATCCTGCCGTTCCCGTAAACTCAAGTGCGATAGAGTGAAGCCTCGCTGCTCGCGCTGTTCGAAAGCTAAGGCCGAGTGTGTATATCCCGAATCCCGGCGCAAGCCAACCCTCAAGCGTAGAAATGCGAGAGAACTTGAAGCCCGCTTAGGTAATCACCAAGCCAGAAGACCGAAGACGTATCTCAGGCTAAAATTCGACAGCACAGGTCGAGGCCTTGCTCCAGGAGGTTGGCGGGAATAGGCCATCTCAACCTGCAGCGGACGAGGCGGTTGAACCGCTGAATTTTGATCTCTCGGAGGAACCCCTAACCGAAGACGTGTTTCTCCACCGGTTGGATTACTCAGGACCGGGTGCCTCCCATGATGATCATGACCTTGAGCCCGATGCGTGGGTTTTCGCCCAGGAACCGGAACCTTCTAACCGCCAGCAGGCCACGGACGTCCCGTGGGAGTTGATAGATCTTGGTTTCTCGGAGAGTCTCCCGCCAATGGATCTAATGGAAGAACTGTGAGTGTCTTATTAACATCCCGCGGATCTAGACGGTCAAAGCTGCTCACACGGGCAGCAACCGGATATTCTTTGAGCGGAAGCAGAATCTCATCCCCGTCATACATCCTCCACGCTACCTACAGGCTTTCTATTCCGCACCCCACATGAGGCCGCCGATGGCGTTACAGTACGGTATATGGGCTCTAGCGTCCAATGGACACCCAAAGTATAAATCGTACCATGAGGTCTTCTACAGGCGTGCGCGGAAGTACATCGACGAAGATGAGATGAAGGTATTTCCTATTCACACCATATACACAGATAATACGTCTCATACGTCTATCATAGGGGTACGGCGAGCATTTCATCACGGTTGCTCACGCGGTAAGTAAGCTGCTTGAAGACCAGAATCTCCCTCCGTCGAAACTCTGCCCACGAGACTCGTCTTCCTATGCACGCCTCCTAAGCCCGCGCCTTTGGCGACACGCGTCTCAACGACATCATTCCAGACACCCCCTGAGCGATTATTAACCCTATTTATAGCAAGCCTGGTGCCTGATCGCCACCGACGAAGCTAAAAGTATGATGTTTACACGGGCAGCCATGAGCTGCTCCCGAGCTGTCCGGTTGGTTCAGATGATGGGCCTTCACCGTCTCGACTGCCCACCAGAGGAGGTGGCTCCCACTCTAGTGCCCCCGAAGGACTGGGCAGAGCTGGAAGAGAGGCGCCGCGTATTCTGGGGTATCTTCTGCATAGACAGCCACTGCTCCATCTCCACGGGGTGGCCGCATCTTATTGATACCTCCGAGGTATGGTCCAAGCGCGACCTCGAATATCTCCGAGCTGACTCGCCCTCCAGGTTACGACTCACCTCCCATCATCCGAGGCTGCTTTTCACGCCGGTACCGAGACGGAAACGTGCAGTATTCATGACATCTTCAGAGGTGCACGGCATTCATCGTTCGCTAGTGCTGTTCTGGTCTGCCATCTGTTTAACCGGATCATGAAGCATGTACAGCATCCGAAACAAGATGACAATTCCGATAACTACGAATACGGACAGTACTGGGAACGGCATCGCGATATCGACAATACCATCTCCAATGTCTTCATGTTCCTTCCGGAGGCGGCTCGCCTGCCTGGCAATTACCGTGACCCCACCGCCGTGGATACGAACCTGAACCTTCACGCTTGTGTTATTTGTCTCCATCACCCCGCCATCGACAGGATAGAGGCGCATAAGCTTCCAGATCATATCAAGAAACTGAGCCATGACCGACTCTCCACGGCGGCCGACGAGATCGTCAACATCGTACGGTCTACGAGCCGCATCAGTACGAGTGCTGTAAGTCGAGCTGGACTTGGAAAAGATATATCGATCATCCACATCTGGATCCCGCTGATCGCTTCGATAGAGGAGCCCTTTAGCTGCGCTATCTCTGTACTGCGCGGCGTCCGTGTACATCTACTTCAGCAAGGAGAACAAAGCATCTATCAACGTGGTCAACCTCGACTTCATCATCTCCGCGATGGAGGTCATGGGTCGTGACCACGCCATGACGCGGGCGTTCCTGAGGCAGGTCTTGCTCGACATCGACCACAACGGCATCGGGCATATGGTGCGGACGCCCCGGCTTGACAAGTTCTCGGAGGTGCTGGGTGTGCAGATGTCGAACAACATCCCCCTGCTCGCCCGGTCGGGAATCTCGCGACACACCGACGTCCAGCCCCCTCTGCCGGGGCGCTTGCCGCTGGGAAAGCCGGTCGGCAAAGTCATCGGAGAGGAATCTTCCGAGGCGGGGCCTGCTCTAGGGAGATTCACGGCGTTTCCCACATTGTTGCGTGGCGATTCTGCCGAGGCCGTAGGAAACAAGCGGAAGCGCACATCGCCCCCTACGGGAACGGATACGCGAAGCACATCCGGCAACGACGAGCCATTATGGGCGTTTGACAGCATGCAGGGTCCCATACCCGACGCTCCTAGCACGCTCCCATCGGACTCTGGGGTCGGCGCCAGTGCCACACAGCAGCCTTTCCCCGCTGACACACCTGTCTCGGGGAATCCTCGAACAGAGGGTCTCGCACAGATGAACTTGCCTCACCGAACGGGCTCGCCCGCCGCCCACGCCAACCCGCGCCCCAACCACGACACGGCCCCGCCGACGGTAGAAGGAGGGCCGTCCTCGTCATCATCGCCAACGCCGTCCCAGCAGCAAACCATGTGGCCGGGCGTGAGCATAACGCCGTCGATATTCCGACACTTCGGGCCACGGCCCTACGCCACGAGCGGCCGCGGGGCGGGGCGCACGGCGGCGGCGGTGGCGCAGGACGACAACCCGCGACGAGGCACGGAGCTCGACGGCTGGGGCATGGCTAGCGTGTGCATGTACACGCAATTCCAACGCGGGAACAACGACGACAGCGGCGGCGGCGGTGGCGAGGGTAGCAAGGGCAACCCGTGGAGCCTCGAGGCCGACGCCGAGGTCGCCAACGTGGACTGGAGCCTGTTCGCCACGGACGCCGGGAGCGCCGACGTGGACTCTCTGGGATACGGCTCGGGCGATACGGGCCAGCGATAGTAAGGAGCCGATGCTGGGATAGGGCGGAATGTGTTTTGATGGGGATATCCATCTTTTGAACGAGAGTTGGTCCTGTATACTAGAAGCTAGATAGGACCGTGCCCGATAGAGTGGCTGACAACTCGTGCATCGATTTCCTGTTTAACGGCTGCTGGCTCTTCGACGGCAAAGTTCCGACCATTTTACGTCCAACGCGTATTACTACACGGTGCTTAGCCGTACTGGCCATAAGGGTGATCCCTCTTCGTGTATTCTTTAGACGGTTGTACTGGGCGCAGACAGAGAGAGTCGAGTTGCACCAATGGGTTACCCTCGTTTAAACAGCGGCGTGTCACAGCGTGTTGTGGACGGGGAGATGGATAACGGCCCGAAACACATACCCTTGGCAGTCCTCGTGGTACGGGTAAACCACCACCCCCTTTTTTTCCGGAAGACCAGAAAAGCCCATTATCACACCGGCTGACTCATGCGCCATGGTAACTGCGATTTCCCTATTCGGCCGTTGGCATCCACTCCTTTAGCGGTGGTTTATTTCTCTTACGCCGAAACGGACGGTACCTCCGGGGGAGAGTGGTCCTCGATGCTCCACGATAAATATAAAACGCCGGGCGAGGTGGGTGCCGGAACTGCTGGCTCGGGGCCACGGAGCGCAAGCCAACCGTTGGGGCCGGTGGTTGAGGAGGATATTGTTCCTGGCGGAGCTGGTGGCAAGGGACTGAGATGCGTCAGGAAGGTATATGAGAAGAGGCGGCTTGGTCCTTTACGATAACCGATGGTCGTTTCTTGAGTTCCCCTTCAAGACGGGACGGGCCGTATTGCAAGAATGGAAGGGGAAAGCATCTCGAGGCGGAGGAAGAGGCATAGCCGTACCGGCCCGGCTCGTTCCCGGCTAGCTGCTACAGCCGTCACGTCGCATTCTTTCTATACCAAGACCGAAGTGGATTTGAGGCCCACAGCATAGTCATTCTCTGTAAAGGAAGTCCGGCATGGAATGATTCTGCATGTTAATCCAACTCCTACGGACATGTCAACCATTCTGACGATCGAGAATGAAAACGAAAATACCATCGAGGAGACGATATAAAGCGGGCGCACAAGGAAAGCAACTCTGCATTTTGGTGTCAACAGGAATTTATTGTAATAGTTATACAGTGGTACGAGGCCGGCAATGCTCGTATTGAGGTCGACCAAATACCCATTACTAAAAGAACGCCATGCGTGGGCTTGTTCAGGTACTATCATGATGCCTATTCCTTCCGCTCCCCCTCGAGACCGTAGCGCTATTCGTAGTCGGCTGGGATCATATCAATCAATCCATCCGTTCATTATCTCCTGCGTGTGTCAGCCACACCCCAAAGTCACTAGGACTTTGCTCCGGCTCAAGGCCGAAGAGCTAATCTATACCGATACCGCTCATGGGCTAATACAATTATGTCCTAGCTACGACCCCGTTCCGATGACCGGGCTCGAATGATGGAGCTGAAACCCTAGAGGGTGCCCTTTCTCTCCGAGGATTTCCGGATTTTCTGCGCTGATTACACGGAGAGGAACGAGCCGTCCGTTTGTGTGTATTACAGCAGGGCGCGGTTTTTATGGTGTTCCAGACCACCTCGGAATATAAGGTCATTGCCGGAACGCCAAAGCCAATGCAACTCATGCCGATCACCCTTGTATGCCTGATTAATGCAAGTAAGAACCATCGAGCCCTGTAAATGTAGAGCCCAGACAAAGCGGGAACAGTATGATATATGCATGAATAGCGGACAACACCGATATCCAGGACAAGATGCCATATACGCTGAGAGGGATCTCCTGGGATGCCGTCCGCAATGGATGGTCGCATCAGTCGAGTATGCTGCAACCGCAAGCTCATTTGCTTGATCTAGTATTTTGCTTTTTACTCTCCAACTCTTCCTTCATCAGGCGTTCGCTGAAGCTCCTCGGAGTGCCGGCGAACTTCATGGCTTCCGGCTGATAACTAGTCGACTCGTCGATACCAGTCCGTCCATCCACACTGCCAATAAAGGTTTGGATGTCGCCCATTGCCGCGGCTTGTTCGAGTATCTTCTCATCACGGACGCTATTCATGTGAAGCGGCTTGCCTCTTAACGATCCCACCGAGCCAGCTTGGACGCGACGCTGAGGAGAGGTAACTGTAGGGGTGCTGCGTTTGGCTATTGGCACCGCGGGAGATCTTGGGTGTGATGTCTTTTTTACTGCCTTGGCTGAGGCTTTAACGGGCAAATCCTCGGGCTCGTCCTCTTCGATATACTTCGTGTCGGGCTTCGTCGCAGTTTGTGAGTGGGCTGAATTTCCGGCGGGGACGTCCTCGAAATCAAACATAGCTTCCTCATCAAAATCACCTACGTCGTACACATCGCTCGTCTCGGTAGTTGTATTGCTAGACGTCGCTGCCCCGTCCTTAGGCTTGGGATGCTGGGGAGCCATTTCCTTCGGCATAGTAATCGTCGACTCAGGAGGAGAGAATCTCTTTCTGCCCTTGAACGAGCTCAGTGCCGGCATCGAGAGAATGTCGTCATCTGACTCATCCTCCTTATCGTTGTCATCCTCTTCCTTTTCCTTGACCATTTGCAAAGGCGGGCCCAGCAGGTTGGGCGGATGGGCATTATTTATATCATGAGGCATCGAAGAGCGATTATGAGTCACCGCTGATGCCTGGGGTGCACTGCCTCGTCTCCTCCCATTTAAGTCTGCCATGACTAACTCATCCTCTTCATCGTCCTCACTGCCTTGGTTGCCCACTACAGTCCATTTCGAAGTGTCTTCTGTCGAGTTCCTTGCCAGAGCCTTAAGCTTCTCGGTAGATGTTATCTTCTTCGGTCTTGGCGGAGAGCTACCCAGCAGGTCCAGGTCACCTCCTCCGACAACGTCTGGTCGAGATGACTCATTAGAAGTGTTAATGCCGTTGCCTAACTGTGTGCCCTGGAGATCCGAGGGCCGGGATTGGGGTGATGCAGTCGGCAGAACTTCCTGGCCTTCGACATCGAAGCGCACCCGTCTCGGGCTGAAGGTTTTTACGGAAGAATTCGAAGAGCGACGAAGAGCACTTTTCTTAACAGGTGCATTGCTGTCGTCGGACGTAATCGAAGAGAGAGTTTCTTCCGTATGGCGCCGGATGGGATCTGGGCGGGAGACGACTATAGGTGCAAGAGGTTGAGAAAATGCGGCTTCAACTTTGTTAGGCTCTCCTTTATCACTGTTCTTAGGTACTGTAGGAAGTGGTGATGAGGTAGGCGCAGGACTATCACGCTCGGCAGCCTCAAGCAAGGGGAGATAGCTCGGTGTGAACAGACCATGGAATTCGCGTTCACGTTCATGGGGGCTTCTTAGACCGTTGTCTAGAGGAATCCCCGTCGTATTGAGTGTGACTGGAGGAGGCGAGAATACGCCTCCGGACCTTGCCATTCCGTTGAGGTTGTTGGCTGGTGTGGAGGTACCATGGGTATGAGTGGTTGAGGTGATGGCGAGGGTGGTGGGTGGTAGGTGTGAGTCAGCAGCAGGATGACGTTGATTCTCAATACCAGGCTTCAGGGCCGGGTATTTGTGAAGTGAGTCGGTGATGGCCTTTTCTACCTTTGACGAGACATCTCGGGGTACGCCCTTGAGTACCTCGTCTTTGTAATGCTTGAATTGTTGTGCCATATCCTGGCTGTAATCGTCGACTTTCCGCTGGAGCTCGGCGAGCTTTTGGAGAAGCTCCGATACCAGGCTTCTTGTGTCATCATCCATCGTGCCGATCATCACACGTGCGCATACCACACGGTGCGCCGCCCGCATGCACACAACGGGACAAGTCGTTGATCAGCTGGGAACGGCCAATCAACAAAGGGCGCACACCATTCGTGTAAACAACGTGCAGCGAGCCCGTTAGGGAATATCAAATTCCCCCAAGTAATTGTTCACCTGGATAGGTATTAAGCGAGGGCCAGGTTCCGATTGCGTGCAGACCATCCAGCGATGCCGGGGCAAGGGAGTCCAGGTCAGCCCCAGGGCAGGGTAAGGTAGGGCAGGGCAGGGCAGGGCAATGATGTATCGGTATGTAGTAGTGATATTATCTCGTTTTGCTCTGCTCTGCTCTTCTTCACCTTCCCATGTACGCTCTGGGAGGAGAAAACCTTGCAAATGGAGGAGAACGTTGCGCAATCGGTTTAACTGCGATGGTTTTAGTTTGTTACTATACACCCAGTAAGTGGCACTAGGCGCAAAGCTTGATTGGGATTCAGTGTATCAGGACGCATCTAAAACCTTCTAGATAGACGGAAGGCGTTGCTGATGTGGCGAATTGACGCCTACCGAGGTACTCAGGTCTGTATGTAGGTACTGCATTGTACATGCAAGAAAACCACAGTATTACCTAATGTACCGAGGAATGGAGGTGTCGAGGGATAATACCCCCCCGTATGATAAGAGTACTTACCAGGCTACGAACCGATGTGATGCGTAAAACAGCTGCAGTTTAACGATCTATGTAATCTATGCACGCCCATATTGCTTTTGAGTTTCATTTCGAAGATGGCCAAGTATCGACCCTACTTTCAGTATTTCATTAGTATCAGGATGGCTTATCAGATCAAGGGGCATATAGCTAAACGACATGTTATTTATTGTCTTTGAACCCCCATGCTGGTTGGCTAATGCATTGTTGTGCTAGCTCCGGAATGGGATCAGACTCTGCTCCAGCAATGTATAGGCCAAGGTAGAGTATATATCCGCGTTGATAGGTAAAGGCATGGCATATATCTCTGATGCAGCTCCCGAGCTCGGGTCTTGTGTCCATACAATCGATGGCAGCTGAATAGAACGATCACAACTCATAAACCGGGTTCAGATCGACGTCTCATTCCTGCCCAATAACCAGAAGTCTACAACCTGCCCGCTGATATAAACAACCTGCTACTGATATTAGCCTCTTCTTTAATGCCACGTCGAGTCTAAACAGATGCATGCGCTAGCACATCTACCTACTTAAATAGCTGCATCTTTAATTGTGTAGGGCGCGTATAATACCATCCGGTTGGTGAGTCTGGGTTCAGCATAGCGAACAGTTCCCCTCACCTACATGTACGCAATACCCTATCAGTGACGTATCCCTTGATCTAAAGCGCAGCAGCCGCACCCGTTCAATATAAATACTACTGGTACTACAATGCGTACGACGTACTTCCTTGAAACGTCTTGACACCAGGATGCCGGACCAGCCAATGGCAGCCAGGACTGTGTCAAGCACCGGCGTTGGTAAACAGTCAGGCAGCCTGTAATTCGGCAGCTAGATGATGTTGAAGGGTCATGCGCACAAGAACCCAACAAGGACGCCGGTCGCATCAATTGGCCAATCAATAGCTGCAGCGGCAGCGAGCCCCGGAGTGGTGAGCCATGCTCTACCAATCATGGTGATTCCGGGATTGCCGGATATGGTAAAGGATGTCTGGGTAGCTATCTTGCAGCCTCGACCTAGAGGCAACCTGGTGGTGCCTCCTCATCTGCCGGGCTAAGTTGCTACCTACTTATATCTATAGATCCATTCGGTTGAAGCACAGGTGGGCTTGCACGTGGCGTGGTCTGGACTTACGCGAACCATAAATTTCCAGGTCGGGCAAAGCGTGAATCCTTCGGGGCCTTGGATGCTGGGAACGCAGTGTTACATCCGGGACCGCAACCTCCCCTTTCGTCTCCAACAGGTGCCACCCCGTTCTGGAAACTGTAGTGAGCTTCTCGGGATCCTCGGGGCAGGGGCTTTCGGCCGTGTGACGAATGCTTTGACTGCGCAAATGCAATACGAGAACGCAGCCGGCAGGGTTTGCATAGTCACGCATAAGTTTCTCTGCCGACATGGTACTTGGGATGCATAGAACCAGATCGTTGGTGAAAGACTTGCGACGGGGGTATCCATGTGGTCACATTCGATCTTTTAATGTAATGGCCTGAGCAGTTACTAAATAGGTAGTCGCGTAAGATGATACGTGATGTCGTCTCTCCGGAGGAAAGACGTTCTTCAACTCTGCGGTTGTGATTTCATAACCTGATATGAACGGTAGGTCAGGCTCGGTTCGGCTCTTCCCAGACCTCCCGATGAGATACCCCTCGAGGTCCTTACCTCTAGCTATATGTATCAAGCCCACCCAGCAGGTTTACTAATATTAATACCAATAGTTCGCTGCTCCGGACCAAGAGGCCGTATGTGTAGCAAGTTGCGCTGTGATTCCATGTTCTCCTTCAGCGAGCGCATGGGAGACCTGAGAAGTCTACAGGGCCACGGAGAAACAGCCGTCGAGACGATATGTAGACGGTCTGCGATCCAAAGGCTGTGATATTGCTTTAAATCCAGCCCTTTCTGCAATTAGTAATGGCATGGAAAGAGTACGGGAAGCCATAGCATATCGTTCACATATGTCGAAACCTCGGAGTTCGGATGGCATCAGGTAGGTCTATGCTTGAGTTGCGGTTTCGGAGACCGATGCCGCAACAACGGCATCAAAAGCGAAGTCGTGGCGAGTCAAGGCGGGGCAAAGTGTGGCCTGCAAGAGCCGGTATATTATATTCAGATTTATTTCGTGATTACAAGTAGTACTCCAGTCAGGCTATCTTCAGCGGACGCTGGTGGCAGATCCGGGGGCACTCATTATGCACAAGATTTGGAAGATCTGAGCACCCTCGCTTTCCGACAACGAGACCAGGCCAAATTCAGGGCCACATAAAAGCCATGCGGTGCGCCGGCCCCCACTGGAAGGGGGTCAGTTGGGAACGAACTATTGTCTAGAACGCGAAGACCTGATCTTCCAGCTTGCTCACTGGCCGGGCCTTCTTGAAGCCCAGAGCCTCCGTGGACTTCTTCAGCCCACTAATCATGGGCGGTGGGCCGCAGAGCAAGATCTTAACGTCATTAGCCGGCTTCGGCAGCCATTTCTATGATCGCGTTAGTCCACCTAAGTTTGCAGTGATATGACACGAAGACCTACGGTAATCATATCGGGGGTAACATATCCGACACCGCCTGTCCAGCCCTCGGGCGGCCTGTCGAGAACGTAATGAACTCTGAATCCGGAGTCTTCCTTGGCTAACGCGTCAAGGTCCTCCTTGAGGAGAATGTCTGCCTCTGTGACGTTTGCGAAGATCAGGTCGACCTCGGTCTTGTCGCCTGCCGCTCGTCCTCGAATGATAGCCCGTACGACCTGAAGCATGGGAGTGATACCAGTACCGCCGGCAATCATGCCGAAATGGCGCACCATATTGGGGGTATAGACGAAGGCGCCCTTGGGTCCTCTTACGCGAATCGTCTGGCCCACGGCCAACGAAGCCATGTGCTTGGAGATGTTTCCGGTAGGGTAGGACTTGATGAGGAGGTCGAAGTAGCCCGGTTGGTGATCGCCCGAGATAGGAGTGTACGATCGGACAATTTCCTTGGTCGTGCCATCAGGCTGCTTGATATCTGCGCCTATCGAGATGTGCTGGCCGATGGGGAGACCCAGGATCGACGTGGGCGTAGGCAGAGAGAATCGATAGCTTCAGGACACATTAGACAGGGCTGGGTTAACGCGTTCGAACGGAGAACTAACATGGCTACATTGTGGGAGATGATCGTCTTATCCCTAAGCTCAAATTCTTGGAATGCATCTGGCTTAAGAACCTTCTTGGGCTCTTCAGTGTTGCCGGTCAGATCAGACTCAGGATTTAAGAACGACGGAGGAGAACCTACTGGAGCTATAGAACTTGAAGGCGCCTAAAGCAAGGGCAAGCAGAACGGCGAAAGGTGTCCATTCCTTCTTGACAATGTAGGTTCCGACCACCAGGAGACCCGCCGGGATATAGATCCCGTCGACGTAGCCCTTCGAGGTTAAGGACGGCTCACTCATTTTGGCGGAAGAGTAGGAAACTTCAGAGTGAACAGCACAGACTCGACTTTCGCCTCTCCTACGCAGGCACTCACAGAATCGAATGCTCAGTGCGACTGGTGACGCGCAGAGGGTACAGCGGAAAGACAGATATTTAGACGAAGAAAAAAGTGATCGTACGTTATCGAGAACCAGATATGCCCAAGCTCATGCACGGGAACGGGGCAAAATCCCGGTGCCGGAGGGCTTCCACATATCCATAAATCAGGGCCCTTACCGATTAGCTTTTAAATAGTAAGGTAAACGGGCCACCACCTCTAACCTAATAGAGTAACTCCGCAGGTAAAATCATGGCAAACATTGCACCAACAGTCCCATCACTCTGGAGCCACCTCATTTGTTTGTGGGCGTATCTAAATAAAGTCTTCTCTCGCGCGGCGTGCATGAATAGACCTAGATTTCTCTAGGTATCAATATGATAGTTTCTTACGTCCTTATGTTGTCTATTATGTTACCAAAAGTAGTCTTCAAGGACTGAAGGTGTCAATTGACGATGTTTGCTGACTTGGCTAGGAATCTGATCATATCGCTCCCGTACGCATTTAACCGAGTCCAACAGGTCCAGGCTGGTGCCACACTGTTCGTGGGGACCTAGGCCATGACACTAACAGCAGAAGAGGAAGTTCGCCAAACGTAGGAAGAATAGGTAGGATTGGGTTTAAAAGCACCCTCAAGTTCTCAGCTGTAGGTGGCATTGCGACCGCCTTGTTGCTGCGTGTTTTGGAATTGCCAGATTACACAATCCGACAACCATCACTGCCTTTCGTGCGTCCGACGTTGCTTCTTTCGCTTCGGGTAGCACTGGGCAAGCCTCGAATACTTTGTTTCAGAATGGGTGATAATCCCACCTCAGCCGCTCAGACCCCTCCCGCAGATCCGCCGTTTCCTCTGACAGACGTGGACAAATGGGTTCTGTCTCAAACCGATGAGGAATTCAAGTATCATGATTGGGATGACATGAAGAAAATCATTGGTATGGCAAATGTGTCGTATTGTCATGTATGCATATAATGTCTGCTCCTAGGGCTTATTCTGTTTATAGCTGAGAACAACCTCTCCGTTCTGAAGCGGAAGCCGTCGGACCTCAGGAAATACATGAAATGGACTGTGGAGATCAAGGCACAGTATGGTTCTATGACTAACTACTTGATGGCATGTCTGCTACCTAAAGCCTGGGGTACGCCTCCTTTCAAGCCAGCATCCAATATCCCCTTCGAGGACCCCTCTGACTATCGCGTTTTGCTCAACGACTGGCCTTACGGCATGACGCCAAATATGGCTCATATCGTTGTCTGGTCCCGGACTCCCATCGAGATTGACAACGAGAAGGGTGATTTGACTCCCGAAAGCCGGCGGATAGTTTCCGACTTTGTTGGACGGTTCTTTGTTGAGAGACTCGGACCCCAAGGGAGCGACAAGGTCTTATGGTTCAAGAACTGGGTCGCATTGCAGAGCGTCAGGGCCCTGGAGCATATTCATGTCATTGTGAGGGACGTGGAGAAGGATATTCTTGATGAGTGGACAAAAGAGCTAGACTGTCATAGGCTGTAGAACTGAAGCATGCCCGCTAGACTAGCTAGATGACCAACTCAATAGAAGATCTTGCCTGGCATTTCTTTGTCCGCCACTGAGATGGACGGCGGGGGAGAGGTCATTGAGCTCAAAGATGACAGGTTGTGGAGGCCGAGGAATTTCGTTTCTCAGGCTGCTCGCCTCTGTTTTCTGTTTCCTGCTACTGGTGCGGCGTTCCCCTGCTGCTGCTGTTGCATACCAGCCATTCCAGCCATTCCACGAGCTGCCCCCAAGAGACCGAATCCCTTATAGGCACCGTAAGCAGGGACTACACCCCACAACAGCCATCCCCAGTTGCCGAACAGGATGACAAGGACTACCGACGCCCAGGTGACCCAGATGACATCGAACATGTACTCGGTCAGGCCTGGAGCGGATAGGTCTTCCCCAGACTTCGTTAGCGCCTTTGTCTGAGGATCATATTTGGGACGTCCCGTCGTCTCCAAGACAAATTCGCATAGGAAACTTGGAATTGAGAGAAGGACGTATAACAGGGTCGACCGTTTCTTGAAGAGCAAGTTGAATAAAACAAATAGAGTGTTAACTATGAGAGTGCCGATATGTAGGTTGTTTAAGGCGGCCGCGTTGGACTTTGCTCTGTCCTTGCGTGCTTTCTGCGCCATTGTAACGACTAAGTAGGGTGGTGCAAAATATAATCCGGTGCCTGGTTGCTCCTGATGATCCCGGCAGTACAGATGGATTCGCGTCGTTGGTTCTGGACTTTGGGCTAATGCCGCGGAATAGTATACCGTGGCGTTTACGATCCTCGATGAGGCTGAATTGAGAAGAACCGGGCCCCTCCATGGAGAATTAGGTGGCTGGTTAGCTGCAAAGTGGTGGCGTCTACAGTACCTAGTTACCTAATGTAGAGGCCCTCTGAGAGGCTACCTGCACCTGCAAACATCAAAGAAAGTTGTTGCTCTGCCAGGCTGGGTGGACCTAGCCACTCTAGCCTCCAGACGGCGCGTAACCAATCAACCTCCCACTGTCCTTTACCCACCACAACAATTGATGAATCCAAGTCGCGAGGAAGCTCGGACTGCGAACCAGGTAAGAAATGAATGCCTGCTCGAAACATCCCGGCACAACCAAAACGGAGCTGACGACCTTCGACTGTCTTAGAGACATATTCTGTCTCTAGTACCTGGAGAGCGGTAGTGGGCAGGGGCGCATCGAGTACTGGAGACAACAACCACCGCCTCATCCACATCGAGGGAAGCCATGCCTCGCTGTTAACCTTGGGGCTTTCACCTGCCTAGCAAAAGTCTTTCTTGCACCTTTCCAACAACCGGATCATCGTCGCCAGACATGCTGGCTCAACAGGGTAATCACGGCCAACACGTCGAAGAGTTCACTTCTTTCGGTTTTAGAACCGCTTTCAGCCTGATACGACCTCCTATTCCTCAAATCTCTACCACCCGGGTTTCGAGATAGACGCCCGGTAACTCTGTCTAATTACTACGGCACTAGATCGCTCGATTACCTACCTAGTTGTTGTGTCTTCCCATAGAGATTTACACATTAAGACTAGGCGCAAGCTTTGACCGCGAGGAAACGCCTACCCTCCCGAACGCCCTACCTGTCATACTACTGAGTTTTACGAGGCGACCCTTTCGGTGCTACATCCACAACAGACTTACAGCCGTCCCCAAAACGGTTCCCCATGGCCAGCCTCGGATAGCACCACCCATCGATATCTTCAACGACTTATGCCCATTCTTCGCGCAGCATGGCCCCGACCAGTACGGCCGTTACGGGCCAGCTTAGACAAATCGTCTACTACCATCTTGACAATTTGTCTTACGAAAATGCACTGTTTTTCGCCGAGCGACTAGCTGCCCACGATCCCCGATCGAGCGATTCAGCATATCTGCTTGCCGTCTGCCACTATCGTCTGGGTGATTTCCGGTCGGCTTACGAAGTTAGCAAGGCTGCTGGGTATCGCGGTCTGAACCCTGGCTGCGCCTACATCTTCGCGCAGACTTGCCTGATACTCGAGCGGCATAGAGACGGTATCACTGCGCTCGAGAAGGCTAAAGGGATATGGAACAACAAGGTCGGCTTTGGAAAACACAGTCCCACGACCAGGACCCAACACCCTGACACCGCCAGCGTCTGTTGTTTGCTGGGGAAGTTGTACCGAGCCTACGAGGACAAGAAGAAGGCCACCGCCAACTTCGAAGAGGCTCTAAAGGCTAACCCCTTCATGTGGGATGCTTTTACGGCCTTATGCGATATGGGCGTGAATCTCAGGACCCCGAGTGTTTTCAAACTCAACGACACCCTACTAGAGGGAGTCCACCAAAGTTTCTCTAATGGAGTGGTGTCAGACCAGAAGGAAGGAAACGGCACCGCTCCTTTAGAACCTCTGCCCAAGAGAGCGGCGGCCCGTTCTGCAAACCTTGATGTTCCGGACCCTTTCGAATCTCAGCGGGCGGCGGCCGCGAACGAGGCGCTTGGAAGCAATTTATTTTCATCGGGATCTGGGGAGAACGATTTCATGTCCAGGATCCAGGCAGCTCGCTCTAGGATGGCAGCTACCGTCGATCCGCTTGGAGTGGTCGAAGGTCAAGAGACACCGACGACGTCAAATTATGACAGCAATCTACGTGGCCTCGGCTACCAACCTGAACCTCCACAGGCCCCCAATAGGAGGATGAGGAACGCTGCTCCCGTTGAGCCCGGGGTTTTAGATGCGCCCCTTAAGGCGGGGTCTCGCCTCGGCTCGAAAAGAAGTCACAAAGGACAGGACAGGCACCATGAGGAGGTTGCCGCCGACCCAAACCCAACCCTGCTCAGACCATCCGCTTCTACCGCTACGGGTATTGAGAGGAAGAGGACCGTGTCGGGACATCTTGTGCAACCGAGAACACAACCAGACGAACCTGGGGCGCCCCAACGAAGAAGCGCAAGGCTGAACATGTTCAATAGAACCAACGCGAAGGCCAATTCTGGAACCTCAGCAGTTGGAGCAGGTGCGACCCGTGAACTCAAGAAGGCTAGGCCCCCGGTTTCCAGGATCGTGCGGCCCAACTCAGGCGGGACTAATATCGGCAGGTCTGTTAGTGGGAACAGGAAGCCTCTCGAGGAAAATGGCATGGATGTGGACCACGCCGAGGCGCCGCGGGTCAAGGAGATCACGCAACCACCTCCGGCCGTGAGATCTACAGAGCCAGACTCCGGAAAGGTCGAGGAATCTCTGAAATACCTGCTCGACTTATTAAGAAAGTTTGGCTCCGGATACTGTGCATTGTCTCAATATCAATGCGCTGATGCGCTCGCCGCGTACAGTTCACTACCCCGCGCACACCAAGAGACGCCATGGGTGCTGTCACAGGTGGGACGAGCGTATTACGAACAGGCAGCGTATGCGGAAGCCGAGAAGTATTACAGGAGACTGCGCATTCTGGCTCCGACGCGCCTTGAAGATATGGAAGTCTACTCCACCATTCTATGGTTTCTGAAGAGAGAGACGGACCTGTCGTTCCTCGCCCATGAGCTGGTCGATTCTTCCTGGCACTCTCCCCAAGCATGGTGTGCATTGGGGAATGCCTGGTCGTTGGCTCGAGACCATGAGCAGGCACTGCGTTGCTTCAAACGGGCAACCCAGTTGAACCCCAAATTTGCATATGCATTCACCTTGCAGGGTCACGAACATGTCTCGAACGAAGAATACGAGAAGGCTCTCACGGCATATCGCCAAGCTATATCAGCCGACCGTCGACATTACAATGCCTACTACGGCATTGGACGCGTTTACGAGAAACTCGGCAACTACGACAAAGCATATACGCACTTCCACTCGGCGTCCAAGATCAACCCAACCAACGCAGTTCTCATCTGCTGCATTGGTAACGTCCTGGAGAAGCAGCGACAAATCGGGCAAGCCCTACAGTATTTCAGCAAAGCCACGGAGCTCGCGCCTCATGCGGCACAGACCCGGTACAAGAAGGCTAGGGCACTGTTGGCTCTCAATCAGCTCGAAGCAGCCCAGAAGGAACTCGAGATCTTGAAGAATCTCGCCCCTGACGAGGCAACGGTACATTTCCTGCTTGGAAAGCTTTATAAAACATTGAACGACAAAGGCTCAGCTGTCCGGCATTTCACCATAGCATTGAATTTGGACCCCAAGGTTAGTTTCACATACTTCCCGGAAACTGCTTCGTGACTAACACAAGGACAGGCGAGCCAGCAAATCAAGGAGGCAATCGAGAGTCTCGAAGATGATGACAGCTTCGACGATTCAATGATGGGATGATTCAGAGCATGGCACAGGCCTTTTGGTCAGGCGCCAAAGAGCGAATATGTATTATCAGGGCTACAGCGATAAAGGGGTATCTGGCTAAAGGTGTTGCCGCGATACTTGATCGAGCATTGGTGGCGGGAGTCGATCCGCCCCAGGTAGGGACTCCACAGGCGGTTACGTTAGTTATTCGGCATCATTTGGAATCGGCATGGCACAGGCGTTCAGGAAAACCTCTGGTGGCCCTTCGTGGTCGGATCCCATTAGGAAACACGGTGTTTTTGTGTATACCTGGTAGCAAGGGAACATGCATCATGATAATTGTATATTAAGGAATGAAACAGTCGGGGCCGCCCCGACGACGCAGCGAGCGCTCTGGAGGTTACCTAACAAGGGACGGCCGCATTGTCGCCTTTGCGAATGTGTGCCATATGTGACTAACGTCGACGTCAGTGTCTTGTAACAGTTCCCAAGTTCCTCATTGCTCCATGTCAGGTTGCCAACTGCTTGAGTACTAGCGACCCTTTATTGGGCTGTCAGGGAGCGGTCAAATCACATACAAGCTGTTGCTGTTTGGGAAAGGGGAGTACTGGGCGCTCAGATGTGGATGTCTACTTAGGGATGTAGGCTTCCTAGAGGCGTACTTGGAGAGGCTTTGATTGGTCAAAGGGAGGGATTCCGGTTGCGAGTGGACACCTTCCGGAGCCTAAAAGATGAAAAGGTCCGCCGCACCCCTTGCCGGGAATACGTGACATCTGACAGGTTAAAAAAATAAGAGCACGGACCCCGCGAACTCCTAGTCTAGCGCCATGCAAGGATCAGGAATTCCGGGCCAAATCCACCACCAAAAACCGGCCGCGCTTTCACAATTGTTTTGGATCAGGAAACGGCCCTCAATTGACACCTCTTTTCTGAGATCAGAATCAGCAGGAACGATTAAATCACGCTGCTGCCTTATTTTTCAACGCCACCATATTTAGACTAGCGCACTTTCTTCCCAACTCACAATCAGTAACAGCCTGCACCGCAACTGTCAGCGACAGATAAATCCCTTCCCCCCTCCACCTAACCGACTTCGCCCATTTCTACTCTTTTCCTGTTTTATACATCCACAAACCGCTGCATCTTCAACTTCCGACCATCGAGTCATCGGCATTTTCATCAAGCTCCATCACCAAAACACACTTACAACACTCCTAAACCTCATTCAAGATGACTGGACGTAAGTGCATTTGATTATTTCATCCTCTCCAGCTCGCTGTCGCGTTGCAAAGTGGCGATGCGCGAACTGTTGGTGGGGGTTTGGTCGACCCTATACTCCCACCTTATCTCATCACCACTTGCCAACGCGTCCCACTTCAATATAAAAACATCAACCCACTTTACGCGACAGCGCTTGGCTTCCAAGAACCCCCGAATGATACCATGAATACACGTACTGACGTATCATCTCAACAGGCGGCAAGGGCGGAAAGGGTCTCGGCAAGGGCGGTGCCAAGCGCCACCGAAAGATTCTTCGTGACAACATCCAGGGTATTACCAAGCCCGCCATCCGTCGTCTCGCCCGTCGTGGTGGTGTCAAGCGTATCTCAGCTAGTAAGTTGCCCATAGTATCTGTCCTAGATGAGATGACAAGATGCTAACATCGCATGCAGTGATCTACGAGGAGACCCGTGGTGTCCTCAAGTCCTTCCTCGAGGGTGTCATCCGTGACGCTGTTACGTACACTGAGCACGCCAAGCGCAAGACGGTCACCTCTCTGGACGTCGTCTATGCCCTGAAGCGACAGGGCCGCACCCTGTACGGTTTTGGTGGTTAAGCGCGTCTTCTCTTCCGCACCGCATACTGCAAATCTATCCATACGCGGCGAGACGGAGGAAGGAAGGACTCGCGATGGGTTCTCTGGACTTGTGACATTACGGATATCTGGCATGATAACACATTCTGATGTTGGCGTTGGTGGCTCTACGGATTATGGACTACATGATACTCTCTCCGGCGTCTGGAGGAAAGACTGCCTACGAGAGGTACTTGATGCTGAATATACTTGCACTGCATTAATGCTTTGCCCATGAACACCAAAACTAGCGCGCTCTTGCCTAAATGTGGCTGTCTTGATTCGCGTCCCTTGGAATCGTGTTTGTGGAGTATGATTTCCTAATGTGCTGTAGGTATCTTCATAACATGGCTCTAGTCTAACGGACTTGCGCCCCTGTCCGGAACTCCTAACGCCCGACTATCCTTACTATGCTCCTACATAGTGGGCAACGCCAAAATGTCACTGTAACCTCCCATGATCCTACCCGCAGCCCTCATCCACTCGCCTTTTCTTTTCCTTCTTGCTCTTCCCCCTTCGGCAACCATATACTCCGCACCTTTTAGAGGTACTTGCGCCCGGCGGCGGCGACGCGCTGGCGGAAGACGGGGCTGCGCACCTCCATGTTGACGCGGTAGAAGGGGCTCATGACGGTCTTGACCCAGCTCTCGTAGACCTCGAGCATGAAGCTGCGCACGGCCTCCTCGGTCTGCGGGCTCGTGGGGTTCGCGCCGATGGACGTGGCGGCGCTGGAGCCGCTGCTGGAGCGCGTGGCGGAGGAACCTATTGTCGCGGCGGCGGTGGTGGTGGTGGGCTGGTGCAGCAGCAGGAACTTCACGTTCGCGCCCGTCATGAAGCACGATACGTAGTTGTTGAAGACCTTGTCCACGCACTTGAGGTACCTTTATTCACGTATCATGAAGATCTTAGCTCGGTGTTGTATATGTGTGCGTGCGTGCGTGTGCGGGGAGGGGGTAAACGAAGTCAGGAGATAGAGAGAGAGAGAGAAGGGGCGGAGGCCTGGAAGGGGGCCCACGAACGGATGGGTGCGAGGAGAGGAGAGGAGAGGGAAAGCGGAAGGGAAAGCGTGACGTACATCTGCCCCGTCCCCCACTGCACCTCCTCGACGATGTCCAGGCTGCTGTGCACGATGAACTGGTTCATGTGCCGCGCCTGCTCGCCGAACCGCGCCTGCCCGTCACCGCCCTGCTTCGACGTCCCGAACTCGTACTCGAAGAGCGGGTTGTCCTGCGTCCCGACGATCACGAAGTAGTACGACATCGTCGCCTCTCTCCTCTCGTTTGTAGTAGCTTGCAGTGCGTAGGAAGTAGTTGCGCTGCTGTTGTTATTGCTGTGGCGGGGCGCTATCCGTCCACCATCTGCGATGAGCAGCGCGGGCGTTCGGTCCGTATGCTGTGTGGGAAGCGAGGTAGTTAGGCACGTGGTGAATTCAGTCACCTTTTCTCGGACCTCGTACCGCTGCTGCTGTGAGCTTCTAGTACTAGTCGGTGGTGTTGATAACTGATAACAGGGACCGGGGCCCGCTATTCAGGAAAAAGCGGGCTTATCGGGGGGTACTGGGAGCTATCGTTAAGGGGACCTTTAGTGCAGGGTAGGTACCGTGCCTAGGTGGCTTGTGCATCGTCCGGGCCCGGCCCGCTTTTGGAACTTTTCTGGACCTTCCTCGCTTGCGATCGGCTGTTGCGCAACTGACATCTCGGTGAAATCCCGTCTGTACTCGACGCCCCCGCCGCTGCCCGCCGAGTTGAGCAGCAGCACCACAAGATGTTCGGCGCATTCAGGTTCACGAACCCGCTATCCGGCGGTCTGTTATGGTACGAACGACCGCTACGGGGACATCCTATATGCTATCCATCCGCGCGCCCGCCACCCATACTCTCTCGCGCGCACAAGATCGATCACCCGCCATCATCCCCACCACCACCGCCCTCCAAACCCCGCCCCGTATTGACCTCTAGTCGGATCTTGTGGCTGACGAGGCACACCCGCCGCCATTGCAGGAAGACGCCGTGGCGACTCTCCCGGTTCCAGAAGGCGCGGCAGCGCAGGCGCCTGCGGGCGGTCGACGCCGTGGTGGACACGCTGGACAAGGCGCTCGCGAAGAAGGGCGTGACGCTCAAGGCGCTCGAGGTCTGGAAGGAGACCATGCCCACCGAGGCCGAGATGCTGCCCAGGGACAAGTACACCATGTTCGACCGGAAGGAGAAGAGGTACAGGAAGGGAATCCACAGTGAGTGATTTTTTACTACTTTTTTTTTTTTTTTTCTTTCTTAGATTAGACTAGACACGGGGGGTTGTTGAGGGGGTCTACCATGCCTCGTTGCTAACCTTATTGCAGAGTTGCCGAAGTGGACGAGAGTCTCCCAGAGGGTGAACCCGCCTGGTTATTAGACTGCTTATGATGGATTCGTTGGGGTGGCGGGGTCGAGGCTGGAGCTTTAATCCTGTTGTACACTACCATGGCCGGAAATGCGGAACAATGGCTTCCTCTGTACATATATGACATAAAGGGAAGGGCCTCACGTTTCTGGCGGTCATCAGATAGATTGGCTCAAAAATATGCATGAGCCATTACGTGTAAACAAAATATCATGTTCCCAGTTTTATATGGTGGAAGAAACGCAAACCTAGCCCGCGCTTCTTATCGCCTTCCCCACCTAGGGTATCATGTCCTCAGGCCTTAACCTGCGCTTAGTCGCCGTCAAGAACAGTAGCAGCAGCCCCAGTCCTACCTGAGACGTCCGTAGTCATCCTCATGGTGCCCGTCCTTTTCCCGCTGGCGCTCGGACTCGCGCATCCGCTCCGCCTGGATGGCCCTGCCCAGACCGCCCCGGCCCTCGTCGTAGTCGTCGCGGTACTCGTCGCGAACCTGGCCGCCGGACTTGCCGCGGCCGTACTGGCGGCCCTCCTCGAAGCCCGGGTCCAGGTCGGTGCGGATGACGCGCTCGTCCAGCTTGGTGCCGCCGATGTACTTCATGCAATCTAGGGCGTCCTGGTGCGTGTAGTACTCGACGAAGCAGAAGCCGCACGGCGTCTTGTTGAACCGGTCGAGCCCCATCACCAGACGCTTGATCTCGCCGCACTTGGAGAACAGCTCGTATACCTGCTCCTCGGTGGTGTAGAAGGAGCTGCGGCGCGAAGGGAACATGCGGGCGTGAGTATGTATGTAGAAGAGAGAAAAGAGGAGGATGGAGGTTCAGGAAGAGGGGGGTGGCGGGTGAGAAACTTACAGGTTGCCCACGTAGAGGGTAGTGGCGTTCTTCAGGGGATCCTCGGGCGGCTCCTCCGGTTGGGCGTTGTTGCCCATCTCCGTGTCCCCATCTCTGCCGTCCCGGCCGTGGTCCGTCCTTCTCCGTTTGTTCTGCAGTAGACGAGACAGTGAGCAACGATAACGAACCGCGACTTGAGACAAGTCATGCGAACCAGGTACATCGGTGAAGAGCTCACTCACCCTGCTGACGTAGTAAGCGCTGGGCCTATCCAGCCTATCGACCGTCGACCTGAGACCACCTCGCATCCTGTTTGCAGTCTCCATCATCTTTTGAGATGTCTGTAAGACCGGATGAGATGGATAGAAAACGAATTGGTGAAGGGGAAGGCTGAATGGGAAGGCTGAGTAGGAAGTACAGTAACTACAAATGACGGGGTGCCACTGACGAATGACTGTGAAGCTCGGTCCACCTTTCTGCGACGGTCGTAGAGGTCAAAACGCGTCGCGCTACGAAAGTACTTGGTACCTGCCTACATGCAGGTGTAACTGCGGTAATAAAGTGGGTTAAATCCAACGAGTTGCCAGGGCAAGTGGGAACTTTCGAAAGCTGGAAGCTCAGGCCCCTGCAGCTTGTAACTTGCCTAGGTACACTAGGTAGCTGGTATCCACATGTTCTCTTACGGAAGTACGTTAGTACCATCAACTTCAAATTCCAAAACCTGAAGGGGGCCCTCCGCTCGCTTTCATCCGTGTCATTAGCTGGGCGGCGGCCGTGACTCTTTCACCACCTTGATTACTTGCCGAATTTACTCTTAAATCTAGTCATCCCCCACTCCCAGACCCCAGGGTATCGCGATAGTCACCTATCTGCGCAGTGCGTCGAAAGATGCACTTCTGTTGTTGATTCCCATCCCGTCTCTCGCCGAACATCGACGATTTACCGAGTATGCCCAAGATAAAGAGCTACACGCCTGCCTGGCTTTCCAAGCCATCGCCGGGCCACGACCTCTTTGCTCCCTCTCATTCTGACACTCCCAAACGTTCCTCACTCTACGACTCGGCCAGAACCTACGCAGCTTCGGGACCACACCGGACTATCGCTCGCCGCGGCACCGAGGTGTTCATTGCTGTTGGGAAGGAGATCAGATGGGCAGATCTTGTTTATCTGAAGGAGAGGTGGCAAGAGAAGGGAACCCGAGGCCTCGATGGCGCTCGCATCAAGCGCGAGGACTCCTCGGAACCGGGAGACGATGAGATTCTGAAAGAGTCCATCGAGAACGGTTTCGCCGAAGGCTTTCGAGTCAGTACGGAACATCCGATTATCCTTTTTTGTGACTGCTAACCTCGCCGTAGACAATCAAGACACCTATTGGCTGTGACATTCGGCAGCTTATCATCTCGCCGTACGCCAATTTTATGGCCATCGTGACCACTCACACCGTTCGTGTCATCCTCTTGCCAGACTCCACCCATCTCACGGCACCCAGCCTTGATGTCATAAAACCAAAGTCCTGGACCTTGGGCCCGACCACGCATGTAGTCGATCGCTCACCTATCGCCTCGGCACTGTGGCATCCTCTTGGTGTTAATGGCTCTGCTCTAATCACCATCACCAAAGATGCTGTCGTCAGGGTCTGGGAGCTCTCCCAGAACGACCGATGGTCTTTCGATTCGCCTTCCCTTACAATTGACTTGAAGAAGCTCGCAGATGGTACGTCCCTAGATCAAAATTTCGCGGCATCGACCGCTGTCACAAACAAGGGTTTCTCGCCCGACTCGTTCGAGATGGAAGTCGCCGCTGCCTGCTTCGGGGGAAGGGGTTCTGGGGGCTGGTCCCCGATGACGCTGTGGATAGCCATGAGGGAAGGCGACGTGTACGCACTGTGCCCGTTGCTGCCCACGCAATGGGCTCCGCCGCCCACTTTGATCCCCTCGCTCTCGATATCCATTGTTGGCAACCTCGCCGCCGTCGAAAATGACCCGTATGTGTCTGAACCGGCAAAGCTGTTAGCACAGCAACAACTAGACTGGATGTCAGACCTTGACAATCAGGAGCCCAAAGTCGTCGAGGGACCTCCCGGGGAACCTCCCACGGAGATATACCTGCGTCCTACGAAGCCAGGAACGGTACCGCGACTACAGGGGCCCTTCGACCTAGAGCTGAGCCCTGAGAGCGAGGACGATCTTGACTTGGAGTTGACAGATATCTTCGTCATTGGCGAGAAGTTGGACACGGAGGAGTTGATGATGGGCGAGGAAGAGGAACTCGAGGTGGAGGACGTCGAGCGGGAGGGCTTGTCGCTTTCCGTCGTCTGTCTGCTTTCGTCGAGTGGCCAGCTGCGCATATGCCTGGACCTTAACGGCGTCCAAGCCCAGTGGCTACCTCCTCGGAATAAGTTGAAAACCATCGGGCGCCTAGCAGCAACGACCGAACCGCCCTCTCTTCTAACGTTCCAGAGTCTAGACGTCTTGACGTCGCTGGAAAGTGCAGAAGAACGGTGGCCGATGATTAGCCCAGACGTTACTTCCCGGTATTCATTCTTCGTCACCCATCCTACTAGTATCACGTACATATCCCTGGCACCCTGGGTGTTCCGCCTTGAGGGTGAGCTTCAGGGCGAATCGCAGGCGGGGTCCGATTTTAGGATCGACCTCTTGGTGAAGGGGCAGAGTTCGACCCGGGAAAGACTTTACACAAATCCCGCCCAGGGCGACTCACATCTGCCCCTGGCTGCTGCTGTTGCCATCCGGGATCCTGATCTCGGCTATTTCTTGCTATCTGCGACCCCATTTGAGCCAGTCGCAATGGTTTTCGAGACACCAGATGATGAGTTCGAACCCACCCGCTCTGTCTCGCCTACGTTCGATAAGGACGCAGAAGTGCAGCCATTGGACTTCTACGAACCTCGCCCGGTTTTCCAGCCATCACATGCGTTCGACGAGGATTCAGCCCTCCCGGCGATGTTGGAGCAACTCCGCACCAGTCGGCACAAGACGGTTGTCAACCAGGAAGTCAGGCTCTCCCCGTTGACACTACAGGTCTTTACAGACGCGCACAAGATTCTTAGCGAAGAGACACATAGACTCGGCCTGGCAGCATCCGAGCTATTCCGCCGGTGCGAGAAGCTGCAGACGGAACTTAGGCAACAAATCACCAAAGCGAACGAGGTCAAGGCGAGAGTTGAGGCCGTCACGGGAGAGGATCAGGATGACGGGGAAGGACCGGAATCAAGCAATGCCGCCTTCGAGAGGCGTCTCCAGAACGCCAAGGAGAGAGGCGAGGCGCTCAGTCTACGATTGGAAAAGATGCG
Organism: Monosporascus sp. 5C6A; assembly: GCA_004155035.1. Lineage (NCBI taxonomy): Eukaryota > Fungi > Ascomycota > Sordariomycetes > Xylariales > Monosporascus > Monosporascus sp. 5C6A. Next base: position 838,836 of record QJOB01000001.1, read on the forward strand.
GAAGACGGTCACCAAGGCTACCAACCACGAGCTAAGCAATAAGGAGCGATCGTGGGTCAACGAAGTGAAGGCTATGGAGGCCAGCATACTCGCGAGCGGGGCGCCGGAGGATGGACCCGCCCGCTTGAAACAGACTCTAAAACGATACGAAGAGGTCAAGCGGCTACGAGAAGACCTGGCGGAGGAGGCGAAGAAGTTGTGCGAAACCACGGGTGATGAGGAGGACGAGAGTTTAGGATCTTCGTCGATCGACCTGCGCATACCATCGGACCTCAGAAGAGCAAAGATCAACCAAGTGAAAGGTTTACTCGAGCGGGAGACAGCCCTGGTAGAGGCTGTCAAGTCGCGACTCGAAAGGCTTCAGCTCGTTGGATAAAGTGGACTCGGCGGAGGAGTCGGTCGCCTCGAGTTGGGCAATATTCATTGTGGCATTTATTGTTTGCTCTGTAGGGATCCACCGACGAAGCAAAGAGGGATGACTGGACCATATTGTCGGACCGTGGGACACGCCGTGTTCTCTTGCGTCGTGGCCAACGGATTATTGAATCTAATTGCTGCGAGTACGTTCGCCTTGTACCCAGTTGTGTGAGCTTCAGTTGATGTTGCTAGGCATGCCACAAACAGGATGATCCTCGTTGCCAGCCTGCTGATCCTTTCCGTCCGTTGCATCCGTTGCCCGGCGCGCGCAGGGATTGCGGCTTCGCAAATACTTCATCCTGGCATGCAGTGAACAATATGGATCAGCTGAAAAATATCAGATCATTCGTAGCTTCAAAAAAAACGTGCCCGCGTTCCGGGCCCGCAAATCTAGCAGAAAATCACCGTCGAGGTGGCCCGTCTGGTTGACTGGCTGGCTGCAATTTTTGCGGTAAGAAGAATTGACTGCGCAAGATACTGACAGCTTTGAAGGATCACTCTGCAACGCCGTCCAGACCCAAGGTGGCGTTGACACTAGACGAGATTATACCAGTTCCAGTTCAGACTGGCTTGCAGGCTACGACGTACAGTAAAACCTACTTAAGCACGCAGGTCCGCTGGCACTGACGGTCTAATTCAAATTTGTACCAGCCTGCACTCGACTCGTACATATTATTTCACTCGGGTATTCATATTGTGCGAATCCCTCCCCTTTGTCCCATGTCAAATCGGAGGCGACCTTTAGGATTCATGCGACATTTTCCCCGGAAGCAATATCTGTACTGCAGTGATGGCCCCCCGGTTACGGTGGCATTTCTTCGCAAGGCCGACTCCCCAAGGAACTCCGAGTTCCAAGAAGCCCCGATTTGCCCTCAGCTTCGTCGATTGGTCCTTATTAGCTCGGCACCTAAATTATAGCACTGGGCTTGACGTCCTCGAGCCCTCTAGTGGGATACAACCCTCCCCTTCGAGTAGTGATTGACGCAGAATACCACAATAACAGCTTCACTTTTTGTTTAAAGGCTCTGGACAATTGTTTCCTCTCTTTAACTTACTGCTTACCTACAGGGTCAGGGGAATTAGAGTATTTGGCACACCGCAGCCATCGATACAACGATGATCTTTGTAGACGCCAACAAAGAAACCGGGGGGGTCGGGTCGTAGCCGTGCCGGCATATAGGCGTGTTACCGCTTCATGCAGCTAGCCCATTTGGCTCAGGACTCAACAGTTCTCTTGGAGTTTTCGTCATGTCGAGACCGTACACCTTATGATATATCTCGCAGACCGGGATGTTAGACCCAAAAGCTCGGATATACGGTCACTCCGCCTAGGCGATGGGACCCTTCCCGAAGGCGATCGCCGCGCCCTCTCTCGTTTAGACATGATCACCGCTTCTCGTTAATGTTAGGGTAGGATACCTTGTCTGTGACAGTATCCCGAATACGGACGCCCCAAACCGATAGTAGTAAGACATGCGCCCTGTTGCTTGCCCCTCTATCGGCGCGGTGTGGTGCGTGAAGAATGCTGTCCGCCCCTTTTCAGAGCGTTCTGTGTGACACTAGGGCAACTATTGTGTCACTACCCCCCTGGCTACATGTATATAAACTGCCGTTGGCCCTCTCACTTTTGTAGTCTCCAACGGTAAAGCCCTTACACACCGGGCTTCCCAATGGTGTTGCGTTTCGAAACACTCCTTTCTTCAGTCCTTCCCGGGGATCAGACCGCCCCCTATCTCATCATGGCACCACCCGTCACGATGAATTTCTATCGAAACCAAATAATCGGCAAGTCCCTCCTCCTACCTTGGGCGGCTTTCTTACCAAATAAGTTTCTAACGCGCGCGTAGACAATTGCGAGTTCATCTCCACCAAAGATGACTATATATCCGTAGTCACACAGAGAAACCTTAGGGGGGAATACAAGACCTATGTTCTACGTTCGAATGATGGCTTACGCGAGCCCCTGATGTCGTCAGATTTGGTCGAGACGATGCAAAAGGCTTTTGAATCCTTATTCACGAAGTCATGCGAGGCCGTCCACCATTACCTTGCTACAAACGGCTTCTCCAACCCCCCTGACGTCAAGAAGACCAAGTTCGACAGCGACGATGACGCTGCATCAGCGGTGTCAGGGTCATCAGAGTCCTCGACCGCCGCGTTCTCCGAGTGCGACAGTTCAGAAGACGAGCGTGCCAAGCCCGCCGCCTCGTCCCCTGATAAGGGGAACCACGCAGGCCATGGAGATGACCCGTCCAAGCTACCGTCCTGCAAGAATTTTACGATGAAGAGCCGCAAATCAACCATATCCGCGGACCCTAGGCTTCCCTCCGCGCGGAATCACCGCTGCTCGTCGAAGCACGACCTCGAGGAGGACGAATCGGACGACGAGATCGACGCAATCCACCAGCAACACCCGCCCCCTCGGTATCCCCCAGGATACCCAGGGCGAGCCGCGAACGGTCCCATTAGCAGGGCCCCGCCGCCCGGCTGCCGCGGGCCCCCACCGCCGCCTGGATGGCAGGGTCCTCCTCCCGTGCATACGTCGATGCGTGGGGGTCCACTAATGATGCCGCCGCCGACAGCGAACCACCCACAGCAACAGCAGCACTTCCTTCACGTTCAGCGCATGCCCATGGCAGGGCCTCCCCACGGTTCGACCCACCACCATGCACATCAGCTTCATCACCCCAATGGAGCACCGCCGCAGCACCCGTCATCCCTGCATCCTCCCATCCTGAGCGGACCAGTTCTTTCCCCCTCTTCTTTCCCCCCCTCCGGAGGAGACGACGCCCACGCTTCTCCTGGCCTCTTCGACGTCCGCCTCACTATCCTCTGGCTGGGCCGGGGCGAGCAGCGCGTCCTGGAACACGTGCGACCCAGCATCAGCGCGCTGAAAGAGGCGGCGCTGGCATACGTTCGGACGCACGCATCCGCCTTCGAGCCTTATCATCATCACCCGTCCTCGTCCTCCTCCTCCTCGCCACCGAGCGTGGGCGTGGGTGGAGGAGCCACCGCCACGACGGGAGGAGGCAAGGCTTCGGCGTCCCCGACGATCCACCTGCGCGCCGTCGTACGCCAGGCCCTGTTCGGTCGCGAGTCCTATGACATGACCACGTACCGCGGCGACGACCTCGCCAAGCTGTTCGCCGTCATGTCCAACGGCTCGATCCCCAGCTTCGAGATCGCCGTCGATTCTCCTGTGCGCCCTGCTTCTTCTTCTACTGCTGCTGCTGGGCCCGGGATGGCCGTGCTACAGCAGCAACTTCCCTTGTAGGTAGGGGGCGGGAAGGGGACGCCATGGACGAATGCATGGGAGGTGAGATGCAACGGTGACTGCAGATGTCGGGCAAAGGCTGCATGTCGAGTTCGTATAAGGTGACCGACTTCCAATCAAGCGGCTCGATGGGGACTTCTCAGCGTCAAGCCGACCGAGGGGGACCCCATAATATCCATCTCTGCCCCTACTTCACCGGCTCACCCGCAATTTACGAGCTGAGTTCGCCTTCAGAATAGCGGTGTGGACCCCACAGCAGCAATTGCCGGCATGAGGGACCAAAAAAGCAAAGAAAAGAATGAGGACGGATAAATGTGGTGATACACAAAATTTACTCTGGTCCGGGGGTCTTACCAACATGTTATCCCGTTCATTTGGTCCGTTAAGTCAATCCATACATCCGTCAGTCAGTCAGCAATCATCTTACCATCCCCCCTTCCCTCTCGAGTTTGGCAGCTCAGCACAGCTGCAAGAGCCTCACTAGCTCACTTTCTTCGAGTTCTGCGGCACCTCGCCAGGATGATCCTGGCGCACTCCGCGCAATTCTTCCGGGTCGTCATTTTTCCAGGGTGAAAACGCCTTGTCATTAGGCTGGCCATAGAAGATGGATACTGTGAACTGCTGCTCTATCTTATGGTAGAATGGAAGGATGGGAGGATTGGGAACAGGCCCCCAATTCAATAGAGAACGTTGCATCGCAGGGGGATGGGCGAAGACATTACTTTGTTTCCTGCCGCCGTTCTATCCACGTGCGGCTGACGTCGCTGCCTGCTAATTTGATTGCTGTCTATCAATTGCATCTCGTGGCTTGCTGGTTCCTCCTTTAGGGTTTCTTTCCACCTTCTCTCGGCAACTACCGCTGAATCGGAGGTATCCTTTCACATATACGGACGCTGTGGACACATACATAATGTTTTCCCCTCGTTTCCTTTGGGATGGCGGTGTCTGTCGTTATCATTTCTTCACCTACAGGGAGGAAGGCCCGGTATCGGGTTAGGGAGCGAGCTATAAGCCATGATGACCAGAATTTTCATCTAGCCGGAGTTTTCCGTCTTGGTTTCCTTTCCGTTTATATCTCCGTTTTTCTTTCCCCCCTTTTCCTTCTCCGTTTCTTCCAATAAACCGGTCATTTTTACACGACGGCTGGCTCAGCCTGTAGGGGGCTGAGTGATAGCAATGGGAAAAGAGCAAGGAATAAAAGTGTGCGCAGTGAAAAGGAAAGAAGAGCCACCCGTAGCAAATTAGAAATTATCTCGACCAACCAATCAGAAAAAGGCCAGCCTATGTTTCATTTTACCTCATCAAATCAAATTCACCCAATCATGCTTCTCAGCTTTCCGGTTCCCTTTTTGAATTCGTCTACTACCTCTTTAGGATATTTATTCATTTCATCAAGCCATGCGTTAGACAATATCAATAAAGCCACCATGCCACGCCTCCCAGGAAGGGCGGGGAGACAACCTATTCGTCGCTACCTTGGTACGCAAAAGAGGAACGCCAGATGGCGTCGGAATCATGCGGAAATGGTTGCTTCCTCCTTATTACTCATGTCATTAGTCAGCTAAGCATGATGACACGCCCGAATGAAGCACCTTGGTCGATTCAGACGGAGCCAGCTGCCCAGTGGCGCCGCCGACTTGGTCTATATGTGGTAAACAAGCGAGGTCGGCGAGCAGCGGCTCGGCGCACATTCTGTTTCGTCTGATAATGGCGGTGATGGCGTCGGCCTCGTCTGCGCTGCTGCCGTGGAGAGTCATACAGCAGCAGCAGCATGCTGTACTTCCTCCCTCCCTCACTCACGCTCCCTCTTGGACTCGGTGACTCAGCCGAGGACCGTTCCTTCCATTCCCTTCCCATCCTTCATCCCATCTCATATGTGGCACGCACGGAAGCACGCAATCACACGGGCGGGCAGGCAGGCAGGCAAGGCAGTGTAGCGGTAACATTGCGTGGGGTTTATCGAGCGTCACGAGGGTAGTCGCAGTAGTGCCCCCATGTCGTTCTCGTAACACAATCACGCAACACCTCTTGATAGCCCGCGCGCATGTGTGTATGTTATGTGTCTCTGTGTGTGTATCTCTGTGTAATTAGGTAGCGAGGAGAAAGAAAACAAGAGACGAGCGAGAGTGATCTGAGCCGGTTAAGCCCGTAAACGAGCTAGAGATACAAGGCAGGCGAGCAAGCAGATAGGTGGTACCATCACGAAAACAGATAAGACAAGGCGAAAGGCAAGGAGAGGCCGAAATAGGAGATGTTCGTGATAGCGGACTTTCCAATTAGGTAGGAAACGATAGCACAATTTACTATTCTGGATACCAATCTATATCCTCCCTGTATCGATACCTGAAGAGAAGCCATGGCAAAACCGTGCTACCAACCAGTCGGTCCCAAGCCTCGACATACACGCGCATGAGAAAGGGCAGAGCAGGGCACCTTCCAAATCCATCCATCCTTCGTCCAGATCCTGAATACTCTCCCCATGGAGGGTAAGATGCCGGGCCCCAGACGCATGATGTACGTGTCGTGTATGCGCGTCAAGCTTATATGTAAGAGCGCAAGGGAGACGGTGCCGCGGTGGGGCGAGCAGGGCAAGGAACCGTAGGTATGTGCGTTATGGTCGACGACGCGGAAAGTTCGTGCACACATCCCCCAGCGGGCCGGCCAGTCAGGGTTCCCGCAGGAAATGGGATAGGCCAAGATAACCGTTCTCTCTCCTCTCCTTTCCCGGCACCCGGTCCAAGACGGCGGATACGATGGTCGGTACGCATGAGATAGGAAAAGCCGAACGGGCGCGCATACGCATGGGAACAACGCACGCATACACGCACGCACATACAGAAACCGGAATTCCAAAGTATGCCGGACTAGCCGTTGTTTGTTTTCTTTTGGTTTGCGTCGCATATATCCCGCCTCCCCACCCTGACGGGCAGGCCACGCACGCACAACGCCCGACCAAGCCGCAACGTAGAGGAGGGTGAAAAGATGCAGAGCTTCATCTCCCCTCCTCCAAGGTTCCCGCGGTCTTGGTCGGAGATGGGAAATCTGCGGTACTCAGCTCAGCCGCTGGCGCCCCCACATCCCGAAGTCCAGTAGGTAGCTGGGCGTTGCCGAGTCGGATGAGGCGGCTTAGGCAGGGATTCTTGGGGGCGATAAACGTCATGGTTCCGAGTTATGGACCCCGGCTCCTGATGGCGCTGCAAAAGGCAGGGGGTGGCCATCGTGTATTGTAGCTATCGTACAGGAGGCGGTTACCATCGTTGTCTGTGGTTGTAGTAGAAGGCAATAGTGAGTGAGTGGGCCTAGCACGTATCGAGGTGACGAATATTGCAACGAAAATGAAATTCCGCAGAGGAAAGGCCGCTGCCGTTCGTTAGTTGAGAGGAGCGTCGAGAGTGACGCTGTCCAGCTTACTTAGGTATTTTTGAGTAGAACTCGGGATTTTCTCTGCTTGTCTTGGTATGAGTCTCCAGGGTCACACTCGGCATGACTGGCGGAGACGACTGATAGTAATTGGAGCTCCATGTGGGGTATAGTTTTGTGAAAGGGATAATCTGTCGAGGTTTCCCTTTTGGTTCGCCCTCTGATCCAGCAATGAAATCAAGATGCCTCAGCTCTCAAGGTAATTATAGGGAGCCGACACCAATTGCTGAAGGAAGTCAGGGGGTTATGGAGCTCCGCCGTAGACTCTCCAACGCTAACTAATGACGAATCGTACGTTGCCGTTGCAAAAGAACGCATGGTGAGTCTTCCCATCTCCATCTAAAGGAAATATTCCGCGTCCAGAGGATAACCGAGTCCAGAGCGGTGAGAGGCGTATAGGCCGGTCCCAAGAAAGTAACTAGGCTCAACCATTTCAGAATAAGGTATATCGAAGTCAGGGTCAGCATAGGTCGTGGCAGGCGGCGGCTCGGGTCCACGAGAGGGATCAGGGCTGGATCGATACCCGCTTGCTCCATTGCGTCCCTGCCGCCTCTGATGAGGGAGTACGTCATCACCGCGGTGGTAAGGGCTACGGACGAGATCTCGATCGCGCCATGTCTGAGTCTTTGCGGGTTGCTCTCCTACGCTGGTGTTCTGCGCAGCAGACTTGGATCCTTCCGTTGAGCGGTTAGTCTATGAGACGCGGAGAGAGTAACGGATCTGGCATGCATCTTATATTGAACTTACGGTCCGGATGCAGGCGATCACGACGGATCCCATCGTCATTCGCAGCACGCGTACGGACCTTACAGCCCCTGCGTCCCTGGTGCTCGTAAATACGCATCTCACGAGCAGCGCGCCGGCTTCTGGGACCTTCCACAACACGATTATGCCGCTCCAGGTCGTCGCGGCGGGTCCGCATGCGTCTGAGGCGCTCGGGCTTGGCCTTCATCTCGGCCTCGCGCCGGCCTCCGACGGTCCATTCCTCGAGGGACCCGTCGAAGGGCAGCTCCCGGGCGAAGACGAGCTTCTGGCGGCGCGTGAGGCGGCACGGGGCGGGCTGCCGCTCGATGAAACGCACTGGATTGCTGAGTTAGTGATACCGAGTTCTTCCATTTCCAGTCAAAGCAAAGCTTCAACGTAACCCATAACTGGGGACTCCCTAGAGAGCCCGGAACTGCCTAGTGGTATGGGACGGGGGAAACGGATGCATGAGGAGAGAACAAATGGCGAAATGGAAAGGGTGAAGGGGAATACTCACTGGCTCCCTTGTGTCTCTCCTCGAGGGACTCGAGTAGCTCTCGTACATCATCCACGGGGATATCGTCCTCTTCACCGAAGCTGCCATTCACAGCCATGTTGAGCATGTCTGTAAAGACGATCGGACTCCTGGTGTGGTGACCCTTACAGATGAGCGCCAGCACGGCGTCCAACTCGAATTGGCTCCAGCTACGTTTGCCATACCCTTTAGCGGCAGACACATGATGCGCTAGGAGGGGCTCCTGGCTTGCCGAGGAAGACTGTTGCTCAGGTGAGGACCGCATCGTGATGTGATGTATATGAGTCGACGAAGATACGGGAGGATATATGAATGTGCGAAGAGGCGCAGAAGATATACGGAAGAGAGTCAGTCGTAATGGCTGCAGTGTAGGATGTTGACGGAAGAGAAGTAAGTAAGTGAATGGGTATGCGAATGGGATGGTGAAAATAACCAAAGCACCTCGATCAAGAAATGAATTGAGGTGAAGAAATTTACTCAAGAAGATAGGAGAGGGGAAGAAACTGACTGAAGAAGAGTGAAGAAGTGAGTTCATGAGAACTTCAAGTGAAAAAAGAGGATCCTATTGTTCACGAGGGCGGGTTGCGTTAACGACATGCTACGACAAGTGGGAAGGAGAGCCAACAAGGTTGGCGATACTGTGGTCAGTCGGCCCAAAGGAAACAGCGCTCGGCACCTGGGCACCTATACACAGTGCTTAGAATCCCCCGTCCATACCAGGTAGACAACCATGGTGCGGCTGGTGAAACATTCAAAGGGGGTACGATCTAGTAGCAAGCACTACGGTTGAGGGTGAAGACCATAAAGGTATGTGATACTAGATGCCGCTTAGGAACTTTCCCTATAATGATGACCTCTCCGCAGCCAAGTCATACCGCGAGGCAATAATACATAAAATCCAGGCCCATAGATAGACAGAGGTAGATATAGCAACTGCGGATGGCAGAAGCGGCTGATGAAGCCGACCAAAGAGCACACTCAAACCTAGCCACATGAGAGCGAGATGTTAGGAAAGGGCCGAACATATATGATGAAAATGTGGTTATGGCAGCTAATACTCAATATGAGTCATGTCTAGGGTTCATCTTCAACGGTTCCTATGTATTCGACGACGACTAGGTATACGACAACCACAACACCTTCAGATGAGTTGTCCAGAACGACAAGACTCAAGATGGCGGCATCTACAGCAGGGCACAACTCGACGACTCTCCCCCTCCGCCTGGACTAAGTATGAAGACGAAACCAGTGGGCCAGAATTTACCGACGAGCCGCAACTTCCCAAATCTCGAGCAAGGGCAGACCACCAGGAAAACTATGAATTTCGACGGCACGAAACGCAGCCATGGTTACCATCAGAGTGATACGTGCTCTTGTGGCGGACAGGCACGAATACCAGGACTATGTATGACTTCTATGGCGGGCCAATCCTCACTATGATAGACCAGTTACACTCGACGACAACCCGTCAACCGACTATGACAACTACCCCTCCCAAGACCCGTATACCGATGGTCCCTACGGCAACGAGATATACTATGGTTCTCTACGTCGAAGGCGGCGGCAGCGACATCCCACAGCGACTAGCACAATAGCAATTTCGCCGACGACGGCTGACTTGCCCTCCAGAACAGGAATATCCGGAACAGCCCTCTTTGGCGGGGACGAGGACGAGGACGAAAACGAGAATGACGGCGGCGGTGACCTCCAGCCCAACCCCAACACAAAAGCAACCTCAACACGGACAAGCACGGCCCCGGGCCCCAGGTGAAACAAGCCCAGGTGTTGATTGTATATATATACCCACGGATCTCATATACGTGATTCCCTATCGTCTAATCCAATCCGCTCGGGTACACGCGCATCACATGGATAGGGGCGAGACACCCTCTTTACTCCCAGTACGACGACCCGAGCAACGACAATAATATGTATGATGTCGGTTCCAACCCGGAGTCCTGGATATTTATCCTAGTCTAGTAGAGTAGTAGTAATCGTGACGTTCTGTCGCCCCTGCCCTCGCCAAAAACGCCGCGCGGATGCCAGTTCGTTTAGGATGCTATAGCAACGACAAAGGTAACCTCCTACCTTCCTAGCGGCCTGCCCGCCCTCCACATCACCATTTGCTCCTCGTGCCACCCAAAGGTGTCTTTCGGAAAGATCCGAAGCCTGCCTTTCTTCCCTTGCCTTCGATCGTCCGTGTATATATATATATGTGTATGTATGTAAACGTCGCCTAGTATATACCCTGGGTCCGGTACTGGAACGTGTCATAGCTTTGTGGTGTCGTTAGTCGAATATGCGACTTCCACTGGATGAGTAAAGAGAGGGGGGGGCCATGGGGGAGGTGATGGATGGATGGATGGTAGGTAAGGGGGAAAGAAGGAAAGGGGCATCATGGACTTACAGTCGCGTGTAGTAGCTGCCGAGGGACTTGGCAATGAGGTCTGTCTCGACGAAGCTCTCGGCCTCATCAGCGCTCAGGTGCAGCTGGAAGCGCTGGCGCAGGGCATTGGTCGCCTGCGCGACCCCCGCCGAGAAGCAGGGCATGTTTGACTCCCGGCCCATCATGCGCACGAGGTCGATGATGTTGTCCGCGGAGCGGCGTAACGCTGCGATACGACATGAGTTAGCCCAAAGGAAGCAAAGCAAACGTGGGTAGCCTTGATAGACCCCAATGTCTCCCGTCTCCGAGCTTACTTACCCTGGAAGGCTTGCTTGCACAATCTCTTGTAGTCCTCGAAATCGGGGGACCCGACGCCGCCCAGCACGTCGACGTACTCGTACGTCAGCTTGAAAGGCGCCGCCTCGAATCCGACGGAGCCCGGCGAGTTTGAAAGCATGAATCCGAAATCGATGTGGATGATGTGTCCTTCGTTGTCGATGAGCACATTGCCGTTATGGCGGTCCTTCAGCTGCAATATGTACGATATCATGCTGTACGCCGCGAGGGAGCGCTTGAAAGCGTCCACGGCCGCTTTATACGGTTCGCTGTCCTGCTTGCCGAACGTCTTGACCCAGTGGTCCTTCAAAGTCGCAAACCGCCGCCGGGGGTTGACCCCCGACTCGATCGACGCTATGGTCAGACTCCTCTTCAAAGAATGAAGCGAGACACCGTTAGTGATAGTCTCGATGAGCCCTGAAGATTCGCCAGTGACCAATATCCGCATGACCTTGACCCAGACAGGAATCCCGGCCTCAGCCCAAATCTTGTCGCACACCTGAATCAGCTGACAAGCAAAGGCCTCTTGACGCAGATCAGCCCCGGTCTTGACAATGACACTGACGAGATCCCAGTTCTTCATCCACCCATACGGGGAGGATTTCCGGATACGTTCTTTTTTCATGTTCCACGCCTCGCCAAACACAGCAGCGCTAGGATCATCCCGATCCCCTTTTCTCTGGACGCCTCCGGTCATTGCGTCGTTCTCCATCCTGGCTGCCCCAGCGGCTGCGTTGCTCGGATCAAAGTCATCGTCGAGATCGTTGCCGCCCTCAGATACCGAGGATGCCGCCGTTTTGGCCATAATCAAGTCGAACGTTGGCCCCTGGCCATCATCGAGATCAAAACTCTTTTCCTCTAAGCTCTGCATACTGGCGATAATCTTGGACCTAATGGCAGCCACCTCATGCTTCGGCCGTTTACCGCTCGTCGCTTCCAATTGAGCTAGCATCTGGGATGCAGTCCGCATATGGGTCGCGAGAGCCGAGAAATCTGGCTGATCAACAGAGGTGTTCCGTGTATTCGGAATTGTCATCACCTTCCTGAACGGACTTGGGCTACTGGACCCTGGAGTAGACGTTCCCGACGTCCTCGGCGTATTTGAGTCGGATAAACTTATACCGGGGGCGTTGACGGAGCGGGTCGCGTGAATTTTTATCTTCCCGTTTTTCTTGGCCCCGGCCACGTCGTCATCATCAAATGGTCGCAGCATCGGAGAACTTCCCAGGTCGCCAGATGTAGGCTCAAAGACACTATCGGGTTCCTCGGCTATGGTTGGCTCCGACGCTGGATCGCTAGTTGGTAAACGCTCAGCCTCCGACAGGTCGAAGATCCGCTTGCGAGGTCCTTGCTCCGCCAGTAGAGTAGTGATAAGCCTTTGGTTATCGACGGAGTCCGGGTCGAAAGTAAAATCGTCGCGGAGTATCTCAACCATCAATAGATACGGCACCTTTTCCGCGCTGTTAAGAACGGTAGCTTCCGCCGGGTTGATTCTCACAATACGATGATGTCGGCTTTTTGAAGGCAAGCCATCTACAAGTGAAGGCGGACATATCACTGGTATGTCGATTTCAGCGGGCAGATCTCTGGCGATCAGAGCCAGCTCAGCTCTCAGGGCGCTGAGTCGAGCGGGCTTAGGCACGATGACAAGTCGGTTGGATATGTCCTCGAGCGCGGTCAGGAATGCTGTCTGGCAACGGAAGTAGTTCTGTCGCAACAGCCTCCCCTTCTGCGCCGAAGACATCTCCGCCTGGCCTATGGTCGACTTCACGTGGTGGGAATGTCTGCGGGAGATGGCGTCGATGGGGCGAGCCGGACCGGCAGAAAGCGGCGTCGGCGGCCCCGTCACTGCCCGGGGCGATCTCAGGTCTCTCATTTCGGGCAGAGGCAGAGACGTGGAACTTAGCTGGGCATCCAACAGCCGATTGTCAATGCCGCTCGGCTTCCGCGTTTCAAGCGCGGCTTGGAGACCCGGCTCGGACGACGGCGTTCTCGGCATCTTTGGGAAGGGGCTGTGCGGCGGTCTGACTGGCAATTGTGCAGAGGCTGGCGCATCCGACGTGCTCGCCTCCTGGTGTCCCTCCCTAGCCCGGCGCGACCTCGTAGTAGTCCCGGTAACTGTCTGGCTTCTCGTGACCTTGGAAGGCACGTTCGTCTCGGAAATGACATCCTCCGAAGGTATCGCCTTCCTGGCCTGGGCGACAGCCAGGGGACCGGCCCATTGTGACAGGATAGGAAGACCAATACTGGCCAGCGCGAAACTGGCAAGGACGGTGACTGGGAGGACGTTCTCCTTGATCCTGTCCTGCCTCGCGTCCGAGAGCCCGAATACGACGTGCTGGACTTTATTGTAGACCCTCCGGCAGGTCTTGAATGCTTGCGCTTGAGGCGTCGAAGCGAGGTCGTGTAAGTAGGTTTGGAAGAGCCAAAAAGTCTACCGTCTGTTTAGCAACCATGTCCGAGTATCCCTTTGTGTGCGTGCGCAATGTACAGACCAGTAATGCCGCAGTGACAGATTCCTCGCACAGATCCAACAAAAATTCCTCCAGAGCCATAGACTCATTATCGACGCTGATTATAAGATGACATAGCTGGGGTAGGAAGAATTCGATATCCTCGTAGGGAAACTGCCGGAGCTTCGAGCATAATACATAGTGGATTCCGACATGGTCTGCATACCGCCTGTAATGTAGAATAACGAAAGGTTCAGCACAATGCCGGGGCCAAAAATCTCGAGCTCGCCGCTTGGACCAAGGAGGAGGGGAAATACGTACGACAGATATGAGACGGAAAGGAAGGGGTTCTGGTTGAAGACATCACTCTCGATGAAGCGCTGGAGCAGTTCCCACGACATTATCGAAGTGTCGTCACGAGAATAGTAGAGAAATCATGAGAGGCGCGATGCCTCCTCGGTCTTCGAACATCAACTGGACCAATTAGGGAAAGGCTCTGTCATGGCCGCCGACGAGAGCGCGCGTCAACAGTTTCTCGTATCAGATCGGATGGGTTCGTCGTTCCGTGTATGTATGACCTTACTCATGTATGTATGTATGTACAACGCTCGATAGGGACTATGCGGATATTGTAAAGGTGTCCAGTTAGCCCGTTAAGCTTGTCGGCATAGTAATAAGCGATCTTGCCCTTTCGCTACGAGTCCCCATCGATCAATCCCCGATATGGAAAATTGACCATTCAAGGTGACCATCCATTGTCCTTTTTTTGGGCCTCGGCCGCGCTTGTGCTTGCCGACTGCCCGCTTTAATCGGTAACTGGCATCTACTGGCACTTCGTATAAAGCGAACTAAAATTAAGGTGCTTTACTAAAATAATAAGGAGACCTAAGAGGCTTGATTAGCTGATTGTTTCTTTTCCAGTCGGCTAGGATGTTTTAACGGACAGTAGGCGTTCGCTGGAAACGGGTACTTACTGAACCGCAAAGCTGTGGGGACAGTTGCAGGGACAGTGCTGTGCGGCACTCTCCTGTCTTCACCCACAGGGGTACATTTCTACAAGAAGTGTTCGATCAGCAGGACCTTGGAGTATCTGTCATCCTGTCGAAATTTCAAGTTGATGTTAACTCGGGGTGCTCTTTAGCTATGGCATTTGCACAGTTTCTGTTCTTCGGGCAATATGCTTATCAAGCCATATCCAGTTTTCAACTCTGACCTACGCGAACTTTTTTCATCCGTATACGCCTTCGGGAGCTTTTTACCTGATGCGGGGCACTCGCACCGCCTACAGTTCGTGTACATTAATTATATATATAAGTGATACGTAGTAGTTTACGCAGGTAGGTCTACAAAGCGGACACCGCAAACATCGCGAGAATATATCTTTAACTCGAGCAAATTGCAGACTTCTGTTCCATGCCAAAGCGACGGTGGTCTTCTGAATAAGAAGGCGGAGAAACAGCCTGTTGATCGCAGATACATGCATCAGCGCGTTCAGTCGGAGAATAATAGCAATAGTAGCTCCCTGTCCATGCCATTACTGGAGCAAGCGCCTGCATGATTCCATATGCAGCTGCCACGTACCTCGGGCCTCTCTTCGTGTGGCTACATGTAGTTAAGTAAACAAGAATGTGGCCGAATGCGACTGTACATCAAAGCTGGGGTCGCGAAGGGATGAGATCCCCAAGCGCCATTCCCAACGCCAATGTATGCCTTTCACGCTCAAACGCCGGGCAGGCCCCAGTCTTTCCGTTCATATTCCGTAGCTCGTCGTATCGTCAAGGATGTGAAGAGCCCAGCTCGTCCAAGCAACTACCCAGTTAGAAACTCATGCCGGCGCTTTCTTTTTACGGCCACCCCTTCCCTTCCTTTTAGGTTCCCCCGCATCCGCCTCCTCGTCGCTATCGCTCTCTGGCCGGGCTCTGCCGGCGGCGCTCTTGGATGACTCTTCCTTCTCACTCACTTTGGCCACTATGTCTTGCAGGAAGTCCCATTCATTAGCTGATTCCACCGCTTGCTTGAGCATCTGTGCCGTTATCCTCTTCGAATTCTTCTCCCGGGCCACCTCCGCGCTCTTCGTCACGAGCTGTACCATGAAGAGCTCGAGTGCTTTGCCGACGGCGATTGGCGTCTGCTGGGCGACCTTCCCGACCTCTTCGTCCGCTTGCATTATCCTCTTGATACGGGCGGTAGGGAATTTCGTCTTGACCGGCGAAGGCATGACCTCTGGCTGCTTCGCCGCCACCTGTGCGGCTTTGCGCGGCGGCATGGCGCTTGCAGAATGCGAGGTTCGAGCTTGTCGGTGGCCGTCGTATTGTAGTGTTTCTGGTGTCGTCGGGATGTGAAGGCCTTGTCCGGCTGGGGTTTGCGATACCGGAAGGCTTAATACATTTGGCTGCGCTTGAGAATACGGATCTACACCAGCAGGCGGATAAAGAAAGTTTGCTAATTGGGTTTGCGACGTTTGATACTGAGCGGTTGCTGATGTCGGCGCAGAAAAAGGTGGGTAGTAGGGTTGGGGAACGCTCCGCTCTGGTGATAAAGTTCCGTAGATAGGTGGTGCAGCACTCTCTTGTTGCGGATATGATCCCGGGGGAAGCTGTTGAACAGCTGGCTGCTGAGGTGGGTAAGGATTAGAAGAATATTGAATAAATTGGTGGTGCTGGTTATTGTTAAATCCAAAGTCGGCTCCAGCTGATGTCGGTTTTGCTTGTGCTTGTACTAGTGGTAGTGGTGGTGATGATTGAGGTTGATATCCTAATTGGGAAATGTGGTGGAGCTGGGGCTTGGCCTGCTTGGTAGCACCTGGTGATTCGCCTTCAGTGGCTTTGTGGTAGTAGAGATTGACAGGCGGTGGTATTTGTGGGCGCTCGGAGCTATTAACGTTGGAGGGGATGTCGGATCCGGCTTCTAAGAAAGAGAGGTCGGGCGACCTCGGCGCATATGTATCATCATCAGTTGACATGGTTTTGGTTCCGGCACAAACGGCAGCGCAGCAAAGGTGCCAGATTGCCCCCCTATGCTTTCCCGCAGGTTTTAGGACGAGACCGCAAACAAGCGTTTAGGTTGCTCCCGAAATGTTTCTGTGTGGCTGGTTAAACAAAGACAACACACCGTCACGGAGTTTGCCTTTTTCTGCCTTTGTTCGTCCGTGGAGGGGAAAGGGAGGGGGGGTCTTGAATGCAGGGGTTCTTTATCGGATGGAGGGGCTAATGCAGGTCTCGATAGTCGACAACAACCTTGAAGAGCTCTTATTATAAGAGGAGGATCTTGGCTTGGACTTGCGTTTTTGCGTCTGTCTGGAGACTTGGGCAACGCAAAAGCCTGCAGTCATATACAGTAGGTACGTGCGATTGAGGCTCTGGGCACACACCGTGCAGTACATATATTGGGCATATATATATACCGGTCCAGATGGGATTTTTGCAGAAGCCAGTGACGATGAGACCTGATTTAGCTCAAGGCTCAAGCAACCTGAAGTATGGAATCGACTTGGGTGTGATTCTGGGTTACAATACAAGCCGGAATCTCATGGGCACTTCTATGTAAGTACCTAGTATAGACGACCACATAAATTTGGATACGTGTATGTTGAGAGGGTCTTAAGGTAGCGGGAAGCCAACCTTATAACAACGGCTAACCACGGCTGCTTTGTCAGGTCATGCCTTCTTATGGTATTCTAGGGCCAAATGTCATGTAATGTATAGGTACCTACCTGGCTCAAGCCAGCGTAACGACCTGTGATTGGTGCTCGGTCGTCCAGTCTTTTAGAGGTCTGGTGCCTAGTGGATAGAGTGAGGCCGGTTGCAAGGTTCCGAACCAAGGCAGAGAAAAGCCTAGACAAAAGTTTCCAATGGTGGTGAAAGTGGGCTGTGGCTGCGCTGAATGAGAATAAAAGATGCCAGGTGACCAGTAATTTACGGTGCACGGATGGTTGAGGACTTTTGCTGACTGTAACTCGACGACAGGAGTCGGGGGGGGGAGCTGTCAGCTGTTCGGTGTAGGACGGGCTATGTATGATTTGCTGATGAGTCGGCCGATAGCATTTTAGGGGACGGGTTTAGACCGTTGTAGGCTAGGTGAGCCGGGCTCGGATTGTGTCTGCTCCAAATCACAAACCAAGCTGCAGAGCACGGGCGGCGCAGAGCGCTGTTTTATATGCGTAAGTACCTAGTAAGCAACATGCGAAAATCAAGCAACATGCAGCGGCAGGGGTTCCTAGTTATTTGCTCTGTATTGTGATGGTCGCCGCCACACAACCTCATGCAGACCCCATCCCCGTTCGTCAAGTGGATCATTCTTTCGGTCATCGCAAGCACATACCATATCTGCCTGCTTAGAGTAGCAGTCAAGTACGCGGTTCCGTCACTGCGCAGTGACAGCCTCGCCCCCGGCAGCCTTATTCGCTGATTCATTTTCAGGTTGCCGTCGCAATATTTTTCTGTGTTCAAGACATTCTGTTTCCTCGGTTGGGTGTTTCAAAGCCCTCCTGTCTCGCCGTTTACAAGGCCCAGAACAAACTACCTAGGTAGGTAGTTTTTCGTTTTTCGTATCACGTCACACGCGTTCGCGCCTGCGGTTCCCTTGGATTTCACAACGGGCAACGTATATTAGCTCGTATTGTCGACTTTGGTCCGGGACGCAGCTCAGCCTGACGACCAAACATTGCCTCAGAAGCAGTAGTACTCAACCAGACACCTTCATTTTTCCCACGTGCTTGATCGACGCGACTAAGTCTCGCATTCATGTCGCATTCGAAAACTAGACTTGTATGCTAGGTCAGACTGTGAGCATTGAGACCCTAAGGCTGCTTTTCTCTGACTCGTCCGAGCCTCGTCCGAATCTATCCATCTTATGCGTCGGTGTCATGGATGATGATAAGAGCTTGTCGGAGACCAACAGCTATCAGCAGTTCAGAAGCCGAGTATTCACGTACTATGGTTCCTCCACTGCTGTGTCGATCGATGAAGGCATTACTTGATCTAATCTGACATGGCACTACCGCGAAGTAGAAGCCGTCTCGTTGACGCCGGACCGAGTGGACCACTTCTATATATGTCTATATCTGCTCTCTAATGTGAGAGATCAAATTCTTCAAGCCTCTCTTCCTTTCCTCTGGAGCGGTGCTAAGGAACAGACAAGCGACAGGCCACGCATGAATGTCTCCTACCTCCCTCCTACTACTAACCTTGATACGATTTGCCTCTAAGAACTTGACGAAATCCTGTATATCGCCCGACAAAACCTCCTCGGCGCCATATGCTACGTGTATGCCATGGTCGGGACATGCATGCATCCACCATGATACGTCCCTGCAGTTCCCTGGCGATACTAGAGGGTCATCTACTGCAACTCTACCACCGGAATATTGACGCGCGTAGTGATGCAGGATATCCACGTTAAGATAGTCGCTTGCCGTATTGCGGTGTTTATCGGAGACCAGCGTTATCCAAGGGGATATGAGCGCCGCCATTCCCGGTTTCGGAAGACGCCGCGAACCCAGTCCATTCATTTCCTCCGAATGGCGGCTCAGGTTGGATAGATGAAGCAACAGGCTAAGCATGATAGTCGCACCAGCCGAGTCACCGCTGAGACATATTCTGGATGGGTCTCCTACCACCGAGAGCACATGCTCGTAGCTTGCAATGGCCTCCTCCAACTGCGTAGGAAAGCAACCGTCGGGGACTAGGGTATAATCTAACGCAAATATTGCTGGGCTGCGGTATCCAGCCTCCGTCAGCATGCTGACCCAAGTCAGCAAAAACTCGAGATAGAAGAAGCAGGAGCCCATCGAGAATCCGCCTCCTTTATGGCACTGTCAGCGCCTATTCAAAGGGATGAAAATCGAATCGCTTTGTGAGAATCCACCTTACCATGTGCATAAAACACGCAAATGTCGGGCTTCTCTGAGGGAGCTTCTCTTATCCATATGCCCTTGAAGCGTGCCTATAGTTCGAGGCGAATGAGCACCAGCGCTATAGTTCCGTCGGGACAGTGGTTGACTCACAGTGGTGTGCTCATCCCAGCGGACTGGGCACCTCAGGTAGCCGTGGCGCAGCATCCGAAACCTAAGGAACGGCAGGGCGACGGGCTTCGCGAAGAAGACGCGCCCGATCCCCGGCGGTATGTTGGCGAACGCGTAGCGCACGCAGCGGATGACGAAGTCCTCGAACGGCGTCGCCTTCCGCACGAAGGGCGTCTGGTCATTACGGCTGAGGAAGAACCGCTCGCGGATGAACTCGTAGGGTAATTTGATTACTGGCCGGAATCCATCAGCAAGCCTAATCCCTCGATTTCTGGCCTCTTCGTCGATTGGTTACGGGATACAGGTCGATGCATGGACCGACCGGGACGCGGCAGCGGCGAACTCACGTAGAAACGGCAGGCACCGTAGCACGACGGACACCGTCTTGAGGAGGCCAACGTGAATCAACAGCTGCGGCGTGAGGAAGACGCAGAAGACGATGCAGTCCAGATACGACACAGGACCCAATATCATGCCGCCGATTAAAGGAACCCCTTGTTGCGCAGATAATAACTTATTCTATGGCAGGTTGACAGCTCATCTATCTATCCGTGGCCGTTCCGACAACAGGAGCTCATACCCGAGACCACTGCAAATTCTAGTGTCGGTAAAAGGAAACCGGAAAGCGAATGGAGAGATTGCCTTTTCTTCTTTTTATCTATACTACTTTCACCGACATGACATGTGAAAGTTTGTCTGGTCCAGTTCTGGATATTTCGGAAAACAAGCTCAACAAACGGACTCGACGGAGGTCCTGGATTTGCTCCAATCGTTCTTGCTTGTAGGTAAGGTTAAGCGCCTAGAATGCATATTGTATGTAGGTACAGGGCTCGGGCTTACGATGACGTCGGACATTGGAATTCCGTGGGCCTAGGGCTGGCTAAGCCACGTTAGGTACTAATTAGGTAGTACCTACGAAATATCTAGGTTCCTTATCTAGGAACCAGTCCCCCTCCACGGCGCCTTACTCCCACCCAGACCCTCCCCTCAACTGCCGTCCCAGCTGAAGGGATCTGTGATGCAGGTACTGTCGTGATCGATGTCAAGAGACGGACCGTGACCACGTACATACATATATGCATATATCTGTGACAGAGGCGTACAGTAGACTCCGACTGAAATTACCTAAGTGCATCTATCTAAGACAGTGGAGGGGCAGGGGGCCAAATACTACGGAGGTACATAAACACCCCACGCCAAAAAGGTAAGCAATCTCACGGAATAGTCATCGATAGGAAGCTGACGCCAGACACTATGAATGTATGGATCCATAATCAAACACCATCTCTGTTTCTCCCAGGTCGTGGCATCCGCAGCCGTGACGGCCGTGGCGCGAATCAAGAGTTAATAAATAGCCCAACGATTTCCTATCCAGACTGGTACCTACATAGTAGCTCTAGATGAGGCTAGGTAGGTGGACACTGGTAGATTCTTTGATCCCGATCCCGATCCCGATCTGGTCCGGTCCGACCCCGACCCCTTAGTTCTTAGCGACCTTAAGGATCCTCCGTTCCATCTCGTCAAAGGCGCCGAGGACGCCCGCCGGGGCGTGGCCGTAGCGCTGGAACACGCCGTCGCGGAAGCCGGCGCCCTCGACGCGGCGGACGGCGCTGGCCTCGTCCCAGCGGCGGCCGATGAGGTCGTCGAAGGACTCCTCCGCGCTAGACCGCTCGAGCGCCCAGACCGCCTTGTAGGCGCCCCCCAGGGCGCACGCGTTGCCGCCGACGTCGAGCTTGTAGACGCCGTCGGCGCCGCCGAGCACGTCGCCGATGACGCGCGCGATGGCCGGGTTGTGCGAGCCGCCGCCCACGAGGTAGATGCGGCGCGGCTGCGGCGGCAGCTCCGAGCCCTCGGGACTGCGCACGAGGCCGTGCGACCGCAGCCGCATCGACAGCGCCTGGGACTCGACGATGGCGCGCGCATCGGTCTCGGCGCCCCAGTCGCCGGTCTCTTCCCGCAGGTCCGACCCGTCCGCGTTGCACGTGTAGCGCCAGGTGCCCGCGCGGATGTTGGGCACGATCTCGGGCAGCGGGAAGTAGAGGCCGAGCTTGGCACGGTCGCCGGCCGACCGGATGCCGAGCGGCGGCGTCTCGAGCACGTGCTTGTTGAAGTTCTCCCAGGGGTCGGAGGAGCCCGAGGAGGAGGGCTTCGGCAGCCGGTCGCGAACCTTCTCGCGCGCGAGGCCGCCGTTCTTGTAGCACAGCATAAACATGAAGTGGCCCTTGGTCGTGGGGTGGTTCATGAAGTGGTAGGCGGGGTCCGGCTTGTAGGTGGGCGTGTTCATGAGGAAGGTGCTGGAGGTCCCGAGGGAGACGATGGCGTCCATGGGCCGGAGGGGCAGCGAGAGGATCGTCGCCGGGTTGTCGCCCGTGAACGAGACGACCCTGCATTCCGGGCTGAACCCGAACCGCTCGACGTAATACGGCGAGATGTTGCCTATGCTGCCGCCGCCGTCCATCCGCACCTCGCCGAGCTTCTTGCGGAGATCCTCGACGCCTCCATTTCCTGCCGTGAGCTCGAGGAGGGGTTCGCTCCAAGACTCCGCGGCTATGTCCCAGAGGTTCATGCCGGTGACGTCGCTGCAGTCGATCGGGGCGATGGCTCCCACGAGACAGGAGGCGAGGAAGGAGGAGACGAGGGAAATTCTAGCTGTACTGGTGTAGACTTGCGGCCTCCTCTTTCGCATCCTCAAAATCTGAGTACCCGTGAAACGCTATCTCCTGTTAGAGAAGCTACCCACGAATTATTTAGGTATGTAGCGGCCGGCTTACATGGTGTGCAGCGCTCCCCGTAACGTCCGCGAGCTTCTGAGCGGAGCCGAGGTGCGCGTCGAACTGGTCGCACTCGGCCTGCGTGCTGTGGTCCTGCCAGTTCGGGGAGAATTCGTAAGAGAGCGCACCCGAGAGCTGCTCGAGAAGCGTCTTTTTAGGGTCGAGCGCCTTCAGGGTGGGCTCGGCCCGGTCGTTCCAGTACACGCTCCCGTGCTGCTGGCCCGAGCCGCTGACGCCCCTGATGTCTTGCACGGGGCAGCCCTTCTCTTTCAACCTGTTGAGGACGAGCTCGAGGGCGTCGAGCCACATGGCCACGGGCGCGAACACCTCGCCCTCGGCCTCGTTGGACCGCACGCCCTTCTTGATGCCATACTTGGAGGCGAAGTCGTCGTCGAAGTCGACTTTGGCTTCGGATACGACGGAGAGGTCCGACTTAATCACGATAGCTGTTCCCCTTTTGTAAGCCCGTAAACCCCGCTTGGTCTCCTAGAACATCACCTGTTGGAAGCGGAACCTGCCTTTCAATTGTTGGGTCGAGAGGTCGAAGCCCAAGTATAGCGGTCCGGAGCTCATCCTGGTTCTCTGGTTGTAGTTTGCGACTCTCGGTGTGTATATGGAGCTGGACGTAGGCACGCAAAGAGGGTTGGATGAGGCTGTATACCGAAGTCAAGCGTATGCATTGCTAAACGGAAGGAAAAACAAAATATAGAAGGGCCTAGAACTGCTAACTACTAGCCTAGGCATCTAGCTACACAACACAGCCAAGTCTGGATATCTCTCTATAGTACCCGATACGGCTTCAATATGACGTGAATCTTAGCATTGGGGGGGTTCAATGGCGGGGCAGTCAGTCTTCAAGGGTTAAGCTTCTGGCCTTATGTCATAATTAGCCTAAATGCCATACGCGCCAATCACAGCAAGGCGGGAACCTGGCTATCGTCTTGGCTCAAAATCTCTAGCATCAAATCCATTGGTACGGAAAGGGACCATCGTGAGATTTATTACCGAAAACCCAGGTACGGCAACGTCCCTCCGGTTTCTAGCATATTTCTCTGATAAGCCTGTCTGGCCAAATCGCATCCAATATCGATTTACCAATCCCCAAAACTTCTGCCCTTTGCTGGCTGTTTTGGGGGCACCCCTTAGAACGCCGTCTACATGCAACTGTGCGAAGTGTAGGATGTTACATTCAAAGCTCCGGCCAGAGCTTCATCGTAAAAAAATCCAGAAATCTAAGGGTTGGTATCGTCCAGTTCCCCGTGAAGTAAAAGTCGGCAGATCCATAACGCCATACGCCCTTTGGTGTTCCTGTCAAACCCCTTTTTGTTGGTTCTCCTATTGAGACTTATGATCGCCGGAGCTGTGGTTGTGCCTATGATCATGATCATGGTCTTCCTCCTCAGGTTCTGGGCTCGACCTCGGACTCACGTTGCCTGGAATGAATTCATCAAATTTCGGGGGTACGGGCACCTCCTTCGGGATAAAGCGGACTCGAACCCTTCGGACCCCTCGTACTTTGGCGCCGACTCGAGTGCGAACCCTATCTTCGACTTCCTTGACATCTTGCAAGGTCCAACTACTAGGCACAGCCATTTCCAAGTCGACCAGGTAGTTTTGACCCGATTTGACACCTGACACATCCCTGAGTTCGATCTCATGGCCCTCCGTGATGTCGGCAAAGACTTTCTGCGCTTGCTTCCGAATCGACCCCTTGACTTCGTCATCGATGGCGCGGTCGGCGAGTTCGAACAACGCAGAAATGGTATTCTCGGCTCCGGCCTTGACAACCATTAACGAGATCAGGAGGCCACCGACAGGATCCAGCCAAGCTGCATTCTGCATGAAGTTTGCGCCAAGAATTACGGCGAGCGTCACAATGCCAGTAAGACTGTCAACCCGATGATGAACGGCGTTAGAGGCGAGGACCGAAGACTTGCGTTCGCGAGCTACTTTCATGGCTGCGAGAATCGATGATTAGCCTTTATAATTCTAAGGCGGTTCTACACTGGGCTAACTTACTTGCATGGTACAGCCACTCCTTGATTGCGACTGTCCCTGCAGCAAGCCATGCAGCGTGCAGACTCGGTACGATTTCAGCATGGTCATGGCCGTGACCATGGCCGTGGCTGTGACTATGGCTATGCACGTGCGACATGAGCTCAGCAGCCGATGCAGGATCGAGGAAGAAGTGGCCATAAAGAGTTAAGAGACTGCCGTAGCCCATCCAGACTCCGCCAAATAATAGCATGCTCGACACACCAAGGGATCCCAGGCTCTCAATCTTCCCATATCCGGTGGGGAACTTGTCCGTCGGAGGTCTCAAGCTCCAGGAAATTGTTGCAAGCGTCATTATGTCAGATGCAAGGTCAGTTATGCTATGTATGGCATCTGCGATCATAGCCTTAGAGTTGAATAAGTATCCGCCGACCCCCTTCGCAACTGCCATGCCGAGGTTCGAGTAGAGACCAAGCCGAGTGATGCGCACACCAGCATCGTTCTTATTCGTCGAAGTGAGATAAACATTGTCGTGGTGGTGGTGGTGCCCATGACCATGCTTGTGGCCGTGACTTCTTGTCTGGGTTAAGGAGGTCATGGTTGGGCTGGAACGAAAGAGCTGGTTGTGAAGTCGACGTGAGGCAGGAGGTGAACGAGCGACAAAGAATGATTGAGAGCCTGCCGCTTTACAACAAGTCTGCAGCACACGGCGTCCCTGGACAGGAAAAGAATGATCTGGCCTCAACTTGGTGGTGGCTAAAGGAGAGACAAGGAACGGGTGATGGCACCGGGTATATGTAGAAGGCGTTGAAAGAATCCCGAGGTGAGTGCGACTGCCGCCGCCAATTGTTGCAAGGACACCCATCGTATGTAGGTAGGTGCACTCTGCAGGTACCACCTAGCGGATATGGAGGCAGGGCGTACACTATGCTGGGGACTTAGCTTTAGCAGGCACGTCCACAGTATTGTAACTGGCTGCGCCCGGGCGGCAGCGACTGACGATGAAGACGACTTAGCTAAGTAGGGAATTCACCAATTAACTAGGCACGCGCACTGCCGCATCGCCGAAACCAAAAAGGAAAAATATTGCGTGTATAGTCTGATCATGGAAGTCAGCATATCTCTATCCAAGACCGTAGTAGATAGAAAAGAGGCTCAGGGTCCGACCATGAAAAGTTCCAGGGTTGACGACATCGGATGGCATGATCTCGGATAAGAAGCCCACTTAGATGCAAAGCACATACAAAAAGACGCTAACAAGGCTAATGGCGCTAACGGAATATGGGATGGCGGGGTTAAAGAGCCCTAACTTTGCTAAACTTTACAACAGCTTCAGCCCAGCTGCTTGCTAATCGAGGCTTCCTTTAGTGGACAGCCGCGCTATATTGCGCTAAGATACACCCCCTGGGCACAGCAGTAGTGTTTGTATGTTGTCGTGGTGAAAGGAGTAATGTTGATGACCTCACTCACTCAAAAGGTTGACCATTGTCTTGAACGGGTTTCTTCGCAGGACTTACCCGGCGGAGCTCCTAACCACGGCGATTACATACGTCCTGGACCGCATGAAATGATCTAAGACCTTTGCCAGCCATTTGACGTTCGTTACATACATCTATCTCTTTAACCTCTGCAGCACTCGGAAAGTTTTCCAGATGCTTAAACCCTACATGCGGATTCCCTACACGGGTGTCTTGCCAGCTCCTACAGTCATCCCCAAGACAGCCACTACGTTACCTGGGGCTGTTGCGGCACTAGTAGAGTTCTTTGGGTCATCTGTTCTGGATCGGCCTCGCCCTTCAACTGTGGTCCTAACGGGCGCCGGCATCTCGGTCGCCAGCGGGCTTGCCGACTACAGAGGAAGCAAGGGCACATACCGGGTCAACAGGACATATCGCCCCATCTATTACAATGAGTTTATATCAAGCCACGAAGCTAGGAAGCGGTACTGGGCAAGGAGTTTTCTCGGATGGACGACTATGTATAAGGCTAAACCAAATACTAGTCATTATGCTATAAAGCAGCTCGGTGACTTGGGCCTCGTACAAAACGTCATCACACAAAATGTAGACTCCTTCCACCCCAGGGCCCACCCCCTAATCCCGACTATCGAGTTACATGGCTACCTGAGATCCCTGGTGTGCACCTCATGCCACGTGGAACTGCCCCGAGACGTGTTCCAGGATGATCTAGCAAGGCTCAACCCCGTGTGGACAGCGTTTCTCGAAGAGATCAAAGCATCTGGTGCTTTGGATACGGAGAACCCGGAAGAGCGTAACCGCAGAGGAATGAGGACCAACCCTGACGGCGACGTGGACCTGCCGGACGCTCCATACACGACGTTCAGGTACCCAGCTTGTCCTAGGTGTCTGGCAGATCCACCGCGGACGGCGGATGGGAGTCGTGCGATGGTCGAGATTGATGCAGACGGTGCGTGGAAGCTGCCAAGCACCGCCGGCATTTTGAAGCCGGCAGTCACCATGTTTGGAGAGAGCGTACGGCCGGACACCAAGGCTGCTGCAGAGCAAGCTCTCGAGGATGCCGAAAGGTTACTTGTTCTCGGGACCTCCCTAGCCACGTACTCGGCGTGGCGGTTAGTTAAGAGGGCGAAGGACCGAGGCATGCCGATTGCAATCGTCAACCTCGGGGGAGTGAGGGGAGAGGATGCATTCTTTGCAGACCTCGATCCATCCCAAAAAGGAGGTCAAGGCGTGAGGCTGGACATGTCCACTGACGCGCTGCTGCCGGCTCTTCTAGAGTGGTTTCGGCAGTCTTCGAATACAAATCCCGCACACGCAAGCCACGACCATACTGTAGACAAGCATGGAGCATCGGACTTAAATGGCATGGTGCCCTAAAGCGCCCGAGTCCTTCTAGTGTATATCATGTGCAACATAGCCTGTTGACTATCAGAAGAAATTCGAGTAACTTGCCGTTTTGGCTTTTGATGGTGCAGCGTTCTCAGTCTTCGCCTCGCCTTTCGCCTCCGGTCTTACAGGGGCAGGCGATGTCTGTTCTGTCTTTTCACCCTTTCTTGGATTTTTCAGTATGTCGTCTCGCTCGATTTCCCGCAGGACCTCCTCCCATTCTTTCTCCTTGGCTTCGTCACCACTGCCCAACGTCTTCTCAACGTCCACCTCTTCACCCCTTTGCAACTTTTCGACCACTTCGCGCAACAAGCCAATACGAACTTCGGCCCGTCTCGTGAAGGTGCTGAAGTCCTTCTTGAGCGCAATCATCTGGATAGACATGGATCCGATGAAGAGGAAGATGATGATAAAGAAAGTCGCGGGGTTCCACTCCTTCGACTTGGGCTTCTTCGCCGTCCTCCGTTCTCCTGGCTGTTCCGAACGTCGACGCAGAGGTTTCGGGATCAGAGATTTCCAGAAGGACGCTTGGGCAATGGTTGGCGCAGAGCTTGCGTGCCGCGTGAATTGGTTGCGGGTGAACCGAGCGGGAGTTGGGCGCAGCATTGCGCGGATAGTTGCTGGCTCTAAGAGAGCTCTGCGCCAGATCGATCTGTCCATCGTGGTCGTGGGTTTGCGAACTATTTGAACCTTTTCGTGGGCGGGATGATTTCATTAAGTGAACCTTTACCTTTGCGATGGACTGGTTATGCACAAGGCCGAGAGGAAAGACCCCAGTACTGGTAGCTCCTCCTGTACCCGCCCGTTGCCCTGCCGACCAGGTTTATCCGTTTCGGGGTAAGTCAATATCCACACAAGCGCATGGGAGCAACTGACCCATACAGCTAATGTGCATGTAAAGAGCCAATTCGAACTTCGTCATCTATTGCACCGCATTTGTGTCTATCGTCTATTGATTGTACGTTGGCCAGACTTATATGCTATGAGATTTCCTTGCTCCTAACCTTCTTTGCAATCGTTCCCCTGAGGTGTCTTCGATATCGCTCTGCATCAGTCTTTTTCTGCGCGCATAATGATATAATTAGGAGTCGATACCTGCGAGGATTTACTTAATAACTACTCTAAATGGCTTCCATACAAGCACAGATCGATGCCGTCCGGAACGCGGTCGCATCCGTTTCAACATGCACCCCAACAATATCAGCAACCTTGAAGGATCTTCTCCTGAGCAAAGAGGCAGATCACGATGCTGCCTCCTTGAAACCCACCGCCAAGACACGACCGGGTAGAGCAAAAACAGTGTCGACGAGAGAAAAGCCTACGACGCTGATAACGAAAAGAGGGGGTGCGAAAGCGGTGGAGCCTGCCGCGCAAGAGACGAAGACGCCGAGTGCAACTATCGCTGCGAAAGAGAGGGCTTTGCTGGCTACCCAGGTTATCAACGCGACTCTGAAGGCTCTGGGAGATGCAGTGAAGAACCCCGCTCCACAGACACCCAGGTCTCCCGCGAAACACGACATTGTCAAGCCTGCCAACCGTAAGGCTCTCCGAAGGTCGAATTCCGTGCCGATGACACCGCTGCAGCCGCGGTCTCTGAATAGAGTATCGACTTCACCTGGTGTCGCAAGGACATACCGGTCTCCATCCTTGGTCCCAGCATCGACGGGCTGTCTGGCCACAGTCGAGTGCGCGCGCGCTGCCTTCTCGAGTTTGAGGTCCCTACAAGCCTCCGGCGCTGTGACATTGCCCGAGTTGCAACTGGAATCTGGGATGTCCTCCTTTATCAACAAACTAATCGGCCTGAACTTATTTGAACAGGCGACTAAAGAGCTCCGGATCCTGAAACGACGACTCGAAGGTATGGCGACTGGACAGGGCGGAAAGAAGAGCAAGTCAC
Organism: Monosporascus sp. 5C6A; assembly: GCA_004155035.1. Taxonomy (NCBI): domain Eukaryota; kingdom Fungi; phylum Ascomycota; class Sordariomycetes; order Xylariales; genus Monosporascus; species Monosporascus sp. 5C6A. Next base: position 867,950 of record QJOB01000001.1, read on the forward strand.
ATCCGGCCCCCGAACCAAGCACAGTTGCGAAGACCTTTTCCGACCTTCTGGATTTCCCCGACATTAGCGCTTCAGGGCCGCTTCTCGGTTTAATAATTTCTACTCAGCTCCAAGCACTCCGCGTTCTTCACGGGTTGAAGAAGTCAGCGCACCTTGACACTGCGCTTCCGTTCTTGCGGCAGTCGAACTCATCGTCGCCCCTGAATCTGATTCTTCTGTCGCTTCAGGGCGGGAAACCAGATCGAACCAAGGGGGCGAGGCAGTTGGAAAGTCTATCCCAAAGCCTCTTATCTCTATCACCGAGCATAGCTTCGAAGGACGATGCAACAGCCGTAGAGCCGAGACTCAGTCCATCTCCCGAGACGTCCCTGGAGGTACAGGCCCTCGCTTTCGTCTGCAGGCTTCAATCATGGCGAATTTCTGGCCATAAGGGCGACGTTGACAGAGATGTTGTGTTACCTCTATCGAAGTGTTTGAGCGCTTTCATAAGGCGAACGAGCTCAGAGCCGGCGAAGGCTTTTCGTGCCACTGCTAAGGCGTTTAATCAGGTGTGGGAGAACATCGAGAAGCTAGGGCTCGGACCATTGATGTCTTCGAAGACATCTTTAGCAGCGATATACCAAGTGCTCGGAACGACATCACGGGATGCTGGCGATATCAATGAGGCCAGGAAATGGACACTGAAGCTGAAGGATTTCATGGATCCGACGAAAGATTCCGTGGCCAAGCGGTGTTCTGTGACTGCACAACTGTTGGCTCTTTCCCTCAGACAGTCACCGCAAGTCGATGAAAGCCTCATCATCGAAATCCTAGACGCACTGCAAGGGCCACTCAGTGGTAGCACCACCGACTTGGACGACCTTCTAGTCAACATCTGCCTTGCCCGAAAAGCTGCCATCAGCGTTATTGTAGGCCATGGGAAACAAGACTCCGACTCAGTTCCGGCTTGGGGGACCATCTTGAAGCACCTGGAAAATTTCATCTTCCAACTGCCACGTTTCGCCCTAAGATGGCTAGGAACGCCGCCATCGTCGACAGGTGCTACGAAGGACTTCCTGCGCTTCGAACAACGGCGACAGTTATTATCGAAATATTTGAACCATATCCTTGACTCTGCTTTCATGCTCGTCAACAAGACCTTAGAGGAGGATGGTATGGCCTGGGATCAAATAGACTCGATTCTCCAAGATAGCCTGGGACTACTCGAAAACATCGGGATGTCCTTCCAAGGTGTCAGGGGCAATCCATCTAGCTCTTACTATGTCAAGATATCGCATTTGTACTATCAACAGCATCTCGCTCTGCGGAAATCGAAGGACAACGAGATTACTTCGCTACGCGCCCTCCGCCGTTCGATCGAATGCATGAAGCAACGGCCCGAAGATGAACAGTGCCGTGCACAGCTCTTCGTCAAATGGGAAAGGTTCGCGGAGCTGTGCAGGGTCTCTGGACGGCGCGATGATGCCGCAGATGCCCTTCGTTCCATCAGGGACCATCTAGTACGACAGGACATTGTCCCAGCGATAACCTCCGTGCTAGCAACACAGCCTGTCATCAAAGCATGGCAACAAAGCAGGGAGTCGGAAGCCCTTTCACGAGCGGTGTGCAATCTTGCGAAGATTGACCGGAAGCCGACTGATTGGACATGGCTCTTAAACCAGCCTGACAAGGCCACCGCATTAGAACACGACCTATATTTCATCATTTCAAACGATAGCAACTTCCGCCAGGAAATGCGACTCTCACATCCCACAGTCAAAGGGTTATTGCAGATATATTCTTATGAACACTACCCCATCAGGAGGTTCAGGACCCTGTTGCAGTTACTCGCCGCTAACCTGGACACCGGAGCTGAGACAGCAGACCTACGGGCCGAGGTGCAGGCTGCAGCCGAGAGTATAAGGACGGCAGAGTTAGGAAACGATAGCGGTTTGGAACGCTACATACCGCACCTTCAGTCGTTGGCAACCTGCATCTTCAGCCTGGTTGACTCTACCATCGACGACTCGTCAGCCCAACAGGCTCTAGCTAGGTGGAAAATCATCGCTTCCGAATGCCACTCAGCAGAAGAACTCTCGGATCATATCGATAACCCTGATCAGCTGCAGACGATACTCCAGTCGCTTGCCGACTTCGCCCGGATAAGGGGCCTCGAGACATTTTCGACGGACGTGCTCGAACTTTCCGCCACAATATCTAAGCTTGCGGCCACGGGTAGCCCGGACTCCTTGTTGACCCAGAGCGCGACACTCTGTGTCCAACATCTAAGCCTAGGGCGATCGACAAGGGTGGAGACGATCCTGCAGCAAAACAAGGATCTGATTTCCCGGCCTGACCTGTCACAGGAGTCCCTTGCCACTTACCATTTGGCTGTAGCGGAATACCATTTGGCTCTTGGGGATTTCGACGAAGCCGACCACCACCTGACCGAAGCTCGTAACGCAGTAACCGCGCCGTCAACTCGGCCGCTAGTCAGAAGGGGCACCGGGTCTGGCAGGAAAATACTACTGGCGAACGCATCCTTCCTAAGCTCGAGACTCGCGCTCGAGCGCGGGGATTCTCCTAATGCGCTTCACTTCGCGAAGACCGCCGTCAAATTTCTGTTCCACGACTGGGCGAAGCTAGAAGAGCTAAGACGTTGTAATAACGACGTCTCAGTAGAGGACGTCTCACAGTCTGAAGCCTCGGGAGATGATTCGAGTTTCAACAGTTCGCAGTTAGTCAAAGCCGACGTTGTCCGCGCAAATGCAGGCCCAACATTCTGGGCAATGATATACCCCTTATTTCGAAGCGTCTTGCGATTATCTTCGATTTACGCACACGTCGGCATGTACCAGGAGACATTGTACTACGCCCAGCAGGCTCAGAAGGTCGCGCAAAGCACTGCATCGACCACCTACATATTCCAATCCGAGGCCTGGCTAGCTCTGGTCTCGCTGATGGCCGGGAAACCCGAGAAGGCTTTAGAGATTGCAGCTGAGCTGAAGGCGTCGATTCCTGCCCTCGAACCTACCTGTTCAACCGTCACTACCGTGTGCGAGCTCAGTCGTGTTTACCGCGACACTGAAGATGCGGTATCAGAGTCCGAGTTATTGGATAGCGCAGAAGCAATGGTGAAAGCAATGAACGGCGGTGACACGGTCACGGAGACCGAATCCGAACCCCATCTCGAGACACAGATGGCAAAGCTGACTATCAAATCCACTTCGAATACCAAAGCAACAACCCGCCAGACGAAAGCAAAGAAGACGACCACTGTTTCGAAACGAGCCCCATCGAAACGAGCGAACGCTCCGGCTGAGCCGCAGCCACAGGCCCAAGCCGAGGATGTGCAAATTTCATTCCTGCGAGCTGCTGTCCTCCAATACCAATCTATGGACTTGCTCAGCAAGAAAGACTGGGCTACGGCGATCGCAAATCTGCATGCAGCCTACCAGCTTTCAAAGCTTTCAAGGGATATATCTCAAGAACGTCTCCTAATGGCAACGGGCCTGATTGGTCAAAGCTTGGACCTGATGGGCCGCGACTCGGTCTTCTCCGTCATCCAGGACTCTACGCTTTCGTTCCCGGCCGTGGCTGTATCCCATAAGGATAAGAGCGCTTCTGAGCGGTCACCACTGGTGAAAACGTCTCCACGCAAAGGCCGAAATGTGGTACAAGAACCTCAATTGTTCGTGGACAATCTGCGCCAGGCTCAAGAGTATCTATTAGAAGCTCATTCTATCGCAACCATCAACGGCGATGGTGGCCTTGTCCATCGGATCGCGGCTCTATTGCAAAATGTGACTATTCTCCTATCGGCGACAGGCTCGTCTAGATCAACCGGTGTCGGCCATCCCGCTCATGCGACGTGCTCCATCGAGCTGGCCCGCAATCTCGTCTGGCGCCGTGAACGAAAGACATTACGACTAGAATCAGCCAAGAGCACGAAAGCAGAATGGCCAATGCCCATACACCACAACAGCCATGACAACAGGAGATCTAGTCTTGGGTTCTCTATCGACATGAACAGGTTCCAGCGGGACTACGTCGACATCATCCCCAAATCCTGGAACGTCGTTTCGGTGTCCCTGAGCGACAACAAGCACGACCTGTGCATCACGAAGCTCCAAGCAGACCACAGCCCTTTTGCAATCCGGCTACCGCTTGAGCGTGCCAGTTCGAGGGACGCAGATTCTGAGGTGTTCACCTTCCAGCAAGGACGCTCGGAGCTACTGGACATCATCACGCAGGCTAATCGCACGTGCCATGATGCACGAGACATGAGCCACAAGGAGGCCAAGTCGGCCTGGTGGGCGGAACGGGAGGAACTCGACGAACGTCTGAAGGAGCTCGCGGGCAATATCGAGCAGACTTGGCTTGGTGGATTCAGGGGCATTTTCACGCAACACCACAAGCGTTCGGACCTTCTCGCCAAGTTTCAGAAGAGCTTCCTGAACATCCTTGACAAGCACCTGCCCTCCAGACGGCAGGTCCGGGGCAAGAGAGCGAAGGCTGCGCCGATTCCGAAGATCAACCTCGACCCCCGAATCATGGATCTCTTCATCGGTCTGGGTGATGCGACGGCTCCTGAATGCGACCTGGACGAGCCGCTAAACGATCTGCTGTACTTCGTCGTGGATATCCTCCAGTTTCACGGGGAAAGAAATGCTTACGACGAGATCGACTTCGATGCGATGGTCGTAGAGACCTTTGATGCCCTGCACTCGTACCATTCAGCGGCGAAGGGCTGCGCGGATGCCGACGAGGGCATACATACGATCCTGATCCTGGACAACGCCCTGCACACCTTTCCGTGGGAATCGCTGCCTTGCATGCAGGGCCACTCGGTATCGAGAGTCCCCTCTCTCGCGTGCCTACGAAGAGCGATACTGGAGCAGCGAACCCCGCACACCAAAACGGGCCCCCTCCCCGACGGCGACGAGGACGAGCTCAGCGCCTCCAACCCCAACCCGAACCTGCGGGAGGGCCACTACGCGTCCGTCAACTCGGGCACGTACATCCTGAACCCGAGCGCGGACCTGGCGAACACGGCGGCGACGTTCGGGCGGCCGCTGGCGCAGCTGCCGGCGGCGTGGCGCAGCATCGAGGGGCGGGCGCCGACCGAGGCCGAGTTCGAGGCGGCGCTGCGCGGCTCGGACCTGCTGCTGTACTTCGGGCACGGCAGCGGCGCGCAGTACATCCGCGGGCGCACGATCCGCCAGCAGCTCAACGGCCGCTGCCGCGCCGCCGCCCTGCTCATGGGCTGCTCGAGCGCCGCCCTCGACTACGCCGGCGAGGCCTTCGCCCCGCACGGCCCCGTCCGTAACTACATGCTCGCCGGCTGCCCCGCCGTCGTCGGCACCCTCTGGGACGTCACCGACCGCGACATCGACCGCTTCGCCGCCCGCCTCTTCGAGGAGTGGGGGCTCATGCCCCGCGGCACCTTCGCTTCCTCCGGGGACCAGCGCGGTCGCTGCAGCGGCGGCAAGGGGAAGGAGAAGCCGAAGGGAAAAGGCAAGGGGAGAGAGAAGAGCGTCGCGAGGCACCCCGCGGGCAAGGGGGAGGAGGAGTCCCAGCAGCGGCAGCAGCCGCAGACCAGCCTCGTCGAGGCGGTCGCCAGGGCCAGGGACGCGTGTCGCTTTCGCTACCTGACGGCCGCTGCCGTGTGCGTCTATGGCATCCCGGTGTATATCAGCAAGTGACGCGACGCCGTCACGGTGGGCAGGCAGTTGTTCTTTTGGTTTGTGCGTACTGTTTGTGTGGGGGGGGTGTGGCTGGTTATGTGTGGCTCTCTTGTTTGGACTGGTTTGAGTTGATGGCGAGTTCGTGTGGCCGGCGATGGGAAGAGAGGCTGGGTGGGTGACGGAGTTCCCGGCGGACACTGTTATGTTTGGCATTGCGTTGGCGTCCCTGTGGCGCATAGAAGATCGGCTTTTGTCAATGGGACTGATACCACAAAGAACATTGTTGAGTCCACGTGATGCCCATGAGTGAGTGTTCTGCTCGGTTATTCGGCTTACTTTACGCGTCCCGGTCATGGGCCGCCAGTTCCAATCCCGATGTTTAACATTACCCCTGAGGTACGCCGGTCTGCCATGGATATCCCGGTGGCTTTTCGCCTCAACGGCCGGGGGGCACCATCCGGTTACCGTAGAGTAGTAAGCCCCGCCTTGTAGGAAGGCGAGGCGCAGTTGTTATTCATTCAAGTAAATTGCACATGCGCTGTCAAAGCGTTGCCGCTACTATGGCTGACTCACATTCCTCGAATGATGTATAATATGTTTGTTCTATCATTGAATGTGGCTCTACAGAGGATCGGAGGTGAACTGATCCCCTTCTACTTGGTATCAAGGCCGAATTAAATGATCTTGGCAGGTACCGCGCCGGTGGAACCTAGGGGCTTCTGGTATACTAAATTAGGTGTAAACGCCGTATTTTGTTTGCTTTGAATGGGAAACATTAGTAAAACTATAGATGGGAGAGGGGGGGGGGGGTTACATACAAGGATGATTGACATACCCCTATCACGTAACTGTTACGGATGCTTTCTCATAGTGGGACATTGATGTGATATCCCTGGCCGATGCTCTACGCATAAACAATGGCAACTCCACAACGTCGAGGTACAACCCAGCTAGAAGAAGCTTCACACTACAAGAGGAGACAAGTGGTAATACTGCTGTCTATATTCACCCTGCGAGATTGGCAGTTTCCTGGAACGGCTTGAAAATGGATCGACGGTCGTGCGACAGCACAACACACCAGATAGATGCCATGACGCCCATTATAAGGTCCTCTAGACACAGGGAGAGGCGGCAGACCTAGAAGGTTTCTGTTCGGCAAATAATGATGTGTATCGAGGCAGCGAACCAAGGGGACCGACCTTGGGCAAGGGCCGTCAAAAAACGAACGCTCGGCCGACAAAAGTCGCCGTGTATCTTGCGACGGATGAACGGTGGCCCACAGGTCGAACCAAGTTGTACCACCTATGGAGTCCGGCCCGTCTGCCTAGGACGTAGGGCGTGCGATCGTCTATGTATATACGCTCCTCCCCACCGGGGTGGTACGTGTTGAGAAACCCGGGGCCGAGATGTGTTTATGAGGCATGTTCTATGTTCCCCCCCGGGGGGGGGTCACAATCGAGGTGGTGTCACAGGGATCGATCATCTCGCTCGGATCTCGAAGGCCGCGTAGTATCTAAGAGCCCGGGGGCCAGACATAGAGACACCGCGGAGTGGAAACCTAAAGGGTCGTAACTGCTTATCGGTTATGTTGGGAGCGTCCTCGATAGACCGATATTGTTTAACCGTGGGGGGCTGCTGGGCAAAGAACTCTTATTGAACGGCTGTGGGTGGACGGCGAAGCATATGTTCTACTTGGTAGCAGCGCACTCTCGGCAAAGTCAAGGATCTCGCAACAACGTGGAGACCATGTCGGCGTAGACGAGCTCATGCATGTTGCGTAAACACTTTTGAAGTAGGCTATCCTGCACCTGATGGGTTTTCAATTTTCTCTTTCCTCCTTTCTTACTCTAGGGAGGACCCACAAATCACGTCCTATGAGGTCCCGGCTCTAGTCTGGCGTGACTTGAAAGGCACGGAAGAAAGGAGATCTATGGCTCGCCTCATTCACCCTTAATACCCTATTCGCTAGAGGAAAGCAGCTCATATGTTGTGGGTTAACCATCGAAGGCCGCGAGATTTGTTCCTATTTCCTAAATAGGAAGCAGCGGCAAAATACGTTATACACATTAAGTGGTTATGTGTAGCTCTCCGCCGCTTCGGGGAACTGGTTATCAACTAATCTACCCGGTCGACCGACCTCTTGTCGTCTTTGTCTCGGATGCTTGATAAGTCTTCCGTTATGCGGTCACCAGGGTTTGGGACGGCCATCTTAGATCTCAACTTTGCCTTCCTAGCTCGACATGGGACGATATAATGCTGTGCGTTCTGTCGCTAAGCACACCTCGCTTCGCTCTTGACTACAACGGCAAGTTAAGACAGAATCGCGGAGGAAGAGGGCCACAACTCGAGATCGAAGGAACCAAGAATGCTGCGTGGCATCGAATACCAAGTACCCCACGATGCTTATTGAGAGATCGTGGCTGGGGACTACTATCAAAAGGTCCGAAAGCCTCCGTGTACCAGGGGTGTTTGTTACGCACTATAACAGCATAATACCACGTGCTAATACGTCATATGAATTTGGCTGAGGTCAAGGCGGACCCAGCACAAGCACTGTAGGCCCCTTGATAACCGAAAGTAGAGTGAGTATCCAGGATGGAGGAGCAATAGGGTGAAAGGCTCGAAAACCGTGAACGGGAAAGCTGAAGCGGGTATCACGGTCTCACCAAGATTGGACTATGGACTAGGGTTCTCCCTGGTTCGTCTGGGGTCGCCTAGGCAGGCAATATAACATGCATTAAAAAAATATCCCGAGGTCGGCCACTCCCCACAAAGTAGGTACCCACAGTGTTGTGCCCATTTACATTGTGTGTTGTATGCCATAAGATGCCCTAATAAAGGGGGGCTTATCTGCAAACGAATCAGCAGGAGACGAAGTCCAGCCTTTTGTTGTTTCGTTGTCCCAGGGGCTACGACAGGTAAAGTTTGGCGGAGAGTAGTCGACACTTGGTCGTCAAGAAACATAGTCACGAACTGCCTGTCCGCAGTTAAAACATTGATGAGGCGGGAAGGAGTGTGCACTCGTGACGCAGTAGGAGGCCTATGATATGTTTCATACGGGCAAGGGAAGCAATCCGGAGCACATTCGAAGCATGAAACAAAACAATGGTCATTCAGTCATATTATGCGTGGTAGAAGGAATCTCGAGGGGGTGTGGCAGTACTATGGTAGTCTTCCTGAGACGCAGGCACGTGGTTAGCGAACTTGGAGCTTCTGAGGTTTACAGTATCGAGCGGCTGCAACTCTATGCGTTCGCCATACAGCGGCCGAGCACTACAACTCACAGGAGTATCTTTGGTTGGTTATCTCCACCGTCCCGGAAAATTCCTTCAATAGCTAGTATGTATACTCCCGTACATTTAATATGCGAAGATACCTTATCAGTTGCACTGCTGTTCCTCGCCACTCTCCAAGCAACCCTTGTCCTAACCTACTGTGCCAGGGTAACCGCACCAAGAAAATCTTTAGGGATGTACCAGGCTTTAATTGACAGCGGAACATCGCGAGGACCTGATTTTTCTGATATACTTTCTTCTGTATCGAAGCTGGGCTTTTAGCTGTATTGAAATTACATAAAGGCCTTAATTTGAAGCAAATAGCGCTGTTAGCAGGTTGAAAGAACGATGTATATAGGTTGTGGTGGTGATGACTTAGAGTTACCTACCTAATGTAGAACCAGGTAGATCTCCATACAAATTTATGGGAGTCTACTTACTAGCCGGTAATGGAAAGAGTAGGCGTGGTGGCGGTAGCTACTATGGTATCGGGCAAAATATTTAAAACACCGTCAGGTACCAGTGGGTTGCGCTAGTAACTACGCTACCCAAATTAGGTGTATCATTTACATGGGTCAAGCGGCAGTACATGCGGAAATTGCAGCCTTTTTGCCAACCCAAGCCAAGGTAGGTTATTACTAAGTGGTTCTTTTAGCTAGAATACTCAACAGTGTTTTTAAACTTATCCATAACATCATAGTACCAAAATACCTTTGTGAGTGGTGGAGTGTGACAAGCAACAAGCGTCCTCCCGCTATGCGGCCTGGCCCCTAGATAGCAGTTAAGGCTTCTAGAATAAGGAAAGATCACCTTAGAGCTCCATCGAAATAAGTAAGATTGACAGCCAAATATGGGGAGTGGTTTCATTTCTTACTACAAAATTCTTCAAGAGCCAGGGAGGAAGATATGAAAACGCTAGCGAATCATGGCAGAATGCGGTTGTCGTGGCTCCGTGCCAATATAGCGCTGTAGGTATCCGACGGAGGATCAAAGTCTGGGCACATATTGTAGATGATCTGATAACGTTGTTATGTAGGGTTGGGAGTACAGTTCGAAGGTCGCTTGTTTGGACGACGACGGTGGACCCGGGAATAGGTTCGCGTGCGGATAAAAGTCATGCACGACGTAAACGGTTGAACCCGCTCGACGGAGCTACATATACATACATATACATGTATATGTGTGTGCGGGCGTATGTGTGTGTGTGTATATAATATAACGTGTATGTACTTGTGCACGTATGCGCCTACCTCTAGTCTCCCAAGCATGTCCGTACGTCGCTGGTTATCTTCAACACTGAAGGGAGCACCGCTTACATAGAGGTAGAATTATGTGGCTAGCCACCTGGGTATTGTCCGTAAGTTGCGGGGAGAGGAAAGGAAAGCTGAAGACAGGACAACGTTAAGGTGGAATAAACGAAGTCTAAGAGTATTTGGAAATGACGGCGGAATAACCTGCTCTAAAGGCTCCCAACTCGTGGTAGGTCTCCGATGCGGATGCCACCAGTTGACATCGTCTATGTAGGTATGCAGGTACGCAAGCAAACCGTGAGATCAGTATCGTCACTACCAGGTAAGCTTGGGCCCTGGGGTTGATCATGCTGAGGTCTTATATGGGAGCTGTGGTTCTCATGGTATCAGGGAACCTACTAATGTGGTTTTAACCACTGATCCGCGCCAGATCAAGTCCAACATCTGGGGTAAACGGTATATACTAACGTGGGTCCCATTTCCTACCTCATATACCTACATGTAAATGTTAAACTGGATGTCCACACGTTCACATCCCTTTTCAACATGTATGACTTCGAGGTTATGTACAAACTGTGTGATGCCGTCCCAATACATACTGTCCTGCAGATACAGGATACATGCATCGTCATCAATGGAGTATGTAGGCGCCGGTGGGTATAGTTATTGTCAGAAAGGGCGGACCCAAAGGGGGTAATTCATGCCCTTACGTGTGTGCACCGCATGCGAATCTCCTCTGCTTTTGGCACTGCTGCGTAGCACTTCAGTACAGTTCGAGTCGAGGGCCCCAAAGACACAAATGCATGCAATAGGACTGGGGAACAAGCCGGGATCTGTAAGTTGGCTGCATGAATGCATGTGCTAGCCAGCGGGACCACATAACTTGAGGAGAAGACCCCCCGACCCGGATATTGTACACAGGAGGTACACCACCTCCGAGGATATGCGGTAATAGGAGGTATGTGACATGAGCCAGCGACAGAGGACACTGATTCGAACTCGTAACTGACACGAATTCGTAGAAGATCAAAATTACCCACTGAACTTAGCAATTATCCCAAGTACAGAGTGGCTCGCCGGCGTATAGTTCTGTATAGAATCGTATCGACGTGCCATATGGGTTTCCTCTCTACCTAGGTAGGTAGGTAACTGGCAGTCTAAATATCGTGCAGTACGGGGTGAACCTCGACCTGAATATTCGCATTAAGCATTATTAGACAGTCATCAGATCTCCGCGCTTGCAGTCGATATCCACATCTCCACCACATCCTCTATCTGATAGGTCGGTACAATGCGTTTTGCGCTGCACCCACTGACTGCCCCATCTCTTTCCCACATCAGGGCCCTCCAATCGCATTTGCAGCATCCCCATTCCCCACTTCCCGCTAAACAACGTTATTTATAACGCAATATATAAAATGTCATTTATGGTAGTGTAAAGTACCGGAGAGAGTCCGTGTTCTGGGTCTAGAGATATGCAACATCTGGTTTTGTTGATAATACTGCGGTTTATACCTTGGTCGAAATTGCAAATTCGATTGGAGGACCTCCTACATGTACCTGGGCAAAAGCATCTACGTCCATCCCGCTCATCGAGGTAACAACGAAACCGTTCAGACTCGGCACGGAGGGCAAGTATTGAAAGGTGCAGTTCGAATATTCGCCTCCCATCCGAGGGTTGTAATACAACTTAGCGCAGGTCGCAGTTTGTCATACTAAGACGCGCCACACGTATGGCGTGCAACACTCGGCCAGCTCCCCTGCTGCCGTTGCGACTGCATGGTGCTCCCATGCGGTGCACGCTGAGTTGGACTACAGCTTTAGAATATTCATTCTTTGGCCTGGTTGGATTCCCTATAGGGTATGCCTACCCTATGTGCGGATACATATTTCCCCCTTGCCCCGGAGTGTGACTGATGGTGTGAAAGGGTCGTTCCGCTGTCATTGGAAAGGACGGTCAACAGGAGTACACCACCATCATCAGCCTTCCCCCTTTAGAGGAGCGGAACTTCCATATACCCATGCAGGCGCCGTCAGCCAACAGGCTTCGCCGGAAGCTATGGACAAACCCGGCTTGTACCTATAATGAACGGTCAAAATCTTGGATTCTCGTTTTGCACCAGGCATTGAGACTCGAGAGGTGAATAGTATCAATGTCGGCTACTACCACCTGACAACCCGCATCCCTGTCTCTTCTGCGCAAGGAAGAATGGGCGTGGATGGAAATGCACTTTGTTAGTGTTAGTTTACTATGACTTAACTAGGTAGTAGGCAGACTAGTATGCAGGTAGTCGGCGGTACTCGACAGTTTACTTGCAGTAAAGTACACACTTTTGTAGATACAAGCCCAAAGCCGCTAGTCATTGCTACCTCGTACCCGCGATATCTCCACTCAGCGGGGCCCACATTGACTTCAAACATTATCCTAAGCTGAAGCGGTTTCTCACCGGGGGGGCTCAGAGGCTAGAAGAGTCCAGTTCCTTTTTGGTGCATCGTTCACAAACTGTCCCGTGCTAATTGGAGGAGGCTAATCGTATGTAGGCAAAGAAACATCACGTCAACGCTCCTCCGCTGTATCACTTGCTATCCCGTAGGATCTCAACTTTTCGCATCTCAAAGATACTGCATGGTTCCAGCATCGCGAGCTGTCCGATTGAGATTACCTTGCCTCTAGGCCCCAGGCCCCCATTACATAGGTACCGGAGCAGCCTATTACTTCTTGCGACATCTCTTCCAAGCCTCCAAAGCATACGTTTTCTGCTTTTCGTCTCATTCACCGACCGGCAATCGGATATTCCAAGCAACCTCTTCCTGGGCTGTCAAGTGCTACTTGTTTCCTATAAGTTTACCCCACAATCCCCTCGTCGGCTCCACGCCTACGAAGCTTCTCTGCCTTCTGGGAGTTTTTATAGGACCGTTGCACCCCCTAGCGCTCTCCTGTCCCGGATATCTCGGTACGCTCCACTCCTCGTCGCCGACAATCTACAGACGGCCGTCTGCTTCGGGTGTTCTTGGACATTTGATGTAAATTCCGCAATATCGCATGTCATGAGATACGTTCTTACCGTGTCGGGGCTGCTGGTTTCTATTTCCCAGTCGAGCGAGCTCGATATTCAATTATTCGGGCTCGCGGGACCGGCTTGTCGACTGGTCTGAAGCTCTTCTAGGGCGGCTCCATATAATCGAGTTCATTGACGTTGCGCCGACCCCTTTCTCTCGCAACTGAAGTTTTGGATGGTTCTACGATGTCAACGACTCAATCGCATGTCAACGGTCCGTCATTTCCTACGCCACACGTTGAAGGTTCGCAGTCCGCCGTCGAACCTGGACGCCCACATCAAGCAGTCGCGCCCACTGACCTGAACGGCTTTTCTTTAGAAAGGCAACATGACGGGCTACCGCGCAATCAGACCTCGGACGGCCTTGTCGAAACGTCGCAGTTCCCAGATTTTTCATTTGAATTCCAGGACGTTACCGACGGCGGTCAGATGATCGGTCTAGAGGCCCATACGAACGAGATATTCGCTACGCCCGGGCACGGATCTCTAATCTCACCAAACGAGCGGAAAGACTCGATAGCGTCCGGTCCGCACAGTGGCAGCTTCTCTATTGATAATTATTCCCACGACAGGCAGCTAAGTCTGGACGGATCTGAAGATGGAGGTATCAGTCATGCCGTTGGTAATGCCTTGGAGGACAATATGTCCGATGACTTCGGATTGTCAGCCAGCGCACCTGGTGACGGCACGGATCTGGGGGGCAAGTTGAAGGATACTAAATCGGACCCTGCACCGGCTTGGAGCGAACTTAAGACGAAGGCGGGGAAGGAAAGGAAGCGACTCCCTCTCGCTTGTATTGCTTGTCGGAGGAAAAAGATACGTTGCTCGGGTGAGAAGCCGGCATGCAAGCATTGCCTTCGGTCCAGGATCCCTTGTGTTTACAAGGTTACGACGCGCAAGGCGGCGCCAAGAACAGATTACATGGCCATGCTGGATAAGCGGTTGAAGAAGATGGAAGACCGCATCATTAAAGCTATCCCGAAGTCAGAGATGGATGTGTCGATCGCCAATGTGACGCGCGCTGTTGTCAAACCATCTCTTCCTGGTGCTCTCCTGACAGGGAAACAGCCGAACAAGAAACGCAACGCCGATGAGGCTTTTGGGGCGGATCTGGAGCAATGGGCAAGGGCCACGGCAAAGACGAAATTAGAACCGTCAGATAAACCAGGTTCATTACAGGTACAGGAAGCCGAGGAGGGCAAGCTGTTGATCGAAGGTCAAGATTCGCTGCCGCCCAAGGACGTCCAAGAGCAGTTGGCCAACACCTTTTTCGAGTGCATCTACGGCCAGGCGTACCATGTCCTCCATAAACCGAGTTACATGAGGAAGCTCAAGTGCGTGAAGCCTCGATTCTGCTCATGACCATGCTGACACTTACGTTGCAGAGCTGGAACGCTACCACCAGTCCTGGTACTCTCCGTTTGCGCTATTTCCGCTCGGTTTTCTACTCATCCTAGGTTTGCATCGACGCCGAATTTCCTCCGTGGTGAGGAGTGGGCGGGCCCTGCCCGGCAGATCGTGCTCAAAAGACAGGAATGGCCCAACATAACCATCCTAACCTGCGCACTCATCCTCGCGCTACATGATTTTGGGACGTGTCATGGAGGGAGAAGTTGGGCGTTTGGCGGTATAGCTATTCGGATGGCCATTGCATTGCAGCTGCACAAGGACCTGGAGTCGGACGTTCGGCAGCATTCTGACTCGCAGTTGAGCTTTATTGATCGGGAGATCCGGAGACGCACGATGTGGGCTTGTTTTCTGATGGATCGGTTCACTTCATCAGGGGTCGACAGGCCGATATTCATCAAAGAAGAGTGGCTCAAGATTCAATTGCCTATAAAGGAGAAGCTCTTTCAGCTCGACATGCCCGGGCCGACAGAGGATCTGCAGGGTCGTGTCCCTCATCCGGTACCAGACGATGAAGGCCAACTCTGCAAGGCCGAGGATAATATGGGAGTCGCAGCTTATATGATACGCGCTCTTGCTCTCTGGGGGCGGATCATTAACTATCTCAACCAGGGCGGGAAGGAGTCCGATCCACACCCGATGTGGGATGACGAGTCCGAGTACGCCAACCTCCTCAGACAGGCCGAGGGCTTTACAACCAATCTACCCGATGGTTTGAAGTATAGTGCCGAAAACCTACACCTACACCATACCGAGAAGATGGCGAACCAGTTTCTGTTTTTACACATTGTCATACAGCAGAACATTCTCTTCATGGGCCGATTTGCGGTATCTTCGCCGACGACCGGCCTCTCGCAGGCAGATGTTCCGGAAGAGTTTGTGACAAAAGCCGGCGCGAAGGCGTTCGCTGCCGCTAATAGAATATCCGAGTTGCTTAAGGACTCCGAGCCATATATGGTCGCGGCTCCATTCGTCGGCTATTGTGCTTTCCTATCAGCTACCGTCCACATATTCGGCATCTTCTCCGGGAATGGTACAGTGGAAATGGCAGCAAAGAAGAACCTGGCAACGAATGTGAGGTTTTTATCGAAGATGAAACGATACTGGGGCATGTTTCATTTCATGTGGGAGAACCTCCGAGAACAGTATAGGTCATGTGCCGATGCAGCGAGGCAAGGAACACCTGCGGAAAGCACGTCAGCGTCGCCCATTTTCCAGTACGGAGATTGGTTTGACCGTTATCCCCTGGGCGTTTCGCAAACCGACTTCGCTGATCCCGGCGCCCCAGTAAAGAAGAAAGAAACGGGTGACGACGCGGTGCTGGAGCAGAAACCCGAACTCCACACGGTTGAAGAGTTCTTCACGCAATTATCCCCGCCACAGAGCACGGAGGGCCGAGAAGCCGCGCCGAGCAGACCCCCCTTGACGAAACGCAAGTCGATCGCGAAGAAAGGCGGCGGCGGCGGCGGCGGCGGCGCGCCGCAGCCCTCCCGGAGCGAGCAGCAGCAACGTCTGGAGCCGCTACTCACGGACCTCAGCGGGCCCGAGCAGATCCAGCAGCACATCCAGCAGCGCGCCAACTACGCCCGCCTCGGCGGGCAAAGCGGCAGACTCACCGCGCCCCACTTCCGCGCGACGACGGGTTATCCGGCCCTCTCGCCCATCAGCCCTGTGCATCAGTCCCACCAGTTCGCCGCGACAGCGGCGCACGGCGGACACGGGCACGGGCAGCAGCGCCACCACCGCCACGCCGGCTCGTCCGCGCTCTACAACCACTCGGATCTGCTTTCGCTCTCCCTCTCGAACCACGCGGCCGGGATGCTACCCCAGCTAGACCGCCAGCTCGTCTTCAACGCTTACGGCGGCCTGGACCCGGCGACGCCGCTCGGCGGCAGCGGCGCCCACGAACCCCTCATGGACTGGGATGCCGCGCTAGGCTCTTCGGCGAATGGGGCCGGCGGCAGGGCCGGCGGCGCGCACCATCATCATCAGGAGGGCTTGCCCGGTGGGTTCGTCGCCGAGCCGTCCTCGGCCTGGTTCATGCCCTTCAACATGGAGCCTCCCGAGCTGGGCCAGGACCTGAACGGCATGAGCGGCCTCGACCCGTTCGGCGCCATGTTCGGTACCGGGGGCGTGCATACGCCCGGCGCCGGACTGGGGCTGAGGAGAGGCGGACGGTGATGAAATGGAATAGTGCTGTGCGGACAATCGACCGCACACAAATTCCGAAAGGAAAACGCTGCAGGGCGCGCACATCTAATTTCGAGGATTCTATGGGCCTACGCGGGGGAGCTATACCCGGGGGCGGTTTGCAAACTATATATGTTGCTTATCCGGATCGTGTCGTACCATGCCATCACCACTACCACTACTACCTACTAGGTTACATCTATCGGCTACTACATGTACCAAGGCTAGCGACGGCGTGTCTGGTCATTTTCGATCGGCGATGGAGTTTTTTCCGGTCGGGGGGTTTTTTTTGCTTACTTCTCCCCCACTGGCTGTCCTGATCTTGGCTTTAAATACGGAGGAGGCCACTGTTGAAAACAAATCCGACCGAGCTGCTGTTTGTTTTATGTTCCCCGGGGCTCCGTGCACGTCCCACTTCTGAGGCGTGTATATACCATATAGCGAGCGCTATGCTTATATACACACGCACATGTATGCACGTCGATGATATGCAGGTATCTATGTCTGGTTACACATGCCGGCCGAACACGGTGCGTAGCATCGGACACCGCAGTCCATGTCCTCCTACGTTATTACTATTTCTGAATGTATATAGATGGCATTTAGGAGTTGGAGGAAGAATGCATGACCTGGGCGGTGCCGGCGTAGGGGTTCGGTATGCGCGCCTCGGCGGTTATAGACTAGCTGTGGCTATGGTCGGGATGGGATGGGATAAGATGGGACGCGGTAGGACGATAGGAGAAAAATATGTAGGATAGACGTCGACGAGAGCTGTAGTTCCCTGCGTGCCTCGGCTGGTGCCGGCTACCGTGATAGATGGAAGGACGGCTAGAGAGGAAACACGTGATATCGGTTCTTTGGGTGCGCAGCAACGCAGGGTCAAACGAAATGAAAAAACAGTACTAGGTTGCTCCTGCCTAACGAGATGAGACGTCCTGCGTGCATTTGGCCTGCTTGGTTAAGGGGCAGGTCGTGATCAAAATAGTCGACACAATTTCTTAGGGCCCACTAGCCAGAAGTGTGTCAATTATTTTGATCACGACTTGAGGAGTGACATTGCACATGAGGAATTGTACGTGACTCGCTCGCGTCAGTACAGGAGACGAGAAACGCCGTGTTCTAACTCGATTGATTACTTCGAAAACAGATCCGCCCCGGGTATCTATCGATCTACCTAGTCTGGAACACCCACCACGACCACGGCACGAGCATCCTTCATTCTTCGGCGGCAGCGCCCTCGCTCTTCCTCTTCTTGCGGCCGGAGCGCTTGCGCTTCTTCTTGCCGCCCTCGACGACATTCGCGTCATCCTGTTCTCCTGCCGCCTTTCCCCCCTCTCGTCCCTGGCCGTCCTCCTTCTTCAGCGGGCCATCGCCGCCGGGGTTGAAGACGGGGGGCTCGTGCTCGAATTCCGGGCCGAAGGTGTCGCGGCGCCACTTTCGGAGGCGGGCCTTCTTGCCGAGGCGCTTGCGGTCCTTGGCCTGCTTGTCCGGGTCGCGGAAGTGGGCGAGCTTCTTGAGGCCGGCGTACTCGTTGAGGTCGGCGTCCGACGCCATGAGGATGTCGCGCGTCGTGAGCCCGAACGTCTCGGGCCACGTCTCGCGGTACGAGAACCGCGGCACGTCCTTGTCGGCGCCGCCCTTCTTGCTGGAAGCGCCGGCTAGGAGCTCCGGTTCGTCGATGTCCATGCGCGCGTCAACCAGCGCCTCGATCTTGGCCCGCTCCTGGCGCGCCGCCTTCTGGCTGGCGAGCCGCTCCCTCTTTCGGTCCTTGCTGGTCTTCTGTCGCTTCGCGGATGGGGCGCCGTCTTCGTCGTCCTCGCCGTCCTCCGCTTCCTGTTGGTCCTCGTCCGTAAGAGTGATGTCCGGACGCTCCTCGAAGTCGGGCACGATGTCCTTGATGTCGATGTCGTCATCCCACTTAGGCTTCTTGATCTTCTTCTTCTTCTTAGACCCTTCGGCAGCTTCATCCTCGGACGCTCGGTCACCCTCAGCGTAGTATTCGTCGTCGAACATCTCTCTCATCTTCTCTTCCCACTTGTCGTTATCCCAAGCGTCTTCTAGGATCTTCTGCCAGTCCTCCTCCTTCAGGGTCTTGCCGGATAGGCCCGCAACCTTCTTGATCTGCTGAAGTTTGCTTTCGGCTTCCTCTATCTTGAGACGGCGTAAGCGGGCTCGCTCTTCTCTCCGCTCTTGCTTCTCGGCCTCCTTCTTTTCGCGCTCGAGTTCGCGCTGCCGCTTCCGTGCAGTCTTCTCCTCTCGCCTCACCGACCGCGCTGCAGTAACATCACGGGCGTACGTCTTGAGCACTTCGTTACTCTTGTGCGGATCCTCGAAGCGCAGGTTATAAGCAGCCTCCCATTCTTCGGCCTTTTCAAGGTGGCCGTCGTCTTGGTCATCCGACTCGAACGCTTGCCAACCGTTGCCATCTTCCTCAACCCAGGCGCGAGCAGCCATGAAGTTGGACAGAAATAGCTCAGGATCCTTGTCGGCATCGGCAGGTTCAGGCTTGGGGGCCTTCACCTGAGATGCCCGGGAAGGGTGGATGCCATTCGCGACCGGGACGGGCTTCGGGCCTTCCTTGGCTTTCATGAACTCCTCTTCGTCGCTGTCAGCAGCGGAATCTGCTTGCATCTGGGCCTTGATTTCGTCGCGTATGGACTTTTTCAAGTCTTCTTGTTCCTGGGTATAGGTTCGCGGAGGCTCCTTGTCGTCTTCATCGTCCGCTCCGACGTCTCCACGCAGCAACTTCTCCCGGTGGTAGTCTTGCAGGAAGACGGGCTTCTCCTTTTTCTTCTCCTTGGAAGGCTCCGACACGCTGGTCTCGTCGATCGGGGTGTAGAAGGTGGTCTTGCCATCGTACACGCGGGGATCCTTGTTCCTGATGGCTTGGAGCGTAGCGTTCAGTTGGGCGTCGAGCTCTTCGGTTGCTAAGAAGCCGTTCTCGTCCTCGGTGACATCTGAGGAAGAGTCGGAATCGTAGTCATCGTCGCCTCCTTTCGACTTGTCTCCATTGTTCTTGTTTGACTTGTATTTCTCTTCCACTAATGATGGATTTTGTTAGGGGCTGGAAAGCCGAGTATTAATGGGAAGCAGCATTGTGTGTGTGTATGTACTTACATCTATGTAGTTCTTCTCTCTTCTTATTGTGTTCGAACCGTTTGGCGAATTCGCTATTAATTTGTAGTTTCACACCACCGTCGGACTCATCTTCACTGTCGTCAAACAGTGACGGCTTCCTGACCTCGTCTTTAACCATCCCGATTCAGCGCCGAGACGGGACGACTTTGGAAGACAAGAGAGAGAGAGAGAGAGAGAGAGAGAGAGAGAAAATAGCCAGAGCAATATACTACGATGGCACACCAGTTGAGATTTACTCGAGCCTAGAAAGCGACCAATGGCCAGAGGAGTTCGAGAGGTCTGGGCAGACTTCAAGGTAAACGAATAGAGGGGAGTTTTCAAAACCGCGAGACTGATAATTTGCTGGCCGGATCTTGTAACTTTTTTTTCCTGGCCGGAACGCTTATCGATACGTTGAACGTATTAGCTTAGTAGTCTACAGTAGATATCGCCCAAGATGCTCCGTGACTGGATCCACTAAACATCGTTTTCCGGTCAAAAGGCTGTTGGCTGCAGGTGGTACCTACTAGCGCCGTTAGCCCCATCAACTGAAAGTGCTGAAGGGGCCTGTCTCAGCGCTCTGGTTCATCTAACAATAGCACTGGTCGCTAATCCTAAACGTCGTCACGTCACAATCCGACTTGACTTGCCTGCCATCCCCATACCGTCTGCCTATTCACTTCCTGTTTGACATCCTTCAGTCCACGTTCTACAACCATTTCTACCCATCCTATCCGAGACGTCAAACCTCGGCCTTAACCCGCCCCCTCCCGAATTCCAGCGAATTTACCTCAGCAAGTAATAGAGAGAAGCTTGCTTTCTTGAGAGCTCAAGAGCTTGGCGCTCCCAGAGTTGTTTCGATCGAAGACCAACCACCGAACCGCGCCTCTCAGAGACGTCCCTTGACGGATTGACCGACATGGCCGACAACGCCCCAAAGCCGAGCAGTAGTGTCAAGCTTGTGCTGCTTGGTGAAGCAGCCGTAGGAAAGGTATCGTCGTTCGCCAAAGCATCCTCTTATTGGTGCACCACCGTGGATTACCTCGTTGCTAACGTGTGCAAGTCCTCTCTTGTGTTGCGATTTGTCAACAACGATTTCCAAGAGAACAAGGAGCCCACTATTGGTGGTGAGTAACTAACCACCGGCCTTATGTTCCGTATATGGCTCTACGACTGCGAAACTGATGACCTCGTCCAGCGGCCTTCTTGACACAGAAATGCAACCTACCGACGCGGACAATCAAGTTTGAGATCTGGGATACGGCGGGTCAGGAGCGGTTCGCCTCGTTGGCGCCTATGTACTACCGAAATGCCCAAGCTGCGCTCGTCGTCTACGATCTCACAAAGCCCACGTCGCTCATCAAGGCTAAGCACTGGGTCGCCGAACTACAGAGACAAGCATCACCGGGTATCGTCATCGCGCTCGTCGGCAACAAGCTAGATCTCACATACGAGGGCGAATCGGGCCAGGCCGAAGGCGAAGGAGCCGAGGGCGAAGAGTCGGGAGATGCCCGCAAGATCTCGACAGAGGAGGCACAGACATATGCCGAGGAGGAGAACTTGCTGTTCTTCGAGACAAGTGCTAAGACGGGCCATAACGTGTCGGAAGTCTTTACTGCCATTGCGAACGCCATCCCGGAGACATCGCTCAAGAGTACAAGGGGTCCCGGCGCCTCGAATACGGTCAGCCGGGGAGGTGCTGAGGAGCAGAGGGTGAACCTGAGCGGGCCACGGGAAGCGGCGAAGGAGGGTTGCGCCTGTTAATGATCATCACTGAGCAGTGTGTCGTTGCCTTGATGGGAGAGGGTTCCGTTGACACCAGGTTTCTCTTTGCTTGGGATTATTTCAATGTGCGGATTGATATGTTCTGTGTTCTCTATATGTAGTAGTAGCACCACCACCACCGTAATACGGACGAACCGTCGAGATGAACGTTTAAGATAGAGATATCGCGTCCATCGCAAATGTTCCATTACGTGTAAATCAATAAGTGGATGCCTCATTGTTTCAGCGGTTCTGATACGACTGATGGCAGTCGATAAGGGTGAACCTTTCCGATTCGGCAATATCCCCGGCTAACCGGCAGCGTATTCATTTAAGAAGGCAAGCCGGCAAGGCGGCCAACCCAAAAGCGTTCGGCGGGTGGGTAAGTGACTCACTGGACAGCTGCGTCTAACAGTGGAGAGAATCAAGAAGACCCCCGAGCCCAGGAATCGACGCCTGGGACCTCGGGACCAGCCAGATTTATCATATCGGACAGATGCACTTTCTGCTATTAGCAATAAGTACATACCCAGGTACCTTAGTAGCAGAAAACTTATTACCATTAGCAGCAAATCCACCCGTCCTTTTGCGCCCTCCGAGGGAAAAAGGGCGAAGGTTGCATTGCATATTTTCTGTTACTGCTGCAGTCCCGGCCCAACTCCACCCTTCAACTTGATTCACATACGCTTCTTGGGATCAGACACTTAATATATTGATTGATCTTGGTCTCGCAGGTTTGACTGCGCTGCGTGTCAGCATAGGTCGATCCCTTCCATGACTGCACTCTCTTCGCGGGTAGGCTTCGCGTTAAGTCGCGTAGACTAATCCAGCAAGCATACATCACGTTCCAGAAAGACGTAGCTAGTCGGCGCAAATCTTTACACTCCGGCCTCTCTCCGGTTATACCACACCCATCCATACCTACATACTTCCGCACGTGTGCAGCAACGGACGCAATCGACTTTCGCATTGCATTGTCCAAGATGGCTGCATTGACAGCAGCTCAGATTGAGCTCGCCAAGTATGTCTATCCTTTCTGTCCTATCGCTATTGTCCCGCCCGTCCCTATGAAGTCTCTTGCTAATTTGAACCCGAAGCTCCCTCACCCAAGATGAGTTGCCAACAAAACTCCGCTGCGCTATCTGCAGCAAGCTGGCTATCAACGCCTTCCGACTACCCTGTTGCGAGACTGCTATTTGCGAAAACTGTACGTAGTCGAGGAGCTTTTGGGACACGGCTGCGCCCGCTAACCCTTCCTAGGCCAGTCGACTCTTCCCTCGTCATGCCCCGTCTGCGAGCATTCTCCCGTCTCCGGTGCCGACTGCACCGTCTACAAGTCTCTGAGGACAACCATTAGGGTCTTCTTGAAGACAGAGGAGAAGAAGCGCGAATCTGCTCGGCCTAAGCCCACCCCCGACTCCGCTCCCCAAACCCCCGTCCAAGCTACGCCTACTCCTACCCAGTCCGAAGCACCGACTGCACCTCCTCAGGATTCCGCCGTGAAAGGAGATACCGAACCGGGACCTGGTTCTGCGAGATATGACGAAGCCCCTGCTGCGGCCGAGTCCAGCGATCAGACCGCCGTCGCCCAGGAACAAAAAAATGATGCTCAACCTCCCCAGGTAGGTTCGGCCCAGAGCCTAGACATTGGTTGGGCCGCAAACTAATTCTTAACTAGGAAGCATCGGTTGAGGATCGTGCCCGGAGTGAGCAACCTGTGGAAGGCGATGACACCAAAGCTCTTGTGCCATCAGCTCAGAAAGGGGAAGATGCGCCGCCCACCGAAGAAGCCCCTGAGAATGGCCAAGACGATGCTGCCAATGAGGATCCCGCACAGTCCGGCATGGACCCGGGTTCCGACGCCATGAATGGGAATTTCATGAACTTCGGCGGTGGCGATATGAACCAGATGCAGATGATGATGGCCATGCAAAATGGAATGAACCCGGCAGCCTTTGGTGCCTTTCCCATGATGGGTAAGCTCGTCCTTCGACTACTCGCAGGCCATATCGCTAACAAACACTGTCTAGGTATGGACATGAGTATGAACCCGATTATGATGCAGAACATGTTTATGAACGGTGGCTTTGGTGCGCAAGGCATGAACAGCATGAGCATGAACATGGGTATGAATGGTTTCAACGGAGGTGGTAATGACTGGAACGGACAGCAATCATGGAACGTCGGCCAAGATAATTTCAATCCAAGTGCTCCTGGCATGGGAAATGGTGACTTTGGCAACTTTAACGCAGGCTTCCGTAATTTCGGTCACCACAACCAGTTCATTGACTACCGCCGAGGCAACTATGGATATCGCGGAAGAGGCCGAGGACGTAATTACTACGGGGGTTTTGGCCGCGGCGGTTATCACCAGCAAGGCTTTAACAACATGAATGGAAACTGGGCCCAGCAGATAAACGAATTTTCGGGCGGCGATGATGGCCAGCCCGTGTCGAATGACACTGAGGCGGCGAATGACCAAGGCACGGAAAGCAGGGCTGGTAAAGAAGTGGACGAGTTCGGTAGAACGATACGCCCGGACTCGGGCCTGGATGCTCAAGCTGGAGGAGACGGCCAGGGAGACGGCCATGACGGTGCTGAAGGGCCCGGCAACCTAGTATCACAGGAGAACTCGGCCAGTGCAGATGTGCAACTGTCAGGACAAGCACACAATGATCTTGCCAATGGTAATGGTGATGTGTCTTCAGCGGGCCAGCGCCACTTCTCTCAAGGACCTGCCGGCTCCGTCGGTCGCCAGTCCCCAATGGTGGAAGCACCGTTAAATGCACCTACAGGTCCCAAAGCTATGCGGCAGGGACTCCCCAACACTAGCTATCATCGTCTTAAAGCACGCGGTCTTATCGTCGATGAGAAAAGCCCTAGTTCGGGTGCTAATGCCCAAGTCGTGGCCAGCCCTCTAGAGGATCGACGGGGGTCACGGAGTAGTTCTCTACACTCCCGCAGGGATCCAGACAGACACCATCGTGAGCAGGGTCGAGACCGTGACTTGGACGACAAGAGCAGAGGCGGGCATCGCGATCGGGACCGCGACCGTTCCAGGTCTCACTCGAGGTCTAGAACGCGGAGCCCCAGCCGCAGTCGAAGCCGAGATCGTAGAGAGTCTCGTCGGCATAAGCGCCATCGCTCCGAATCCGCATCCGATGGCGGCTATGACGACGAGCACCGCAGTCGCCGACATAAAAGCCGAAGAAAGCCCCCTAGGGATGATGACCACAGCAGCCGGGCCAAGGAGGATAAGAGTGCCGGCGCATCGCGATCACCATCTCCCGGCGAACGCGAACATAAGCGGCCGAGTCACCGGAGCCACCGAGACCGCGATGAGAAGCGGAGAGACCGTGATAGGGACAGGGAAAGGGAGAGTGATCATGACCGCCACCGCAAGTCGAGCCACCGTTCTCATCGCGACCGCGACTACGACCGTGAGCGTGACAGGGAGCGGGACAAGGAAAGGGACAACGAACGAAGGAAGGAACGTCGCGACCGTGATAAGGGACGCCGCGGCCGTGGTAGCAAATCCTCTATGACACCACTAACCCCGGTCGAACCCTCGGACAAGACATTCAACCCTCCGACCGGGCCACGGGGAAGTTTCTCGATCAAGGGCGCGAGCGCCAAGCCATCATCATCCGAGCTGGAGATCAGGGGCGCCAGTGGCAAACCTTCTAATTCGTCGAAGAACGAGAGCGAGCCAACACGACGCGCCTCACAATCATCCACGAGCGGCCAGAAATCGGCACCTACGGGGCCCGCGAAGGATCCCCATACATTGGAGCGAGAAGCCCGGGATCGCGAGCGTCTCCTGAAGGAAGCACAACGAATCGCGGGCTTGGCAGGACTTGCCGGCAAGAAGCGCGCTCGCGACGGCGGCGACGACCGCGGTAGTAGCCGACGCAAGAACCGCCGGAGCGAGGCGGTAAATACGGACGATGAGGAGGCCCGGATGCGACGCCTAGAGGCGGAACGCGAAGGCCGTCGATGGGAGTAGGGCGGCGCCAATCCTCAATAGCTTCCGTGTACTAGGACAAAGCGACGCCGATATGGTCGAAGGATGAGGACAACGGGGAGCTCTGCCTGCAGGAGGGCTCTTCTTGATACCATCAGATTATATTTTGGGCAAGCCCCGCCGCCTACTCGCGGGCGATTCGACATGTGTTAATAACCGCATTCAGGGGGAGAGGGGGTTACTACTATAGGCAGACATGCGGTCTGGGGATTTCACGGCCTTTCTCTATTAGAGCAAAACAGGGGATGGTGATGCATCGACTTGCTGTCGCATCACACGGTAACCAATATAGAAACAAAAGAGGAAGGAGCATCAGGACGGACCACGCGGGCAGCGGCTAGAGAGCAGAGCATAGAACGGTGTTTAATAGAGGGCTCTTTTTCTTTGCCGCCTTGTCCGAGACTTTGCTTTGACTTTATGGAGTCCTCGACGCCGTACCCAGCAAACCAGCAGGTAGCCCAAGCACTGGCCGATATATCGAACTCGAACACTCCTCGCCAACTGATGCAGGACCTAAGCTACAATAATGGAGACAACGTCGTATCACTTTGTTCATTACTCGAATTATCATTGCTCCGTGCTTCTGTGACTTATAGCTACCAAGAAGTGTTCGCGATCTTGCGGCAGGCACACGCGTAGGTTGAGGTCAGCCGGTCTGGAAGGAGCTTGGGCCATTCTTGACCCACACTGACGATTGCCAATACAGGGGGGGGCATCTACAGTAGTTCCAGTTGCGCTTGAGTCCGTTTAAGTTACAAAAGTTCGCGATAAGTAGAGAATACAGCGAGTTCGCAATGCGCCAAAGAACTACTTTCTTCCACAGAAACGAAAATGGCATCGAACCGGCTTCCTTGAAGATTGCCGGCCGCTCGATATCCGGGCCCGACTTCTTAGCTGCGCGCGAGGACCGTGTTACCCTAGGACTAGAGGAGCTACCGACCGAGCTTCAAGAGCTCCTTCGCAAGTCCCACGAGCTTCATATCCGCTGGGTCAGCCCATATGCGTACGAGTCCGTCGGCCCCTGGAGCTCGAGGCTACCCCCCGGACTTCATGTCTTCTATACGCCGGGACACGGCGAGAGGACTGGCTCGTGAGTGCCTAGGCGAGCTTGCCCTCTATGGTTGGATACCTCGTTGACCGCCGTCGCAGTGAACTCCTTTGCCCTCTCATTCGGAACACCTTTGGCGTCCTAGACTGTTCTACTCTACTCGTAAGGCCGCCCAGCAGGGCGAAAACCTCGTACAGCTACTGACTTTGTCGTTAGGAATCGTTCACGAGACTACCGGACGACCGCTTCTCTCACTCGACGGCCTACCAATACTACCATCCCCTCCACAGCCTGGCAGATTTCGCCCTCTATGCCAACCAATATGCCTGTCTTTCTGGAGATTCGGATTGTACGCGACAAGTGGAGCGACTGGCCTCGGCGACGTCACTCGACTTCTCCTACGATGCAACATCCCATATAGTCAAGGTTACGGCCTTGTGGCCCCATGCACATCAGCCACTATCCATCAGCTCGCACCCCGATCACAGAGTCGAGGTCGGAATATTGACGCACGATGAGTCACCGTACATCGAATCGCACGAACTTGGGGTCACGGGCCTACTCACCGTCTTGGGCGAGGATACTAAGCCCTCGCCTGTCCTATTCAGTTTCCCGTCTCGTCACAAGGACGCTGGCTCAAGCTTTTCGGCCTCTCTCCTCTCACCGACAGGGCTGCACCCGACATTGCAGCTACGCGTCAGCTCAAGCCGGCCTCCGGTGGAAGACTCGTATTGTTCAATACACGCATACCTCACGCTGCCGCGCACGATATTCGCCGACAAGTACCAATTAGGGGACGATCTGTTCCTGTCATCCAAAAACCTGACAGCGCTGCGCTACATCAGCCAGCCGGTCGACCTCGAGGCGCCGGACTACGTGATGAAGCTATGGGGCTCGAGCGTCCTGCTCGAACTCCAACCCCCAGACTCAGGCCCGGAAGACGACGACGGACCGTGGACCGCCGAGATCCCGCTCCACCTGCGGTACATGTCGCCCGCCCCGGGCGGCTACCGGACCGCCGACGTGCCGTACCCCACGGTCTTCTGGGCCTGCGCGGCCGGGGAAGGCGCCAGGTTCGCGAGCAACCCGTTCGAGCGGGTCAACCTTGGGTACGATGGCCTCTTCGGGCCGCACACGCTGTTCTGGCACGTCAGCCCCGAGCCCGAACCCGATGCCGGAAACCGGCGGCTCGTAAATAGTGTGAAGGTGCCCGTCCTCGACCTCGAGAGGGCCACGTGGGTCAGGTCCGGGACCGCCGCTGTCGTGCTGCTTGGCTTCGCCTGGGTCGTCTGGAAGCTCCTGTCGGTCTATTTGAGGACGGGGTACGGTGGTGGTAGTGTCCCGGCGGGGACGCGGAGGGAGGACGAGAAGAAGAAGCAGTAGACACCTGTAAATGGACGATATAGTATATTGCTGTCTAGCGTTTTGCATAATTAACGGAAAGAGAGGGTCGAATGAGAGCAACACTCCAATCTGCGATTCATGAATTGCATGCGCGTATCGTATGTCAATGCTCTGTCGGCTTTACATGGACCTGGCGGGTCCTAAATGGAGAAACGCCTGAATCTCTCAATGATAGTTTCCTTATTCCTTATTGACAGCATCCAACAGCCAACCAGCCAATCACAGCTCCCAGTCTCATTTGCGCCTCACTACCCGAACCCCTATAACATAAACATCCGGGGTAAGCCGGGTCAGGTCCGGTCGGTAGAGCCACGCCGAGCCGCGGAATAGAGAAAGAGAGGGCCAGGCACTTGCCTCCAGAGTAGCGACGTTCGCGTACGTGGGTCGCCGTCCTCGCCTGCCTGCTCTTCGTGCTCTACGAGCCGCTCGTCGAGTACGTCTCCGACTCCCCCCATCTGCGGCGGGGGGCGGGGGCGCCGCCGGCAAGAAGCACCACCACCACCACCAGCACCGCGCCATCCCGCGCGCGGCCCGCGCCCGCCCATCAACGAGTCGCTGCTCGCCCGTCGACGACGCGGCCGGCGAGACGGCGGGCGCGTGCCCCCCCGGACGCGTACGTCGCGCACGTCCTCTCCAGGGCGCCCCTCGTGCTCTACGTCGAGGGCTTCCTGTCGGAGGCCGAGAGGGCGCATTTGTTCGACGTCAGGTTTTTCTTCTTTCTACCCTCGTATTCTGCCCCTCTCCCTTTGTCGGGAGGGACCGGTTGCGTGGCGTCGAACTACGCACATGTGGCTCCGTGTCTCTCTGCCTGTCTGTTTCTACGTCTAGTCATCCGCCGCGTCTCATTCTCCCCCATTATGCACGCCTATGCTTATCACACGCATGTCCTACTCTACCTACCTACCTACCTACCTACCTGCCTGCCTGCCTGTCTCCCTGCCTGCCTACCTACCTGCCTGCCTGCCTACTTACCCCCAAACCCCAACAAATCCCGAGGAGCTAACCACCACCACCCGCCGGGGAAAACAGCGAGCCGCTCTTCGAGCCCTCGACGGTGACGAGCGACGGCGCGGCGACGCGGCGCGAGGCGGCCGTCCGCGACTCCGAGGTCGCGCTGGTGCCGCGCACCGCCCCGGTGAGGTGCCTCGAGCGCCGCGCCGCCGCCCTCCAGGGCTGGCGCGCCGACCTCTGGGTCGAGCGCCTCCGCACCCAGCGCTACCGCGGCCCCGCCGGGCACTACGCCCACCACTTCGACTGGGGTTCCGGGGCCCGCGGCTTAGGGGGGGGGGGGTTCAGTAGCGTTAGTGAGTGGACTCTTCCTTTCTTTCCTTTAACTTTCGGGGGTGTCGGGTTGGCCCTGCTGGTGCTTGATTCCTTCTCTAGGGCAGCTTCGTTGGATGGTGACTGGTCTTTTCTCGGAAATCGATAGTGGACAGGGCAAGCTGACATTGGTGATGCCCGCAGTGGCGTGGGTCCATGCGGACGAGGACCTCGAGGGCGGGGGCACCGAGTTACCGCTGCTGCGGTGGAGGGCGGACCGGAAGCGCTGGTGCGAGCGGTGGCTGGAGTGCCCTCCCCTTCCTCCTCCAGAAGACGGGGACGGCGAGGACGAGCGGTTCGAGGACTACGTGGGCGCCACCTTCCGCGCGGTCCCGGGTAACGCGGTCTTCTGGGAGAACTTCAGGCCCGACGGCACGGGGGTCGGGTGGGAGGAGAGCTGGCACGCGGGGCTGCCGGTCAAGAGGGGCGTCAAGGTCGGCCTGAATATCTGGAGCTGGGGGCGCCTCTGATCCGATGACTGCGCTTGCTCCGAGTGCTTCCCTTACGTGGATGCGCGGCACGAAGTCTTCTTTTTCTACGAACTATGGAATACGCGATGGCCTTCGTAGTCTCCGAGCATCCCCATGTGGCTAAACGAACTTTACACCGCCGTGCAGTCATAGCTTTCCCAGCATTGCGTTTCGTAGTAGCAGTCACTTAGGAGCGCTCTACGAAGACCCTCGGTATCTCAGCCCTATCGCTAATAAATATTATCCTTCGAGATACTCAGAATCTACGGCCCTATCGCCAATAAATATTATCGTCTGATACAGATGGTGTAGGGCCCGCAGTTCCAAAGTAGGACAAATTTGACCATGCCAACGTTCACAGAAGCAGGACGGTATATGACAACCCAGTTGGCCACGGGCAGTTTGAAGTCCCCCAATGCTTATTTTATCAACGGATAGTGGCGGGCGGTATATTATCCAACCATGCTCGCCATCTCTTGCTCGTACTAACTTTTAAGACTACTTTGGGTCCTCGACTACGGAAGGCTTGCCTGTTTTTATGTCTCCTCCTTCCAAACTCGACGGGTGCGCTGAGTGCCTGACGAATCTCCGCTTCTGTATAATCGAGTGTCCAGGTCGAAGGTAATGCATCGACGCTAACGGGCTGCTATACGGGATTTGACCCGAGCGCTTTTCTCGCGGTGACACCACTCCTGTTGAACGGGCCGTAAGCCGGCTCGGACGACTTCGGCTATCCGGCCGGCGCGGGTCGGGGCGGCTATGGCGGATATGTATTCGCACCCGAGGGCGGGGTTGCCGTAAGTCAATCTACCAATGACGTCACGTCGCCTTAGTTTTCGTAGGACAAGCCCGAGAACCTTAGAAGGCACTTGTCTTACAGGTTAGTTGAGGCTCGAGAGTTCAGCCAACAGGGTTCAGAGCTTCTTGAGCTTCTACTGGTCGAGCCAACTTTTCCTTGAGCTTCTACTGGTCCAGCAACTCCGTCCGGTTTGCCTCTACGGGACCTAGCCGCTGCAGATCCCACCCAACATGACGCTTTGTTATCCAGTATAACCACGTACACATACATACAGTGCATGCGACGTAAAACTGCACAACTATACACATATGCATTATGTAGTTCGCGTCGGTTGGTTTCTGTACATACTTCTCGCGAGAATTTTCAGCGGGACTATAGTAGTTTCATGTCGGTAATTAAGTGACTTTCAGGGACAGATGCAAGGGGCGATTGGTTTGTTCAACAACCCATAAAAGAAGCTCTTATTAATAGAATGCTTCTCGCTTGGGAAACCACGCTTCGGATGGGCAGCCACTTTTGATCACGTCGTGGGGGTCCTGTAAGAAGCTCTCTTTCGCGGAAACTTTAGTTAGACTTTTGGGGGGAAGGTTGTCCCGTATGCAACGCCTAGGCAAGGTGTATTTTGAGATCCTTGTCGTTTACCAATGAACTTGCCACAACGTCAAGACCATATGGACCTTACCTTTCCGTAGGTTGACAACAACGCCGGCTCGTGTCATGTAGCTCCCGTCCGTAAGTACTAAGCCCGGTACTTCGGTTCCGATGCGCGAAATGTACCCTAGAAGCCAGTTCCCACAGGGACATGGGAGTAGCTTTGAATGGACCCTTCCAGTCCCCGATGTCTCTTCCTAAAAGGTACAGCAGCAGCATAGTTCACCTAGGGTCTATAGCCATCAGCCCATCGATGCCAGTAACTCGGACGAATCATGGCATCACATCGGGAGCCGCCCTTGCCCCCGGGATGGGGGTTACGGCATACATCATTCCTACATTAACATGTCTACTCTATATATACTCTCCTCGCCGTCCCTCGTGGTAATTTAAGTTTTGTTTTTACTCTTAAGTTAATCCCTCGGGTCCATACCGTTCAACAGATGCTACTGAGTTCAACTCGATGATTGTAGCTCTTAATTGCTTTCTTCGCGGAGTTCTATAAGCGAACACCAGCACGGGATATATCACGCCATCGCCGCTCTCGATCGCAACATCGCATATGCCTATTATCATGTCTACCAAGCCGGTATTCGTAGCTACGCATCCGCGTGCCTGCTCGACGGCCTTTGAGCGGGTGAGTCCCTTTAAGCCTGATAACATAGTTGCCGGAACGAAAATGTGGGAGATTCAGCAGGGGTTCATACGTATTAACGTCTCGATTAGGTGTTTATGACACGCCGCGACTCTCTGGTGTGCGAGCATGAGCCGTTTGGTGACCCATTCTACTACGGTCCCGAGAGACTCAGTGACCGGTTCGAAAATGACCCAGAGGTTAGGGAGAACAGCGGCTTCTCCCAGACGACCTACCAGGATATCCTTGATAAATTCGAGCAAGATGGCAGCTCCGTAAGTTCTCCCCGTCCATAACTCCTCTCTTCTATTCTCGCTATCCCCACGACTCGAAGAGGCGGGTCCCCTTGTGTCCGGCGTGCTAGTTGCTGCTTGATGTCGGAACTGCAATGTAAATGCTGGATCATGGGGTAATTGAGGGTCCACACGAATCCCATGAGGGCCCATGATTTAGGTTTCATGACTACTCTCACCATGATTCTCGGCATGATGAATAAGGACTCGTCCAAACCAGGCGACCAGTGCGGTTGCAATGTTTGGCCACGAGGCCATTGGACCCTTCTTGCATTGTACTTGCAGGGCTGGGAACCCACCTTTCCTTGGACACCAACTTCCCATACGTTCATTGGCTCGTGAATCAAACCAAGCGCGGACTAACGGAATCACGTAGGACAAGCGGGTCTTCATCAAAGACATGGCCTACTACTTAATGCCACCAGAGGGGAGGCCCCCAGCTATTGCTCCTTCCGTCCTCAAGAAGAAGGCAAACGGCTTGGCAAACGGCGATAGGCTAGCAAACGGCGACAGCCACGCTAACGGGGACGCTCACCCGAATGGAGATCATGCTCCCAACGGCGTGGAGCGAAGTGGTGTCTCCGAGCCCGGAAACCCGACGGTGCTGCCGTTGGACACGCTGAAGAATTTCCACTTCACCTTCCTGATCCGCCACCCCAGGCGCGCGATCCCCTCGTATTACCGGTGCTGCGTGCCTCCGCTGAGCGAGGTGACCGGGTTCGACCACTTCATGCCCAGCGAGGCGGGCTACGCGGAGCTGGTGCGGCTGTTCGACTACCTGCGGGAGCAGAAGATCGTGGGGCCGGCCATGCCCGGCGAGCCGAAGGGGGAGGGCGAGGTCACCGTCACGGTCGTCGACGCCGACGACCTGCTGGACCACCCCAAGGAGGTCATCGAGGCCTTCTGCAAGGAGACCGGCATCGACTACAGCCCCGAAATGCTGACGTGGGACGACCCCGACAACCAGCAGTACGTGTGCGACGTGTTCGCCAAGTGGAACGGCTTCCACAACGACGCGATCAACAGCACGAAGCTGACCGCCAGGACTGCCGCCCACGTGAGTAACTCCTCCCTTCCGAGAACGCGTCTCCAAATTTCTTGCCCCTGACGCGAAAACCAAACAGAAAACCGTCACCGAGGAATCCGAGAATGAGGAATGGCGACGGAAGTACGGGGACGAGGCTGCCAAGGTCATCAGAACCACGGTGGATGAGAATATTCCACACTACGAGTATCTAAAGTCCTTTGCTATGAAGTTCTAGGTTTATTTACGAGGCGTGCGCTCGGGGTTGCATTTCTTTTGGGTATGATACATTGCTGGTAGTACATTTTTATAGGTACAGCGATATCCAGACGTTGTACAAGGAACTGGACGGGGTCATTATTCGGATAGGTAAACTCAGCCAAATGAGCTGTGAAATAAGAGGCTGATTTTTCCCCCTCTTTCTCGACGATTTGACTCATGGCCCCCGCGCCTGTTCCGACGCCCTGTGAAGCTCTTCATTGGCCACTAATTCCGGTGGTGCTCTTTGTGACTGCGTGCCGTCCCCATCTTGGCCCCCTGCATCTTTGGCCAACTCTTCCTCCGCTTCGAGCGGCTCCCATTGCGATTCCTCGAAGGTTGCGTGCGTGACGTTTGCGGGCCATTCGGCGGCAAAGTTCTTGTCGAGACCGTTGGACCAGAACACCGTAGTCTTGAGCAGTCCGTCGACGAGATCCGACGCGAGAGCCGTCTTGGCGGGTTTGCCGGCCCGTGCATCCACTAATTCCACGGCCTCGGGGAGGTCGTCGTCTATGGCCTCCAGCCGCATCTTGTTGCCCTTCCCCGCGCCGCCGAGGACCGCGGCCATGTCGGCGATCGTGTTCGCCTTCTGGTCGTTGAGCCTCTCGCCTCGCTCGTGCTTCGTCAGCGTCCGGCCGTCCTCGCCGTAGAGGGTGCCGTCGTCCCACGCCAGCTCGTGCAGCGCCTTGCACTCCCGCAGCCGCTGGAAGACGCTGCGGCCGACCTCGCCGTAGCCCTCGGGGAACTGGATCATGGCCAGCGGCCGCCAGTAGTCCTTACGGATCTTGGCCGGCTTCAGCTTCTTGCCGTTGAAGGGGATCTGCTTCAGCGCATGGTTTGCCTGCAGGTTGCCGGGGCAGATTAGGACGCCAATTCGTTTTTGCAGGCAGTAGATAGGTAGCAGCGGAAGGAGGAGATGCAAATTATGTATGTACCTTGAGCACCGGCTTGTGGGAGTACACGGTCATGCCGTCGAGGAAGTGGCTGAATATCCAGATGCGCTCGCCATGCCCCGGCTCGAACTCCGGCTCTACCCTCCCCTTCCGCTTCCGCCTGCTGTGGTTGAGCCGTACGCTCGTGAGCGAGGTGCCGAGCGACAGCTTGCCGAGCTGTCTCGTTATTAACGAGTTGAGACACAGAGCCATGGTCGCGCCTCTGGTAGCGTGTCGCGACGGTAAAGCCCCCCGCAACGATTCGATCAACGGTTCTCCCAGATTTCCGATTAGGAAAATCGACCTCAGTTCCCCATTCCCCATAGGTACCCTACGGATCCAATTGCGACATGTCGGCATCTAGAAATGCCGATCCGAGGATTTGCCAAGGCTCTTCCAGATCTGGTAAGCCAGGCCGCTGGGCTGTACGACCCACTTGGAGGAAGACTAGAGCTCTCATTGGCGGTCATTATGTCACATTGACAAGATATAGGGAAGTGTCAAGCTTTGACTAAGACGCACTCTGATTGGCCAGAAGACGCCTAATCAGGCAAAGGCCTTGCCCCGCCAAAGGCATCCACTAGAAGCTTCTCCTCGCGGGGTGAGAGAGTTCCTGAATCACCGGCTATGATGTATCCAGCTGATGCAGGAAACACCTCGAAGCCGCCATAACCCTCTCGACTGTTGTTGGTACGAACATTCGATGTTTGTAGAAATCTCTCGTCATTATCGAATCACCTCTCCACTAAACGCATCTGTGACGAACGAGGATAAATACACCCTAAGCATCGCAACCTTCGTGATTCTCCTCTGTTTCCTCACAAGACGGATTTCAATTCAACGCTTCATACTTTCATGATACCCAACCTGTTTTCTTGAAGCAAACTCATCAGGCTTCATCAGGTTTCATCAGGCACACATTACCCTACATACATCACAAAACACCCTTTTTTTATTCTTCACAAACCACAAATTATAGATACGAGATACGACAACTCTTTCCTCTTTAATTTAATACCACCAAGATGAATTCCCGCATGGAGTTCACAGACAGGGCCAAGAAGGCCCTGGAGGACGCCATGGACCTGGCACAACAATATTCGCATTCCCAACTGCTGCCCGTACACCTAGCAGTTTCCCTTCTTGACCCGCCCCCGGATCAGTCAAAAGACCAGCAGAATGGACCACAGGCCTCGCCCAGTTTCTTCAAGCAAGTAATCGAGAGAGCGCATGGCGACCCACAACTACTTGACCGCGCTCTCAAGAAGAACTTGGTCCGCCTACCGAGCCAAGACCCGCCCCCGGAGACCGTCTCCATGGCACCCTCCTTCAGCACTGTCTTGAGGAAGGCACAGGATATGCAGAAGACCCAGAAGGACACGTACATCGCGGTGGACCATCTAATCACCGCGCTCGCCGATGACCCTACCATCAGCACCGCTCTGAAGGAGGCCAACATCCCGAAACCCAAGCTCGTGCAGGATGCCATCACGACGATTCGCGGCACGAGAAGGGTGGACTCGAAGACTGCCGACACCGAGCAGGAACACGAAAACCTTGCCAAATTCACCATCGACATGACTTCCATGGCACGGGAAGGCAAGATCGACCCTGTCATTGGCAGAGAAGAGGAGATCAGACGGGTTGTCCGTATCCTTTCCCGACGAACCAAGAACAACCCTGTCCTGATCGGTGAGCCTGGTGTCGGCAAGACTACGGTAGTTGAGGGTCTTGCTCAACGGATCGTCAATGCCGATGTTCCCGACAACCTGGCCGCCTGTAAATTGCTGTCTCTCGATGTCGGCGCCTTGGTAGCGGGAAGCAAGTATCGCGGCGAATTCGAAGAGAGAATGAAGGGAGTTTTGAAGGAGATTGAGGAGTCTAAGGAGATGATTGTCCTTTTCGTCGACGAAATCCACCTGCTGATGGGCGCTGGTGCCTCCGGCGAGGGTGGCATGGACGCCGCCAACCTACTCAAGCCCATGCTTGCCCGTGGACAGCTGCACTGCATTGGTGCGACCACCCTGGCGGAATACAGAAAGTACATCGAGAAGGATGCCGCTTTCGAGCGACGTTTCCAACAGGTCATCGTCAAAGAGCCCAGCATCCCCGAGACCATCTCCATTCTCCGAGGTCTGAAGGAGAAGTACGAGGTCCACCATGGTGTCACCATTGCCGACAGCGCCATCGTGGCTGCTGCCAATCTCGCTGGGCGATATCTCACATCTCGACGTCTGCCTGACTCAGCAGTCGACTTGATCGACGAGGCTGCCGCAGCCGTTAGAGTGGCTCGGGAGTCTCAGCCAGAGATCATCGACTCTCTTGAACGCAGACTGCGACAGCTGAGAATCGAAATCCACGCTCTGTCCCGAGAGAAGGATGACGCTTCTAAGACTCGGCTCGAGATTGCCAAGAAGGACGCCGAGAACGTTGAGGAAGAACTGCGTCCTCTCCGGGAGAAGTATGAGAGCGAGAAGAAGCGCGGCAAGGACATCCAGGAGGCGAAGATGAAGCTTGACCAGCTGAAGGTCAAGATGGAGGAGGCTGCCAGGATGGGCGACCACGCACGAGCCGCCGATCTCCAGTACTACGCCATCCCCGAACAAGAGAATGCCATCAAGGAGTTGGAGCGACAAAAGGCCAAGGCCGATGCCGAGGCCGCCGCCAACGCCAACTCTGACATGGGTGGCGCTATGATCACTGATGTGGTGGGACCGGACCAGATCAATGAGATCGTGTCCCGGTGGACTGGCATCCCCGTCACCCGACTCAAGACCTCTGAGAAGGAGAAGCTTATTCACATGGAGAAGGCCCTTTCCAAGTCCGTCGTTGGACAGAGAGAAGCCGTCCAAGCCGTCTCTAATGCCATCAGACTGCAGCGTTCTGGACTCAGCAACCCCAACCAGCCCCCTAGCTTCCTGTTCTGCGGTCCTTCAGGAACGGGTAAGACGCTGCTTACCAAGGCACTCGCCGAGTTCCTGTTCGATGATCCGAAGGCCATGATTCGGTTCGATATGTCCGAGTACCAGGAGCGGCACTCGCTGAGCCGGATGATCGGCGCTCCGCCCGGATATGTTGGCCACGACGCCGGCGGCCAGCTAACGGAAGCCCTTCGCCGGAAGCCCTTCTCAATCCTCCTCTTCGACGAAGTTGAGAAGGCCGCCAAGGAGATCCTGACCGTGCTCCTGCAGCTTATGGACGACGGACGCATCACGGATGGCCAAGGTCGTGTCGTGGATGCCAAGAACTGCATCGTCGTCATGACTTCCAATTTGGGTGCCGAATTCCTCTCTCGCCCGGCCGGCCGGGATGGCAGGATCGACAACACGACACGGGAGCTCGTCATGAACGCTCTGCGCAACTACTTCCTTCCCGAGTTCCTTAACCGTATCAACTCCATCGTCATCTTCAACAGACTCACGCGGCGCGAGATCCGGAAGATCGTCGACCTGCGGCTCAGCGAAATTCAGAAACGGCTGTCGGACAACGACCGCAACGTCACCATATACATCTCGGACGAAGCGAAAGACTACCTGGGCAACGCTGGCTACTCGCCTGCCTATGGCGCTAGACCGCTCCAGAGACTCATCGAGAAGGAGGTGCTCAACCGCCTGGCTGTGCTCATCCTGCGTGGCGCCATCAGGGACGGTGAGACCGCCAGGGTTGGTCTCATCGGGAACAAGGTCCAGGTCTTCGCGAACCACACCGATAGCGAGCTCGGCGACGACGACATGCTCATTGACGACGAGGATGCGGTGGACGACATCGTGCCGGATGATGACATGGATGAGGACCTCTACGATGAGTAAAGGGTCGAACGGGTATGGGGGGAATGAGAAATGAGGATTGATGAGGAATGACTGATGATTACGGGTCATTAAAGAGTGTCTCGCATTAAAGACGCGGATAGGAGTTATTAGGCATGTCGGAATTAGGGCGGGTTGCAGGCGTTCTTGCAAAAGGGCATACGGATTTAGCATTAGGGTTAGTTCGTTGTAATTGACCAATTGATCAGAACTTGTATGCAATAGTAATGTTCCAATCGGTGCGCATCGTGACTCGCCCAATCTCGTCTCGAAGATAGTAAACATGGTATGTCAAACCTACGAGGTCTAGACAACCGTTTTAGTCAAACTGGGTCTAGTATTACAAGACGAAAAGTACTACAGGTGGCTTCAAGGGATACGAGACATAACTTCAGAACCTCGTAACATCGATCGGGGCGGCCTGCGATCCTTCCAATTGATCGGTCAACTAGATCAATAGTATTCGATAGCTGAATATAAGCTCCGTGGACATACAGCCCAACACGTCATAGACATGCGAGTAGTGCATGAGGCGGCAAATATGAGGAAGGCTTCGGAGAACATGATCGGAGGGCATTCACCCCAGACGGGATCAAGATATGTCGACGATGCCCGCGAGCGAGAGGATCTACCGCGCGCTCGCGAACAGGAGACCTCGGCTTCTTCTCTCATACCACCCACCACCGCCATTGTCTAGCTTCAGGAGTAGTTGAGTCCACCGTCGCCAAGAACTCCGGCAGCCGGTCCTTCAGAACCAGGACCTCTCCGCCTCCGACGACTCCTCCGATCCCATGATAGCGGCCGCGACAGCGGAAGGGAACGTGCGCGCGCCGAGTCATTGCTGGTGGACGGCGCGCTGTGCCACCAGCCCACCAAGCGGAATAAGGAGGTCAACACGTGGATAACCCGCTGCCGGTAGCTGATGGAAGCGCACAACGATGGGTTCCCTTGATACCCCCCATCACCGAATCCGAATCCGGGTTTGGGCCCAAAACCACTACTAACACCATGGACGACGGCAAGAAAGAGCAAGGAGGAGGGAAGAAGAAACAGCCCCACGGGCGCAACGTACTTCACTGGCTCCGCGGCAGGGACCGTCGGCGATCTTGTGAAGTCTTCTTCCCCTTTTTCCCGTAGTCCAGGAGCATATCCTTTTCAACCGACACTTTCAAGGAGTTAATTGGCTCCCGAGCGTGTCTTGTGCCTCCCAATTATATTAGCCTAGTTAACTAGAAAGAACAATGACTGACTCCGCATGTTGCAGTGTTTGCACACGACAACCGGGCGCTGCGGGCCGCGTCCCTGAAGGCGCGAGAGGCGTACATGCACAACCGCCTCCAGACGGACGTGGCGAGCTACCTGCGCACGAACCTGCTCATCGACTATCTCTGGGGCGAGCGCTACTTCGCCGAGCACCCGGTCGGCTGGGGCCTGTGCAACGTTACGCAGGGCTGGGGGCCGTCCTACACCGTCTTCAGCCCGGTCACGCAGGCGGGAGAAGTACGACCCAAAGGGAGATATCCATCATCAGCATTTGTCGCTTGAAGAGATCCGCTGTACCCTGGGGTTATACGCCTTCCTGAAGACAATTTACTCTGCGTGCGGCTATTCGCACCAGTCTGTACTTGACGAGGGCTTCTGGATCGAAGAGCTGACGAAAACAGCACTCCGGTGTACTAATACTTATGCCAACTGGCTGCTACTTTGATAGTGACTAGACTGTAACCCGATTGTCCTAGGAACTAGCCAGGTATATAACGCCCTGCCGATCCAACTCAGAGCACATCGAGACTACGCAGTGACTTCTCGCCGTACTTACGGCATGCATCCGCATGGATGCCCTCAGCTCAACTAACTCAGCTTTTAGCTATTACTTGAAGATGCTGCGTGGTGCTACCGACGTGCCCCTTCATCACTAGAATGGTCCCTTTCCCTCTTTCCGACCGGCTTGCGCTCATGCCGGGCGGTAGGGAATCCCCTTAGCATTTGCGAACAGATGCGCAGTGGTGTCTACGTCTGGGCTTCGCGCTAGCCTCCGACGGCCACCTGGCGAATCCGGACGGATACTCTGCAGAGCGGCTCTGGTAGCTCTTCTGCCTGTCAAGTACGAACTGAAGCGCCAACCGGACCAGGCCCTTCTCTATTGTCTCACAGGCCCTCTCTGAATTCAGTATTGCCAGACGGAAAAGGCTCGCCGCAGACTCTAGATCGCCTGTATCTATCCTGGTGAGCCCCAAACCGGGCGGAGTCCAAGTTAGAATCAAGGGAGGTAGGTCTGGGGCGTTGTCCGAGTCGGTTTCACGGCAGACAATCTGTACGGAAGCCTCCGCGTCGGCGGAAAGGTCCGCCATGGAGGTGCTCCAAAGCCACGGGCAGTGCCGACGATATTGAGATGTCGGGTGCGGCCTTTTCGGACTGGGCGGCACGACAACAATGGTATATGGCCAGCCACGTTCGCGCTCGGGGCGAAACGTTTTTCCTCCGCACGACGTATGCGTCCAACACGGAGTCGAAGGGCGTAACCGGCGGGCTGCCGTCGCCATTGAGAACGCGTCTCAACCCAAAGGAGGCAGCCGAAAGGATATGCTTCCCGACATCTCCCATTCCGCTACTGGCGCATTGACTGAGCTCCCTCAAGATAGCCGAGAATAAATGCCTCTTGATTCTAACCACTTGCCAGGTTGCTTATCAAAGTTTTATGGGCTGGGCACAAGTCACAACAGTTGGCCGCCATTTCAATGATGTTTGGGAGAAGATGCAAGAGGAAAACCCCTGCTGACACGTGTTAGTCGGTGCTGTGCCTCTCGTCTAGTCTGCGTCCATAAGTCAAGGCGTGGCAACCGGAAAACAACCTCACCGTAGATATTAGATTCACGCAAGCATTTTCCGGCTTGGCTTGTAGTGGTGTACCGCATATCTAGGTACATAAGCTAGTAACCTAAATGAAACGACGACAATCAGATGTCCAAGTATATGGAATGCTTTAGAGGACAGTGCTTTGGAGTATTCTCATAAGCGAGTGGGTGTGGGACGACCTGAAAAGCCTGCTCTCGCATACTGCAGACTGCAGTTAGTAGGCCAACATCCACACCACCCAAAAAGTCTCCCAGTGGCCACGGGCGTGCGCGTACCCGGATTACGCGAGGGCTGCTTCGGACAATAGATTGGTGTAAGCTTCGACAGGAGAGGAATAAAGAAGTAGTGTGGGGCGCACACTTTCAGTCGATGAACCCAACCTTACGAGTTCTCCTCTCCTCTAGTCTAGCAATTTCTACCTACTTCGACCCATTGCACCGCAAGGACTCTAACAACTCCAAACGACGACACCTTCAGCCAATGGCGAGCCCCAAAGGGACTATCCTCCTGACAGGCGCCAACGGGGGCCTAGGATGTGGAACCGTTTCCAAAATCATATCGACGCCTGAACTCGCGCAATATCACGGGGTCTATATCGTTCGCGACTCATCGGTTGCCGCTGCGCTCAAGTCCACCCTTAAAAAAGCACCCACGTCGCACTCTTATGAAATTCTGTCGCTGGAACTGTCGCTACTCGCAAATGTGCGCGATTTCGTTCGTGGTTTTTCTACTCGCGCAGCAGAGCGCGATATTCCACCAGTCCGCGCACTTATTTTAAACGCGGGCTATAACGATTTGAGGCAGCAGTCCCTTACCCACGAAGGGTTCGACACGAGCTTCGTAGCGAATTATCTGGGACACTGGCTGTTGACCATGATGCTGCTGCAGACTATGGATCGAGAGAATGGCCGAATCGTTGTTCTTGGCAGCAACTCTTACGAGTAAGTATCTGCCTCCGTATTGATTTTCGGTGATAAGAATGCAGTCATCAGCCCCTTAATGTATAAACGACTTGACGGTAGCTAACAAAGGCCCCCGGCTCACGGCGCTTAGCGTCAACCACCCCGTCCACAAACTTAACGGGCATTATGAAGATGAGAAATGGAAGACCTTCTTCCGCGACGAAAATATTGATACTATTGCTAAGGGTACCTGGAGCAGCAACAAGGACGACCTCCCTCGAAGAGCCGGGGTCCGACGATACGGCGTGGCTAAGATGTGCGCCGTCATGATGGTAGGAGAGCCTCAACGCCGTCTTGATACCGACCCGGTCCTAAAAAAGTGTCTATTACCGGCATTGACCCCGGCGTCATGGGTACCGGCCTCGTCCGCCGGGGCAATTGGTTCACCCGCGTACTCCTTTG
The DNA here is from genome assembly GCA_004155035.1 of Monosporascus sp. 5C6A. Classification (NCBI taxonomy): domain Eukaryota; kingdom Fungi; phylum Ascomycota; class Sordariomycetes; order Xylariales; genus Monosporascus; species Monosporascus sp. 5C6A. Next base: position 910,561 of record QJOB01000001.1, read on the forward strand.
GCCGATTATTCTGCCCCTACTCGCGCCGTTACTAACCTGGCTCCAACCTAATGGCGACGTCCGGACTATTAGCAAATCGAGCGCCGATGTGCTAAGGGCCGCTTTTGAGACCAGTCCTGAGCTTAGAGGCAAATATCTTAATGGTTCGGAGCCGCAGGAGGTTGTGCCCGAGGCTGCGGATATCCAAAAGAGGGCCATGGTGTGGAGGGATAGTGTGAAGTATGCCCAGTTGACTGAGCAGGATACTACGCTCGTCAACTGGACGTGATAAGCTTCTGCATAAGCACGTTTCGAAAAGTTTCCTAGTATTACAGGCTTCGCTTGTAATTAGATTATGTCGTGGGTACATATAACGCTATTGCTAGCAACGCAATAACGGCGTCGCTTTTGCGACAGTTATGAGCCCGGTTACGGTGTCCGAGAGGGCTTATTCTCTTATTTCAAATTTTTTCAAAATATACGTATACACCTTACAAAATTTAATAAAAACCGCTAACGTTCCATATAAGCTTGCGGGATACATAAGTTCGCGGGATATTTTTCGGTACTTTGTAATAACAAACTTGAGAACTACACGAACCGGAGGACTTAGGGGGCGGGCAACGCACATTCCCAAAACAAGGTGTGGCTGAAGCTTGGGGATTCTGCAGCCCAGAGTGAATCAGCGGTCGGGTCAACAGCGTGTACGCATGCTTGGTGTTGGAGGCTGCCTAGAAAACGTGTTCCCCGGACACGTCATGCACCGAGCGGCACGGCCACGGCCGGGGCGGCTGCGGCCGCCCAGCATGGCTCACGAACGCCCGTAGTCGCAGATCCTAAGTATGACTTGATACAGGCCTTGCGGCTGTCTATCCGTCACTGGCTGCAATGTGACAGCACCCAAGATTCTGAGGCATTATGGCAGTTGGCCATGGCTTCTTATTTGCTTCGCAATGACCAGGCTTTCGAGGCCATTACTCTTCGCCTTCTATGCTATTTTGGAGGGTCTTATTATCGGCTTGATTATGTCACAGTTAGGAAGATCGCGAGGAACGTGTGCATAGAGTGTGGGAAGTGTGAATTGTCTTGATGATTCTAGCTCTAGAGATCAGTGATCAAGAAGCTTTATATATACTTGTGGGAGCCCCGGAGGAATGCCTCCGGGGTGCCCTGAAACAAGGAGCTCGGGAAGAATGCTTCCGGTGTGATTAGGGGCTTGATGACTAAGCACGTGACCCCTATTCTGCGACAGATTATATATACGCAACACCCATCGGCGTTGAGAATCCGTTGGCAGGTATGTCCTGCCTGAAATTTTCCTATAGAAGATACTGACGAGTTGGTAGCTATGATGGAGGAACATCGAAGACGGCTCCGATTAGAAGTAGTGTGTAGTGCTGCTCGGTCGGAATTACAGACAAAAGGTAAGCGCAGAGAGTCTGGGAGTAAGCTAGATCCGATTCATATCTCAACAACCTCACTTTGCAATACTATCAAATCTCTTTTGCTTCCCTCGGTGGAAGAAGTCTGGAGGTTCGAGCATAGTCCTGGATCTGTCGAAACAAGCACAGACGAGCTTTTCTTGGGAAGCTTGTTGTGGGCAACATAGAGTAGGGAGATAATCCTAGTAAGACCCAATAATTATCAAGGGGCTGGGTTAGGTCAGTTGCGACGTTATAAGGGGTGGAGAATGGTTGGAATTAGGTAGCAGTTACATGGACAGGCGGACAGGATGATGGGAAGCACGATGTTAATTGAAATAGGGGCTAGAATAGGGGTATATTGACGACCCACAGTTCATTGCATGCATGATCTAATATTCCCAAGCTCTCCCAAGCCGGAAAGTTATTATGGTACGAAAAGGGCACGCAAGTCATCTCTTAAGAAGTCCTGCTAAAGGCAATACCCTACGTATGTTGTAGGCTGATACAACTATAATGGTCAAAATAACTACACGGGGACGTTCCTAGCTCCGTACGATCAAAAACGCCTGTCATTCTGGTACATACTGGGGCGAACTCTCCAAAAGCTCCAACGTCTGATGGTCGATAACGGCGGCGCAGGCCCGCGCAGTTATACCAAAGACTATCTCGTCGGGTTGCATACAGAGGTCGAAGCAACTCAATCCACGCCACCAACCACCCCCGTGGAGTGGGTTGACGTCCATCCACCGCCATACAAAAATATATGGATGGAACTGGCGATTTTCCCATATGGATGGCCATCGGTGGACATGCGTGGACTGCTTTAGGTGGCTCGCGGAGCGCGTAAATCTTTTGATTTGAATTTTTTTGAGCATCGTTTTCTAAGTTAGTAACAGCTACATAAATTCCCTAATAAATAATTAGCAAAACAATGTAGGGGTTACCAGCTAGCAGGGATTGGGGAAAAAGTGGAAAACAATTGTATCGGTAGTGAAGTGTTAGTATGGTGCTCCTGCGAAGAACCATGCGTAATTCGGAAGATCGAAAATACATCGGAAACGTACCTAAAATGGATAGGTCCCAGATGTTGCGCCTAACAACCCTGTGTCCTTGCTGAGTAGCCTCACTAACAGCTCCATACTTCAACCCTTCCGAATTCAGTTGCACCTTCGAAATTAAAGCCAAATAAAATCGCAAAAAAAAAAAAAAACAAAAAAAAAAAAATTGACGTCGCCGTTAAATTGCCCTGATTGAGGGCTTCATGTTGATATCACTCTTATTATCATAACTGTTATGTGGCACTAAAGGAGACAAGTGTGTCTAAAGTTAAGGGGTTGGGGGGGGGGGGTTGTTGTGTGAGGGGTGGAGATGTCAGGTGTTTCCGGTGTATGTGGCGTTGTGGACAGCCACCTGTTAGTATCACCACTTATACAACTAGGCTTCACTAACAGCGGGACCTACACCGCCACAAGGACCACTTATTGTGGACATATTGTGGACATGATGTCCATCCACGAGAGCTTCAAATAAATAGATGTCCATCTCAGGAAAGGCTAAATGGGTGGAGTGGGCTTGGCGGTTGCGCTACGAATTGCGCAATCCGTGGACTTCGGTGGAGTTGCTTCGACCTCTGGACCTAACGCTTGCCTCTATATCTATGTAAAGGATGAAGAGTCTAGGAAAAGCTGGTTTGTGTATATATCTATTGCAATATGCACAAATCTCCTGCAAATTTGATTAAAGCCAGTGCTGGCATGTCTTGTCCTTATATCACAGACGATTCTGATCCTGACCACGGGCTTCCAGCACTTATAGCAGCAGCCGACACATGGTCTCAGCGGCGGCAGCAGCGTCCTCCTCGCCCGCCACCGGCAAGTCCATGTCAACCAGCCACGGCATCCGAGGCGGCCTGGACCGGAGCTCCATCGTTGCGTTCACAAAGAGCGTCTGCGCGCCTGGCTCCACCGCATGCTCTCCGTCCGGGGAGATGTCCACGGCGCAGCAGCCCCCCTCCTCCCTTGGCGGGGAGTGATGCCGCTGCGTCACCCTCGCGGGCGGAGGACCGAGGCTGCACTCTCCACCACCAGTAGTCTTGCTGGCCGGCAGCAGACTCGCCACGACCCGGGATCGCTGTGCATCAACCAGGTTGCCGAAGATCGGGGCACTCGGCCCACGGAGAGCATCTGCCCCCCCGCCTACGCCCGCGCCCGCGCCCGACGCAACCATCTCGTGCTTCCAGGCGACCACCTCAGCGCCCCACGCCCCATGGATGTGCCCAAAGCAGTGCACGCGCGGCCGCGCGCGCTCTGTAGCCGCCAGCAGCCCCGCGCACCCGGCACCCGGCACCACACCCCCTTGCCCCATCCCCGTCCCGTCGCGGATGCCCCTCGGCGGGCCGTGCGTCATCATCACGTCTACGGCCCCGTCTCCGTTCGGCGTTATCGGGGGTATGGCCCACTTGTGAGGGTTCGACCGGTCGTACTGGAAGCCCCAGTTGCCGCGCCGCGGCGTCAGCGGGCTCGCGAAGAGCCGGAGGCGCGCGCCGCCGCCGCCCGCCCGCGCCGCCTGCGTCGGGGGGCAGCACGAAGGTGTGCGTTCCTTGCGGGAGGAGGAAGATCCTGTCGCGCCGGGCGGCGCGGCGGAGGAGCTCCCACGAGGCCTTGGCGTCGGCGTCGTCCTCCTCGTCCACGACCCCGGCCTCGCTTGTCTGTGCGGGCACACCACCATCGTCGTGTTGCTGTTGCTGAGCTGGGTGGCTGCGGGCCCGCGTCCGCCTCCAGTAGCCCGGCCCGAGGCTGAAGTCGTGGTTGCCGGGTATGGCTAGCTTCAGAGGCGCGTCGATGGCACGCAGCATCGCTAGTGTCCTCTCGAGGTCCGCGGACCGGGAGTCGTTGGTGAGGTCGCCGCAGTGGAGGACCACGTCGGCCCTGGGGAGGGACACATCCTTTAAGTCGTCGCCGTGGGCGTCGGAGAGGATGATCATCCGGATCTTGCGCCGTTCGGAGCTCAGGATTCTACCGAGGATAGTAGGGTTGGGTCGGCAGAAGGAGGCACATGTATAGGGGCGAACAGGGGAAAAAATCTTGTGTAGCATGTTGATGAGGATTGTGTAGGATATCCGGGCTTTATGTAGGTAAAGAGGTTCAGCAGATATACATGTGAGATGCTGCCGGCGAAGTGGCCAAGAGTCGTATTTATACGTTATGGTGCTAGAGGTACAGGCTTACCGTTTCTCCGTAAGGTACAGAGGGTAAGGTAAGGTGAAACCTAAAGTAAGTTAGCTCCGTAAAACTTTACCCATTTTGTTGTTGTTTTAGCTGTTAGTAGATGCGTGCATCCCCGCCAAACCTACGATAAGTACCACATTGAGGCGCAATACCTATTGCCTCTTAACCACAGTAACCAGAACTTTACCAATAATCTCAAGGCGCTTTCTCCGCAGACCAGTGACTTAGCTTGGCGTAACTCTTAGAGTTAGTCTTCCGACAAACCAAGGAGATCTCGACTATAGCCTATCTCCACTTATAACCACCTGGCAGCAAAGTAGCAGTGTAGGAGAGGCCTGCTGTTAGGAACCTGGATACGAATTCTACCAAAAAGTAGGAATACCAAAGGATTCAAAGGCCCACGGGCCGAGTGTCATGCACCATGTCCAAAAGATAGCACTGGGGCCTTGATGATTTTCTTCGAGTGTCATCGTGGGTGTCAGGGGCTTCTGCTCGCAATAGTCAACGTGACCGATGGCCGGCAAGATCTGCCATCAGCTCCCAAGTCTCATACATCAGGGCTGGCCGTTTTATCGAGTCTCAGTATATCCCTCTAGGCTTTCCACCGCATCAACTTGCATCCATGTGAGGTGGACATGTCGTCATGACATTGCTGTTCGCTCAGCACAAGGACACAGAAGGGCAGCAACAAATTAGAACTTTGCAGGAATCAAAATACTCAGAGACTGGGAGAATAAGCATGGATACTGCATACAAAGATGGAGGTATAGCAGAAGGAGACAATGAACGACTGTCAGAGAAAAAGGGTAAAGTACGGAGTGAAAGGCAGAGGAAGGAGTCTAGCTGGTAGTTCGCAGTATGGGTAGTGAATAGATGACCATTAATGCGCCTTTCCAACTACAGGGGGCGAAGCCCCCTGTATATGTACATGAACCGGACCCAGGCTGGTGGGTCACTGGGCCCCAGCAAGGGGCTTCCACCATGGCACCTGACAACGACACATTGATGTCCAAAACGTAAAAGTCTGGACTGGCCAGGGAGTTGAACCCTGATCTCCTAGGTAGAGGTCTTTTCTTGAAAGTCGAGTTCCCCCCGCCTACTTTCGCGTGCTAACCATTACACGAACCCACCCCGAAACACTATAAAATACATATACTTTAATATGGCTCAACACGGCACTTTCTCGTCTATTGGGCAAGCTAATAGAAACACCAAGCAATGTGTAGGTAGCCAGCTCTTAAGCCAAGGTTCTGCCCCTTAAAAATCGGAGGCGTCCGGCGAGACTAGAGCCTAAGTTGTGTTATTTTAGGGTTCTATGCTGGACTAGCATGCTCTTAACAAGGCGTGGTTATCGGATTTCTGGCAAGGTGAGATGACGCGGTAACAAGACCTAAGCTATTCCACTTACACGGGACGACTCGCAAACATATTGAAGGCCTCGTCTGTTCTCATTAGTAGCTGCACAGATATATAGAGAAAAATCTGGATAGCTTGCAAGGTGGTGGGTTATGCAACCTAAGGCATGGTAGCATGTAATACCTGTAGTATAAGGTATATAGGGTACGGTATGTACTGTTCAACCACAAACTTAACGTGCAGGCCCTCGACCGGTGACTTCCATGAGACTGGAACACATAATTATAATAGTATATTGTCTCGACTTCTCATGTTCTTTAGGAGATCTTCTCTAGCCCCCATTTAGCAAGCATGCTGATCTTGGTTCCCAACATGGGCCGGCGTTAGTGGAAATCTAGAATCGAGTGTCCCATCCTAATGTAGAACGACACATGACAGTGAACCCAATTTATATCTACTACGTCTAAATCCCGAATAGAAACCGCCGCAAGAGCCCTAAAGGATGCGCCGTCAGGCTCAAATCACCACGCGGAACTTGAGCAAGTTCCTTTGAAGAATATCCTGCTTCTTCTGACTCAGTTCCTCCATGTCCCAGTTCACAGTGGCGAATCGGCCGGAAAGCCAGTCCCGTCGCTCACGGGAGAGCCAGACTAGTGTGTCGGCAGCCAGTTCCGGCGTATCGGTCAGGACATCAAGCCTCTCCGGAGGCATGTTCATGGCCAGCTCGGTCTTGACACCACCCGGATGCAGCGAGATGGCGATTAGACCCTGCTGAGAATATTCCTTGTCCATAAACTCGGTTAGGCGGCAAAGGGCAAACTTGGTCGTCTGATAGCCCGAGGCACCGGGGAACATGACGTGGGCGCCACCACTACTGATATTGATAATCGTCTTGGTCTGCGACTTGAGCAGCAACGGCAGAAAATAGCGGGCGACGAGATAGGTGCCCTTAATGTTGACCTCCCAAGTCCACCACCACTCCCTTGGCTCGGACTCGGCGATGGGTTTCCACTCCTCCAAGTATCCGGCATTGTTGATCAGGACGTCGAGGCTGCCGTCGAGAATGTCTGCAGCGGCCTCGGCTGCAACTCGCACCGAGTCCTCCGACGTCACGTCAATCTTCAGGGAATGCACTAGCGGCTGGGGTCGGTTTGCCTTCTTGGCAGCGTCCTTGATGACTGTCTCGACATCGGCCAGGTCAGAACGAGCGGCCAGCAGGATCTTCGAGCAGCCAGAGATAGCGAAACTGATCGCGGTCGCCTTGCCGATGCCCTTGGAGGCGCCCGTGATTAAGACCGACTTGCCTGTCAGGTCAGCTTTGGCGGGATCAATGAAGGGGTAAGTATCCTTATGCGCCGAGACGTAGCTAGCCACGGCAGGCCAGTTCGTCTCGAGCAGGGAAGGATCTCGGTCTAACATGGTGATTCTCAACAGGGACACGATGCGAAAGAGCGCGGTAAGTAAATGAGGAGAGAGCGTTGGGTAAGATTGGCAGCTGATAGCGCGTTGGCCAAATACTTATCGCATCATGGAACCAATCCATAAGGGCTGAGCAATCGAAACATGTGTCGTCGCCTCACGTCTTAACTCCATCTTAACTCCAGCATTGGTGCTAAACACCGGCCTTGTTGTTCAACCTCAATACGGCTTTAGGATTTAGTCGAGTCCAAATACCGTCGGTCACCACCCCGCCTGTCCTCCTACCGCTGCCAGGGCAGTCAGAATCACCATGGGGACGACGAGAGTTCACTATAGTTGGCTTCCGTTTACGACTCCGCGTCCCACTTCGGGATGGCATAACAAAATACGGACTCCAGAACGCGGAGAAGCATAAAGTCAAACACGCCCTCTCTTGTCGTCTTACAAAGAAATTTCTTCATCGATCTAATACGAAATTTACAGATGTCACACTTACTAGGGAGCAGTTGCACAGCTCTAGAGGATGTATTGACGATATCTAGAAGTCTAAGAAGTGGTGATCCACTGATATAGGGCTCTAGGGCTCCGGAACGGATCAACGTTATCCCGAATAACCCCTGAAGGTCTAGATAGGGGGGGGCCTTACTGCGACAACAGACATTACTAAGAATGAAAGCTCCTCGGACAACTGCAAGTGATTGGCGGGCATATAAGGAACGTTGGCATTCGCAGTGGTACCGAGATTATAAAACCTTTACGCCGCGAAGGATTTCTTGTCAAGCATACTGGAGAGGATCATCAGAGTCACAGCCAGATTGAGAAGGCGTGAGCCTCCTGATATCCACTTTGGGCCCGATTTTAGGGGGGATGACCATTTTTGTCCACTAGTTAAAGTTTCTAGACACTAAATGTGGACGCTGAACCTGTATTTAATTGTAGATTATCCAAGTCGAGGCCTCACTGCTTTTTTCGTCTGCTGCCACTTAGTCGTCTAAGTATAGTAAAGCAGACGTCGACTACAAATGGTCATGTAGCGGGAACTGACTGTATCCAAAAAAGGGGCAGCCATCGCTTGCATGTCATGCTGTCCTGCAGCGTCCGTGCACAGCCAGATAATCACGGACCTGCGGCCGCGACTTGGTATCAGGCCGAAATAAAACTACCCTGTCAAGTATCCGTGGCGATCAACTTGGCGCTTACAGCTGTATAAGAGCTGCTACGGTGGACCAGGCAGTAACACAAGGGATAGGCCTTTAACGGCTAAATTACAAAGTGGCCCAAGTTAAAATGGACGGTTTGAAAAAGAAAGGTAGGCGGAGGAAAAACGGTGTCATGCGGAATAAGAAAAAGTAAGGCGCCCAGGGTTTCCAGCCGGCTCCGTTTTCCTCGACGGTTGTCCGGGTTGCCGTATACGGAAGGCAAAACGGAAAGCTCGGCGCTTAAAGTAAGTTAAGGCGGCCGGTGTGGCAGAACCGAGACGGAAGGGTGAGTTGGGATGAGTCAGCACACTCTCCGTGCCCCATCCTCGATATCCATAATCAGTTGCTGCCTTACCCTTGATAACGCTCCGATCCTTCCTTACCCTGTCCGAAGGATTACCCTACGCTGTAGTCCCCGTAAGTAAGAGGTGCTTCAAGAGTATTAATAGCTCTGTGTAACCGTCCTGACCGGTAGGATGCGATCAGGCATGGTGGCGGTGTACGTTAGGGAGCATTCATTGCGTTGCATTGCAACGTAAACGATTGTCTTTGTACGAGGGCGAAAGCGGTGAGGAAATACATAAGGAGCCTTACACGCCAATCTTGACCAAAAGTTTTAAGACGTTGGTAATCCCTTTTCCTATGAATAGTTTGACTAGGATAAGCTTAGGTCCATCTCGACACTAGTTTCTCATTTGACATATCTTTCATGGATAACGATTGGCATTGCAATGCGGCCCCTCTGCGGCCCGGGACCTTCGAAACACTCGCCAGGTTATCCCAGTTCAAGATTACACGTCAAAGCGCTGAATTATGGGCGTATAGGGACATTAAGCTTTTGACTTACGACGATACTGATCAGCAGACATACGGTTTCGACAGCGATGACGAGGAGGGAATGACGGCATTTGCTGTCAACATGTCGAATGGAGCTGGCACATCAAAGGGGAAGCTCCCAGATCCGAGCAGCGCGAAGAGAACCGCAGAGGCCTCAGCCTTCGGCGATGAGTGTGACGACAACGTAAACATCGATGATTGCAATGTCTGCTGCACGATCTCTGACTTTCCTACCAAATGGAAACCACGCAAGTTTCGCCTTGTTAAGCCGCAGGATATCGTGCCTATGGTAATCGACGGCGAAGCAGCAAAGCAAGGAGATATTTGCCGTCACTATGTTGCCATCTCATATTGCTGGCCGGAACAACAGGTCGACGGGAGCGGTATTCCAATTGAGCCTCCCAGAACGTACCAAATCCGCGATCTAGATGGGACCGTTAGGACTAATAGAGCTCTCGATGATATCTTAGACCGCGCTGTGGAATTTGCAATTTCCTGCGGGCTCCGTATGATCTGGATCGACCAGGAGTGTTTACCACAGCCGGGAAAGGACAGCACTCAGGAAGACAGGGAATATCACAAGCTCGGTATCCAGGCCATGGACATCGTCTACAACAGAGCCCTGGTCACTGCTGGACTGCTTACGACGCAGTTTAGTCACCAGTCGCAGATCAATGCAATGATCACTATGAGTCTTTTTGAGATTCACGAATCTGGTACTAAATTTAGATGGCGTGGCCATGGATTGCAACCACCCATAGATGACGCCCTTACATCCGTCCTCGAAACCCTTGCCGTGCTCATCTGTGACCGGTGGTACACCCGTGCGTGGGTTATCCAGGAGGCTCTGAGTGCAGGAAACCGGCTTGTGCTTGCTTTCCGGCGACCTGAGGGCTTCTCGACACCGTGGCCCACCCTCACCCTCACAGTGGGAAATGTGTCCCCGCAACCGTCTACGAACCCGACTTCAAGTTACTCACGGGTGAATGTAGCTATACCCGTTATTCATTTTAGGCGAATCGTTCTTGCGGTCAAGTATTTCCTCGGTTCTAGGTTCCTGAGAAATGCGGACGCGTTTGTTGACCCGGTATTACTTTCCAGCCAACACGCTTCCCCAAGGGCTATTCTAACCCAGGCGGAGGCTCTCCATCCACAGCCTGCAGCACCACTAAGTATGACTAGTGCCCCAAGTATCTACGGTGCACACCACTACGGGCCTCGTCAGACAGTTGATATTGCCGGAGCCATGACATTGCTCCAAACTCGCCACTGCAAATTGGACCAAGATCGAGTAACTATAGTGGCTAATATGTGCAACTTCGAAACCCGTCTAGACGCATCTGCTGTGGCTCAGAACTGCCACTCGCTCCGTTTAGGGATACTCGCTCTAGCTTTACTCAACGGTGATCTCTCTTTGTTTCCCCCTGAAGCGTATCGACTTGACAACGGAGGTAAGTAAACAAAGTCTGGATGTGCGAAGTTGGGAGATGTGTCCCTGCCAAAATCGTAACATTCCTACATTTATTCAAATGGCCGCTTTTGAGACTGACTTGGATATTACAATCAGGTACAGATGGGACTAATCAATCCAAAGCCTCTCTATTCTTCCCCTTGAACCACTATCCACATTTAATAGACCATTGCAAGATACGCCACGGAAGTTTCATTGGCCTTTCCATAGTCTCAAAGCATCCCGATTTAATCAATTCAAGAGGTATTGGATTACGAAGTTACCTCTGGACAGTTGAAGAAACACCTGTCGACTTTACTCCTATCCAGCTTCAATGGGCTGAGAGGTGGAATAGCCTCAAATGCGTGGAGCTAGTCATGCGGCGTATTGAGGGAGAAACACCGGAGGAGTTCCAACAGCGCCAAGAGTTGACGGTTAGACAGTACAGTCACCGTAAGGCAGTGTCTCAAACAAAAAACTTACTGCTCTCTCAACCTACCGTTATAAGCGAAGGTTTGCTCATCTCCTCAAAGCTGGATGGTAACAATATAGCAAGACAAGAACATGCACGGCACCTCCTGGCTGAGATCCTCTTTACAATTCTGCGATACCTCTATTGCAACACGGATATAGAGCCGCGCGCAAAAGGGTTAGCCGATAGCATATGGCAATCAGTGCGTGTTGATGCCATCCGCGAAGATGACATAGACCTGCCGGATGAGGTGGGTGAGTGGCTCTTCGACAATTCGGTTATCGGCAATGACCCTTTCGCGTTGCTACAGCTGGACATGGAACACGATGGAAGATTTCGGCAAACATGGTTCATCGACCGTATCATGCGAGACGGTATTCTCTGGGTCGGTCGGTATAATTCGCTTGCGGAGGCACAAACAGACCAGGACTGGCCAAAGGAACAAGGTTATCTCGGCAAAGATCTTGAAGAAGACGAGGAACGGGCCGAAGAGGGCGGCGAGTCATCTAACTCTAGGATAGACAAGGGGAAAGTCCCAGATCGGGTGGATCCCTCCACCGGACACGAACGGACCTTCGGCGCGGGCAGCTACAGTATCCTAAGACGGCAGTTGCGGCAAAAAATCACGAACGAGCTCGCGGGTATTTTCAAGTTCCCTCATCTAATAAACAAAGAAGGTCAGCCGCCCGAACGAGCCGCCTTCGGATTACTTACCGACGTATGGGACCGTGGAATATGGTCCTTAAAGGCCGACCAGGCTCGATGTCGAGACCTTGTTGCAGCCTTCGACGTTGACGGCCCCTGTCTAGTCGCTACTCCATATAATGCTGATTTCGAGGTGTTGCCACATCCGGAGATCAGGAGTATGAGTGTTTGTTGGGTCGTCGATCCTCTGCAGGACTTCGAACAGGAAGCAAATCTTGACTCGGTGCCGGAGTCCGGGCAGAACCCGGTGCCTACTGGAGAGAACCAAGGACCAGCAAAGCAAGATGAATCCGGACTTGTCCTTCAAAGCTCCAACCAAACAGAGACCCTCTACCAGGTTGTTGGTAAAGTTAAGGGACTTTACAAGATGATGGATATTCCCATGCGATGTCATAGGTTTTGCTGAATGTGAAAAGCCGTTGAATCGCTTGATTAATATGTTTCTTAAATAACGCATTAATACAAAAATTAATATGATCTAGTTATATTTAATAATATCTAAGCTTCATTTTTACGCCTTTAATAATCGCCTCGTTTAGCTATTCCAGCCTTTTCTTAGCCGCTACCATGCTTTCCGGTGCAATATTACTTACGACATCTTTTTCCCGTAGCCTCGATAGCATCATAATACCGTCAACCGACGGACACCCAGGTAGCTGTAAGTATAGGGTATAGGGGCCTCATTGACTAGGGACCGTTTCCCCGTTAACCACCGTTGTCCGCCTGGCTTCTGAAGCTCAGAACATAGGCGACAGCGCTCCGATTTTCGTGGGATTTGGATGAAGGCTTAATATCGCGGATGAGTTTTCGTAACGTTCGGAGCACATTTTATGGAATTGTCGTGGTTTACGGTCGGTATAGGCGAATTTGTGTCGGTCCTTCGACTTCTTCGTTCCCCCTTTTCGTGAGGGCATAGTTTGGGTAGGCATTGAAGCCTCGTGAAGCCGATTGGCACCAAGAAAACTGCAGGAATTACTGGCAGCTGGTGGACAGTTGGCGCGACATAGTTTGGCTCGTATCTCTGCCCGAGGGTGCCTGAGGGCGGGAAATCAGTTGGGCGCTTAAACCAACAAATCAGCGCATTCATCGTCTGAGGGGAAGATGTTGCACCTGCGGCTGGGCTGAGCTGAACAGCGACTGCTCCCGTCTTCCAACGTTGGAATCCAACTCCGAGGAGGTCCCCCCGAAACATATTTCCACGATGCACCGCCTACACTATGTCCAATCCGCGTGACTATATTGTCGGCTGGATTTGCGCCATTGCAACTGAATACGTTGCTGCACTAGCCTTTCTTGACGAAAAGCACGATGCGCCCCAGTCTGTGTCCGCAAACGACAACAATGACTATACGCTAGGCAGGATTGGGCAACATAACGTTGTTATCGCCGTCCTTCCCCATGGAGAGTACGGGATATCGTCCGCCGCCGGTGTCGCAAGAGACATGCTTCACAGCTTTCCCAACGTCAGGATCGGCCTGATGGTCGGAATCGGCGGTGGGGCACCGAGCGCCAGGCATAATATCCGTCTTGGTGACGTCGTCGTGAGCGCTTCTCGCAATGGTCAGGGCGGGGTGTTCCAGTACGACTTCGGAAAGGCCATCCAAGCCACGGAGTTCCAAGAGACGGGATTCTTGAATCAGCCCCCCCCGGTTCTTCGAGCAGCTGTAAACGGACTCATGGCGCAATATGAGAGCGATGGCAATCAGCTTGAAGAGAAAATCAATAGTATTTTGGAAAAGAAACCGAGACTACGGAAAAAGCACAAACGACCCGAGCCAGGCACTGATCGACTCTATCAACCCGGAGTACTTCACCCACCAAACGAGTCTAACTGCTCAGCCTGTGGCGATGGCCCATCAACAAACACAGAACGACCTGAGCGGACCGGAGACGAGGATAATCCGGCAATCCACTATGGTCTGATCGCGTCAGCGAATAGGCTAATGAAGGATGCTGTGACTCGGGATGCGCTTGCAAGGAAGAACGACGTTCTCTGCTTCGAAATGGAAGCCGCTGGTTTGATGAACCACTTTCCCTGTCTGGTCATTCGTGGCATCTGCGACTACTCCGACTCGCATAAAAACAAAGAATGGCAAGGCTATGCAGCGATGACAGCGGCGGCATACGCCAAAGATCTACTGTGTCGTATCGCTCCAAGTAGGGTTGAAGCTGAGAAGAAGATCGGGGAAGTGCTCTCTGGTCAGTCTAGCTAGCCTGCGAACTACCGAAATCACGAAGAAATCAAAACAAAATTCGCGATATTTCGTGACACATTGTGCATATACGGCTAATATGTTTTGTCCTGCCAGGCATACAGAAAGACGTTTCAGATACATCCCGAAAAGCTGATGCAATTATTCATCATCAGCAGACTCAGGAGCACAAAGCCGTCTTGGATTGGCTCACACCACTCAACTACGGACCCCAACAAAGCGACTACTTCAGTCTACGACATGCAGGCACTGGGCAGTGGCTCCTAGACTCGCCGGAGTTCAAAGCATGGTTGGAGAACGATCAGAAGGTATTGTTCTGTCCGGGCATTCCAGGAGCTGGGAAGACGATCCTCACGTCAGTTGTGGTCAACGAACTCACTACTCTCGCCGATAATGGCAAGAGCATTGGTGTTGCATACGTATATTGCAACTTCCGGCAGGAGCATGAACAGAGTGCTGGAGATCTCCTGGCAAGTCTGCTAAAACAACTGGCTCACGGCCAATCTTCTCTTCCAGGGACAATGAAGTCTCTCTATGACAAACATAGGGCGAAACATACAAGACCATCCTTGGAAGAAGTCTCGAGAGCTCTTGAGACCGTTGTTGCGACATATTCTAGGGCCTTCATTGTTGTCGACGCATTGGATGAGTGCAAAGCATCGGATGGCTGCCGGACGAGTTTTCTGTGGGAGCTCTTTGACCTCCAGGCAAAGTCCGGTGTAAACCTCTTCGTTACCTCGAGATTTATTCCGGAAGTAACGGAGAGATTTGCGGAGAGTCAGACATTGGAGATCCGTGCCAATGACACCGATGTGCGAAAATATCTGGCAGAACGTATCGCACAAGGATCATCACGCATCCTTAAACGTCATGATCTGCAGATAGAAGTGACGTCCGAAATTGCGAAAGGCGTGGAGGGAATGTACGTACCCCTAAGCAATATAAGTCAGGCGAGACTAACTGTTAACCAGGTTTCTTCTAGCGAAGCTTCTTCTGGACTCAATCATGGACATGAAATTGCCTAAGGATATTAGAAGAGCGCTGAAAACCCTCCCCAGAGGCTCTGGGGCATACAACCATGCATATCAAGAAGCTATGGACAGAGTAGAGCGCCAAGGCCCAAGCTCTGTCGAGTTCGCCAAACGAGTGCTATTATGGATCACATGCGCAAAGCGGCCGTTGACTACGTCAGAGCTTCGACATGCCCTTGCAGTGGAAGTTGGCCAGACTGAGTTTGACAAAGATGCACTGCCAGAGATCGAAGACATGGTTTCAGTGTGTGCTGGGCTAGTCACGGTTGATCAACAAAGCCACATCATTCGGTTAGTCCATTACACAACGCAGAAATACTTCGATAAAACCCGAGCAAAATGGTTTCCGACGGCAGAAGCTGATATCACGACAACCTGCATCACATATCTGTCGTTCAATACTTTTGAAACCGGTTCCTACCCTACAAATAAGGACTTTAGGGCACGACTGCAGCTATATCCACTCTATGACTACGCCGCCCGAAATTGGGGGCATCATGCTCGTACTGGTTTAACAGAGGTGAACCAGTTACTGCTAGACCTTCTCCAAAGTGTGGCCAAAGTGGCTAGCTGCAGTCAGGCCATGACAGCCACCAGAAGGAACCCAAATCACATCCAAGGAGTACCGAGGCAGGTGATGGGAATACACGTCGCGGCATTCTTCGGGCTAAGCCAAGCGATAATAATCTTACTCGAGAATGGAACTGATCCAAACCTGGAGGATTCCTATGGCCGGACAGCACTGTCATGGGCTGCGAGGCATGGACAGGGGGCCGTGGTCAGTCTACTTCTCGCGAATGCCACCGTCAACTCGGACCTGAAGGATAAAAATGGTCGAACACCGCTATCGTGGGCCGCACAGAATGGGCACCGAGAAATCGCGGAGCTGCTGCTCGCTGACGACGCCGTTAACCCAGAGTCTGCGGACAATTTCAGCCAGACACCGTTGTCCTGGGCGGCAGAGAACGGGTGCAAGGAGGTGGTGGAGTTGCTGCTAGCTAAGGGTGTACACGCAGGCTCCGAGGATAAAGACGGGGAGACCGCGCTATCTTTGGCCGCCGAGAATGGGCACGGAGCGGTCATAGCGCTGCTACTCGAGAAGAGGACCAACTCCGAGTTGAAGGGTGTGAATGGTCAAACGCTCGTATTGTGGGCCGTCAGGAATGGGCACCAGGAAGTCGTCAAGCTCCTACTCGAGAAGAGTGCCATCTCCGACTTGAAGGATGTGAGTGGTCAAACATTCATATTGTGGGCCTTCAGGAATGGGCATGAGGCAGTCGCCAAGCTGCTACTCAAAAAGGATATCAACTCCAAGTTGAAGGATGTGAGGAAGGATGCCAACTTCGATTTGAGAGATGTGAAAGGCCCAATGCTCCTATTGTTGGCTGCCAAGAACGGGCATGAGGCTGTCGATAAGATGCTTTTAGATACCGGGCCGCTGTCATGGCCCGCTAAGAGCGGGCGTGAGACTATCGGTGGGGTACTTTTGGATACAGGCATAGTCAACCTCGACACAGGGGATCAAAACGGCTGGACACCGCTCTCATGGGCCACCAAGAGCGGATATGACGCTATTATCAAGATGCTTCTAGATACGGGCCAAGTCGACGTCGACGTAAGAGATGAAAGTGGCCAGACATTACTTTTATGGGCCGCCGAAAACGGGGGTGAGGCTACCGTTAACATGCTTCTGGGTACAGGCAAAGTCGACGTCGACGCAAGAGATCAAAGCGGCCAGACACCGCTTTTATGGGCTGCCAAGAACGGGCATAAGGCTATTGCTAAGATGTTTCTGGATATAGGTCAAGTCGACGTTAATGTAAAAGATGAAAGCGGCCGGACACCGCTTTCATGGGCTGCCGAAAGCGGATATAAGGCTATCGTCAAAATGCTTCTGGATACAGGCCGGGTGGACCTTGACGCAAGAGATCAAAACGGCCAGACACCGCTTTTATGGGCCGCTAGATATCAGAGTCCCTGGTCATCCCGCTCGTTAAAGGCTTGGAATGGACATGACGCTATCATCAAGATGCTTCTGGATACAGGCCGGGTTGACGTTAACGCAAAAAATCAAAGCGGCCAGACACCGCTTTTATGGGTTGTCAAAAACGGGCATGAAGCTATTGTTAAGATGTTTTTGGATATAGGTCAAATCAGCGTTAACGTAAGAGATAAAAGCGGTCGGACACCACTTTTATGGGCTACCGAGAATGGGCATGAGACTATCGTGGACATCCTTCTCGATACGTGCAGAGTCTACCCTCCGGAAACCATGGGCTTGACTCCACCCAAAGCCTCACGTCCGAAACGACATAACATTGATGATATACGTTACTTTGAGATTCCTTCCAAACGGGCGCGCTATTCAGCAACGTCATATATTTAGTAGATAAGTCAAACACCCAGTTAACGTACTACCCCCTTAACGCCTTATATTTATTTAAAATGTTATAAATTAGCCGAATTAACATTCTTCGGACATACCTTAAAAATTCCCCTATTGTTGATTTTGCCTTCCTCCATACACTTTTGCTAGCAAAAGTCCTCACACTCTTCAGGGTAGCTTCATCTTTAGTCGCCATCCTGTCGCCAATTTCTTACATGCATCCTCATCCTCGCTTTCATCCTCACTTTCGGTTTCGGCATCTCCGCCGTCTTCCTCGCCCTCCCTCTTGGATTCGCGAAGAGTATTCTCTACCAAAATTGATACTGCTATGGGATTGGGTATATCGTCATCCCTTGCGGGGTCCGGGTCAAGGAATGCATCTCTAACGTCTTCGTAACGTTGCCCGATATGTTTGACAAATAGCGATAACAAGTTCTTTCCTATGTAGGAACCCGTAGTCCCCCAATATCTATTAAGGATAGGTGTAAAATACACTATTATCGAGGAAAACCACCGCTTAATTCGACGCGAAATGGGCGACGTACGCGATCTCCATCATGTTGCCGTACCAGTCCCAGGTATCGCTGTTCGGTGCGCCGGGCTATGTTTAATAGTTAGAAGACACGTTCCAGTTCGATATTGCACCCCCCTGCGGGGATACCGGGACGAAAGATGGAGACTTACCCAGCCGCCGCCCACGGCAACGTTCAAAATGAAGAATAGGGGCTTCGCCGCCAGACTCTGCCAGACGTCCCAGCCCACTTGCCAGCCGGCGAGGCTGTGGAATCTGTTGCCGTCGAGGTACCAGGTGAGGACCTCGTCGGCCCAGTTGTCGGCCCTGCGGTCCCACTCGACGCGCCAGACGTGCCAGCCGTTATCCGGGAGGCCGACCCCGGCGCCCTTGCCGTTGGGCTCGTCGCAGATGCCGCCGGGGTAGGCGTCGCAGTGGACGGTGCCGTGGCCGGCCCACTCGCCGTTGACGCGCTCCATGACGTCGATCTCGCCGTTCTTGGGCCAGCGGACGCCCTGGCGGATCGAGTCGCCCATGATCCAGAAGGCCGGCCATATCCCCTGCTTATTACCGCTCGGCGCGTCGCCGAACCGGAGCTTCGCCTCGGCCCGCGTCACGCGCCCGTCCTGCGGCGTGAACGTGTACCTCGACTCGACGCGGCCCGAGGTCCACTGCCCGTTGGCTATCACCGGCACGATCTGAAGCGTGCTGCCGCCGCTGAGCTGCAGGTTCTCCCAGCCGCCCCTGTAGGTCTGCCACTCGTTGTTGACCCCGAGGTTCCCCGTGATGATGTTCCAGTTGTTCGTGTCGGGCGACTGCCGCTCGCTGCCGACGAAGGCGTCCTGCCAGACCGTGGTAAAGCCGGCATAGCCCGGGGCCCATTCGTCTACGTGGAGAGTTTCCTCGGGGGTCCGAGTTTCGTTGCCGACGGAGGTGAAGTTGCGTGCGACGGTGTTGTCGACCGTGCTGGGTACCATGCTTGCCGCTGATACCGCCGCCATGGCGGCGGTAAGCGAGATACGTGACCATATAGAGAACATATTGGATCCTGCCTCAAAGGTATAGATGTAAGGACATACAAGTAATAGGAAAGGACCGTAAGGAGGAGCTGCTTCGAGGCATGCCAGAAGAAACGCCACTCAATAAGGCGATGATCATCGCTCTTATATAGACGAAATAACATCTCCTTTCCTGCAAGGTGAGGCATCAGTGCTCTGTAAGATGGGAGACATGGCGCTCGCTGCGCCCCTATTAGGCAACTCGTCCACGAGCAACGGTTCGTCTTACATGGCCTCATGAGAAACCCAGGAACATGTGTTAATTGCACTGGCGGAGGCGGCCGGACCAAAGATGCCCGTTGGTAAACCCATAGAAGCGTCGAATGCACGGGTAAGCAACAAATGTGACTTTATGAGTTGAGGCTTAGGACGCAGGCAATCTCGCCGCCGGGACGGATGGAAACGCCATACTTAGCACATTAGTTATTAGCGGCCAGGTTGACAGCAGGAGGCTCAAGAAACCTCCGCCGTTCACAAGGATGATGATATCGTGAGCGACGTCAGCCACCAGCCGACATTTCATGGTACAAATCGGCGTGGGCGTGGGTTAGCAACTGGCGCCCTTCCGTTTTAGCCTCGTAAACATAGAGATAGGTTTGTAAAATAAATTCGGGCGGCCGGCTTCCCCGTTGCGGGAAGTTTCAATGAGATTGTATTCAGCCATTTGAGCTATGAGCAAAGATAAATATCCCCTATTCGTCGGAGCCCTAAGCTGACATAAGCCCATGTTACTAAGCAATCCGGACCTATACCAGGAATATTATTGGTTCCTTGATTGTCGCCGATCCGGATTGGGCCGGACTTCTCATATCCACAGGATTAGGACCAATAATACCTTTGCGTGTTCTTCGTTATAACGGGAAAGGAAGCCCAAGATGAAGACGCTGACGACATCATTGTCGGTCAACCAGACGACAAATTACTTGTTTCTGTTGCGTCGAGTCCAGCTGAGATTCTAGACCTCCACTTACATGGGTCGGCGACCGGTTATTCAGTACTTCCCTGGGCACTTAGGCAAGAGAATTCCTGTTAAAAAGATTATGGCTTAAGTTAGTCGGCGCGATCCGTCTCCTGGTCCGCACCGTGAGGCGGTCAAGATATCCTGGTGGCTAATGTGTGTCATCAGCCTCCAGCGTTGCCCCGGTGGCCAAGGAGTCGGCATCAACGCATCTCCACGCCACCGATTCCCAATATATTTTCGGGGATGTAATTTGAACTGGGTGGTGCTGCCAACGATGGAACCGCGTCTTCACACTATTCTGGACCACGGGTGAGGAATGGATCTTGTCGGAATTCGACGTTTGGGGCTGAGCAGAAACCGTATCGGCAGATCAGACACCTTATAAAACACCGTATAAAACAACCCCTATTATTCACTTCCTGAATAATAAGTAGATAAGGTGGTTTAATAAGTGAATAATCTGCTTAACCATAAGGTTATTCCCGAATTATATAGCCCTGATTCTCCCTAGCTGTTGCAGGAAGTTCATAGCTTTGATATAGCTGAATTGACATTCTTCAGACACACCTTGAGATTTCCCCTATTCTTGCTCCAGCCTTCCTCCATACACTTTTGCTGGCAAAAGTCTCCTCAAAATCTCCAGGGTAGCCTCATCTTTAGTCGCCATCCTGTCGCCAATTTCCTACACTAGCGCGACCGTCTATTAGCAATCGACCTTTGCCATTCCGCGCTGCGCTGCCCTAAGCGCTTTGAGGGATTCTTTGAAGTTTGCCAAGGGCGACCACAACATCCAAAGCCTGAGCATTGCGCGGACCTATCGAGGACCGACACAATAACCCAGGCTATGCTTCAGCGCTCTCTAGCACTAGCCTGCGTCTTAATTATATCAACGCCATACGCCTAAGCCGTCAAGAGAGGCTCTCAACTCCCTCGAGCGCGTGATGTCGAGACGATAGGGACGGTTGCTCTGAATTCAACGGGAGCCTCCTACCATACCAACAGGCGGCTTGTTAGAAATTCGCAATAAGCGCTTCTGGAACTCAATTCCTCGTTAAGATCAACCTATGTCTACGTATTTCTGGTACGCTTTACCTTACTTTAAATGCTTACAAAAGGCTGGTCGCTTATGCTTACTGACGACGTTCACACGGCTATATGCATACTTGTAAAAGAAACCAGAGCATTTCTAATTATACCAGCTGCTAGCAAGCACGTAACCACATCGGTGAATATCTAAATAACACTTGCACTAAGCTGGGGGTGAAGAAAGTAAGGCTTGTGCAAACGGGTGGTGAAGATAGTAAGGCTGGCGCCAAACGGGTGGTGACGATAGTAAGGCTGGCTCCAAACGGATGGTGAAGATAGTGAGGCTTGCACCAAACTGGAGTTGAAAAGCTCTGGCACGGGCTTGCTTACTGTCCCAGTCTCTGCCGCGCCTTATCCAGAGACTGCTTGACAAAGTCTTGAACGAGATCCCTCCCATTGGTCCTCTTCGACATCCTCTCAGTTTGGAAGTACGGATGATCCTGTTAAATCGTTAGTACATTTAGGCAGTGCTAGGCTTGTAAAACTTACCACAAGCCACTCAGGTTCGATGGCGGTGACGACCTGCAAGTATTGCTTGGAGCTGAGCACGTAAGTATTGTATACGACCCATTCGTGCCCGGCTCTTAGCAGGGCACTTTCTGGATGGAGGAGTGCGTCCTGGTTTTGGTGGATCGTACGATAGGCGTCTTCACCCTTATGCTTAATAGCAGTTTGATGGAAAAGGCCCATCGCAAGAGACTTGCGGACATTGCCGTCGTAGTCATCATCGACGGGTGCTCCCGTGACGAAGTCCGTGCCAAATCTTTGGATAAGACTTTCCATGACATGTTCCCTAATCGTCAAGACCTCCTCTATTACACGCTGGCTGATGAAATGGTCCCTGCACCACCGAGCCATATCGACCTTACCCTCGATTTTAGTCCGCACGTACGCATGTATAGCGTTAAGGTAAGTAAGGTGGTCGGACAATGGATGACCAAATCGCCTCATCGCTATATGGGCAACATGTTGGATTACGTGCGGTCGTAGGAAGATCGACTGCTGCGTACTGGCAGCGGCGGCGATGGTAACTATCGCAGGGACCGAGCGGTATTCCTGTGCTGCTTGGATAGCGTACAGCCAGACGGGGTCCAACGAAAAACGGACAGCAAGTTTGCCTTGCGGCGTAAGAGACACGGCATCATTGATAAACCCCCTTGCTGGAAGTTAGTATTGTATTATATAAAGGTAGCCGGAGGGGTTCAAATATTAACTTACAGATCTTTCAACTCAGTCACGGCGCGTAGAATGTACTCGCGCGGGGGGTTGTCGATGAACTGCAGCGCGAACAAGTCCTTATGCCCAGTATGTAACATTTGGAGGATAACTGACTTCATCTCCTGGCATAGAATTGCTGGGGGCGCTGACGGACGCATCATCGTATTGAATGCGTCAGCGGTATATAGTCTGAAGCAACAACCGCCTGGCGTACGCCCGGCTCGGCCTGTTCGTCGGGCTGCTGAAGCCTTAGAGATGCGCGCTATTTGCAACATCTCTGCACGGGCACGTGGATTATAGACGTTTACCCTTGCTAGGCCAGTGTCGACGACGTAAACGACGCCGTCAATCGTTAGGCTGGTCTCGGCAATGTTGGTTGTAAAGATGCACTTCCTTACGCCAAGAGCAGCTGGGGCGAACACACGTCGCTGTTCGTCGGCTTCGAGCGCCGAATACAGGGGCAGCGGGTCGAGCCAGGCATCTTGTTCCTTGAGCATTGCGCAGGCTCGTTGAATCTCGTCTTCGCCGGCGAGAAAGACCAGAATGTCACCCTTATCCAGGTTTCTGTGAATATACATAACCGTTCTAAGGGCGGTGTCGAAATAGTTAGGAGTTGCCTCCGTAAGATAGCGAAGTATAACAGGGAACGTTCGGCCGGGGATGGTGAAGATGGGCGCAGCAAAATACCGCTGGAACTTTTCTGCGTCGAGAGTGGCGGATATAATAATAATCTTAAGGTCCGGTCTTCCCTTTACGACCACCTTAAGGAGGGCCATGAGGACGTCGGTAGCGACAGTACGCTCGTGGGCTTCGTCGATTATGATGCAGCTGTACTTGGCCATTTTGTGGTCGCCAAGTACCTCCGCGAGAAGCAGACCATCCGTGACGTACTTCAACCTGGTCTTCTCGTTTGACTGGCCGTCGAACCGAACGCCATATCCGACTTCCTCGCCCAGCTTTACGTTCACTGTAATATATTAGGTCAGCAATCCTATGAATGTTTAATGGAAAGTACTTACTTTCTTTGGCCACATGTGCGGCAACAGAAGATGCGGCCAAACGCCTGGGCTGCGTACAGACGACGAGCTTGCCCTTTGAAAGCTCCTTATAGAGCACAAATTGCGGGATCTGGGTGGTTTTACCAGAGCCAGTATCACCTGTGAGAATCATGATCTGTGATTTCTCATAGGCGGCAAGGAATTCCTCCCGCTTTTTAGTGGCGGGGAGGTCCATGCTACCTTGCATCGTCTTCAGCGTGTTGGCGTCCATGATGATGCTGACGATGATGGTGGTGGTGACGATGATGGTGGTGACGATGGTGAGGATGGTGAGGATGGTGAGGATGGTGAGGATGATGTTGATGTTGTCGATGTTGTGGTTGTGCTTGTTGTGGCGGTATTGGTAGTGGTTGTTGTGGTGGTAGGGGTACTGGTTGTGATGGTTGTGGTTAAAGAAATTTGAAAATTTTGCTCCCGTGTTGTAGAAAATTTATGCCTGGGTACATAGGTAGCTATCGCATAGGATATAAGCGCGTTTCTCGGTTTTGATATTCCCACGTTCTTTGGGTAGGTACGTATAAAAGGGCTGTATGTAACGTACTTAGGCACGTAGCAACACAAAAGTAAGACATAGATATTTATAGAGCTATTTAGATAAGCATATTATAGGCAGCGTACATATGGCTATAGCAGCATGTGGTAAAGACGACTTTAATTCGTAGATACCCGCTAGGTCTACTGCCTGATCCGGGGAGAGTTATGGTGAATATGTCGCATTACCTATGTCACTCACAGCAAGGCTCTCGTGCTGGATGCAATTCAATACTTGTAAGGGGCAGCTACATTCGTTACGACCATACGTATTGTCCTAGACTTTGGTGTGTGAAATCACTAAAAATTGAAGACAGCCCCTATATAACCAACCCATTAGTCAGGCATTGCCCGAATCATTCTGTTCGCCCTTAGCCACCTTGCCCTTCCTGCTACCCCTTTCTTGGTCGCCTGGTTCCTCTGCTGCGAGGTCCGGGATACTGCCACGTACACGGACCGAAAATCCCCATGGTTGTATGCCAGGTGGCGCACCTTGGCCGCCTGGTACACGTGGTCGCACGCCTGTTTCGTTGTGGACGGTGGCGGGCTCGTCAAAGTTGGTGTTGGTAGGGTCGTCTTTGAGGACGGCTCCCCTGAACACTCCTCCCTGGAGTGCCTCTAAGACAGTTTCGTCCTCCTGGTCCTCCTGGGGCCTCCTACTCGCCTTTGGCCCCCCTTACCCTTCCTGCTGCCCCTCTTGGTCGCCTGCCCTCCTTTGCTGCTGCCAGGTCCAAAGCGCCGCTACGTTCACGGACCGAAAATCACCATGTGTAAGAAGCGGCGCTCCTTGGACGCCCCGGTATGCGTGGACGTACGAACGCTTGTTGTCAACGGTAGAGAACGTATTGCCGCCGCCGGTCGACAAGAAGTTGGCGGTGTTTAAGTTAGTGTTGCCGGGGTCGTCTCGGATGACGGCTCCTTTGAACCCTCCCCCCTGGAGGACCTCTCGGACAGTTTCGCCTTTGCAGGCCTGAATACGCCACCATCCTGCAGCATGTACCTTCGTTTGGTCGTCTGCATGAGCAGGTCCTGCTTTCCTTGGTCGCGGCCTTCCTCAGGATTCCAACAGTCCAGGACCGACTTTAGCCGGGCCGCCTAAGGTTCGACCACACTTCCTAGATCATTGGCGCCCGGGACAGCCGAAGTGCTCGTAGCTCGCCCCACACGAACCGGTTGATCAGCTCGAACTGCCCCGACCACCCGCCGCTGGCCGGTTCGAGCGGGATGGCCAGCGCCTCCTTCACCGCTACGGCGCGGGGCAATTCGCCCTGGAACGCGAGCAGGCTCAGCGTGCCGCTAGGATCGTCCGGCTTGGGCTCGGCAGTACGGGCTAGACGATGCTACACGATGCATAGTTAATAGTAACGTAAAATCTGTCAACTAAAATTCCTGTATTTAAAGAGTTGGTTTTATATACATCTTGTCGGCAGTTGGAGTGATTTGTTGAATGGGCGTTGGAAGGAAGTAAAGGGCTTTGATATGTGGCCCTAGGATTGCAAGGACAAAGGAGCTGAAGCCTATATGTGGCCGCTTCCCCTACCCCTAGACTAGAGAGCAACAGCAAGCGTTACGAGGTGGCAGCCTTAGCCTGTTACCTTAACGCCATACGCAGTAGATGGGATTCGGAAACGGGCCGGTCAAGGCTAGTAACATCGGTTAAGAGCTCACAATAGACGCCGCCTAGCGACGCGGAAACGAAAGAAGATTGGGAATATAGATTAATTCTCATATTGCCCTGGACGGCCCCAGTACACCCGTCCGGGAAAGAAACCGCGCAAGACGGAGCGGGGTTGTCATTGCTCCGTAGATATGGGACTCGAAGAAAGGGCTCGTGCCGCCCGTTGTGGTCCATAGCCGCTATCAGAAGAATGTACGTGTCTTGAGGCAAGACAGGCAGCGCAGTCGATGTCTCGATTATGGCATACAGAGTGATCGTCGCCAAGGCTCTCGAGTTTGATTCATTCTTGGGCAATTTGGGCCGTTTTCCGTGGCATGCATAGCAGTAGGGGCGCATGTACGAGAAATAGAACTGGGGAAGCTCACTGATGGCAGGAATTGTATTGCTAAGATATTAACTTTTCCGATCCAATCTCTACGCAAGGCTGTCCCATACTCGACCCGTTCCGGGCGCCGAACGACGATAAAATTCAGATCTGGGACCGCGTGCGCTTGGCGTTGAGTCAAGTATCCTCATAGTATAGGATTATATGGTTTCTCCATCTACTCCTCGTCGTCATCGTCGCCGGCGTCCGCCATGCTGGTATCCGCGGCTGCGGTGGCTGCGTCGGCAGGCTCCCCACCCTCACCCTCACTGCTACCGCCGGCGCCGGCGCCCGGACCCTTTTCTTCGTCCTCGTCACTGTCATCCAGTACGCCGCGTCTCCTCGACCGTTTGGCAGGCGCCCGCCGGGTATCGGCTTCATCATCCTCATCTTCGTCGTCCTCCTGGTTGGCCGCGTTATCCACGTCCATCCTGTCGTCGCGATCATGGTCGCGGCCGTTCATCCTGGAGACATCGTCGGCATCGGAGAGTGGCGAAGTCTTTCTCTCCAGGGTCCTCTCGGCCCTCTCCAGCTCATCCTCATCAGAGTCGCTATCAACCACGATCTCCGCGGACTTGTATTTGGTGGATTCCTTCTTGGAGGAGAGCTTGCGCTTCTTCTTGGGTTGGCGCTCCTCGCCAGATCCCTCGCCGTCCTCGGCCTTCTTCTTGCGTCGGCCGCTCCTGGGCTTGCCCTCTCCGCTCGGCCTCGCCTTCCTCTTCCGCTTAACCTTCTCTCCGGTCTCGCTATCAGTGGTCATCTCGGCCTCCATACGAGCCCTCTCCTCCTCAGCACGCTGTTCAGCGATCTGCCTATCACGGGCAAGAATCTCTTCGCGCTCTTTGCGTAGCTTCTCCTGTCGTTCTCGCTCCTGGGCCAGAGCCCTTTGACGCTCTTCTTCTCGGCGCTTGAGCATAGCGTTCCGCTCCGCTACGGCAGCCGCTAGCTTCTCTTTGTTCTTTTCTTCGTATTCCTTTTGACTCTCCATTTGCCGTCGCAGCTGCTTGCGCTGTGTGTTTCGAGCCATATTAGCTCGCTGTTCGAGGTCTGCCTTGGGGTATGGGGGTTGTGGGTGGGCGGCAATCTCGTCCAAAGCAACGATTGCAGCTTCCAACCCTTCCGAGGCCTCTTCAAGCTGAAGCAGTGTCCGCTGCGATTCCGGCACAGTGATAATGTGTTGGACCTGTTGAATCTGGACGAAGGCGACATTGAACTTGAAGTGGACTTGGTCAGGAGAAACTTCGAGGGCCTACGGTCGAGTCAGTTTTCGAAAACAAACAGAGTGATCGCTGGGCCTTACCTTCTTGGCATAATCCAAAGCGGTCTTGATGGCATCCAGATTTCGCTCGTGCTTACCCCTGTTTAGCCACGTGCGACCAAGACAGGCCAGGATGCCCGCATCGTTAGCTTTGCCCTCCTTTGACAGAGCGATCTCGTAACTTTCTACAGCTTTGGAGTATTGCCGTAACTCGGCGTATATGTGACCGATGTTGATGTAGACGTTGGCGTCTTTGACCGTCTCTCGGACCTTCAGAAACATAGGCAATGCCGCCTTGTAATCCTTCTTGTCCTCGACCAGGGCGATGGCGATGCCTTGGGCGGCATAAGCGTTCTTCGGGTCCAGCTGCAAAGCTTTGTCAAAGAACTCCACCGCACGTGTATAACCAGCTGAGCGTTTCTGCTTCTCTTGCTCGGTTTCCCGGCGCATCTCGCGGGCAGCCATGAGATAGATGTTACCCATCCCTACCAAAGCATATCGATCATGCTTGTCGTAGTTCTGCAGGGTATGCTTGTAGTGCCGTAGCTCGGGGTCCTCGTTAACGTTTCCAGACTTCTTGCGAGAGTTCACGCGGCCGAGGTACCAGCCATACAGCGCGCGAACTTCGAGATCGGAAGGGTTGTCCTGATACAGCTTAGCGACAGCATCAGGCCCCTCCTTGTTCGGGTTCTTGCGCAGTTTGATGTACGCCAGCCTTGCTTGAGCGTCTGTGTAGTCGTCATGGCGTTCAACAAGCTTCTCATAAACCTCCACAGCCTGATCCGTGAGACCCCGCGACTCGTAGCTCCTCCCGAGATTGAAGCTGATGGTGGTGATCAACGCATCTATGTCCCTATCCTTCTCTCCAATCCGTATGCAAGCTCCTAAAGCAGCCTCGAACATTTCACTGGCGAGATCGTGCTTTTCAGCCTCCGAGTAAAAGCAGCCGATATTGTTCAAGAGCTGAGGCGGAAGCTTCTTCCGCAGAGCAGTCCGAACAGCCGCTTCATCGTCAGCATCAACGTCTGTAGGGAACTCCGATGCTGCTTTTTGGTCCATCTCGAGTTGCTCGACCTGCTGAAGGCACTGAAGGGCCTTCTCTGGATGGTCCGTCTCGTAGAGACGAGCGAGGTTCAACAACACTGCTGGATCCGTCGTCAAGTGCTTTTTGGGGTCCTTCCAAGCTGTGCGGACGTGCTCCAGATAGTCGATCGCCTTGCGGATTTCGGCCGATTTATCTTCTTTGACAGCAGCGTACTGGTTCGCGAAGACCTCCTCGGCGTAAATGGTGCCGAGAAGAATCATGGCTTCATAGTTACGCTCGTTCTTGCTGCCAGGCTGGATGATCTTCTCCAGGCGAAGCTTGGCTTCGCCGAGGTCATTGTTCAAGACGGAAAGCTGAGCAACTCCGAACTTTGCAGGGAGATAACCTCTCTCTAGCCCACCCCTGGCTTCGTCCGCGCGACGGTAGTAGTCGGTAGCTCGTTCCACATTGCCGCTGAAATGCTCCTTCCGAGCGAGCAGGTACCAGCCGTCGCTCGCTATCGCATTCACATCCGTGTATTGAATCGCCCTGTTTGCTAAGGATTCCACATGGGCGAGGTCCTTTTTAGATAAAAAGTAGCCGGCAAATGTGGCACAGGTCAAGGGCTGGCTCTTGTCGGTCTTGAACGACTTTTGGGTGTACTCCGTCATGGCCTTCTTGTAAAGCCGAACGAAGTCTGGGCTGTTTAGAGGGACGCGGCCGCTGGCGTCCAGGTAGTAGAGTCCTAGAAGAATATTGGCGACCTTTGAGTCGGGATTGATCTCGAGAGACCTCTCCCATGCCTGCTTCGCGTCATCTTTGAAGCCGAGTTGCCAAAAGCAGCATCCAATGCCGATGCGAGGGTCGGGGTCTACCAGATCAGGCATTCTTCTGAGAACGTCTTGATACGCCACCAATGATTCCCTATATGACCCGAGCGAGAAGAGAGCCCTGGCCTTTCCCAGCAACGCCAGCATATTCTTTCCCTGCGACACCTTACTCGCTTGGTCGAATGCTTTCAATGCGCTCCGTAGCAGATCGGCCTTGTCTTGCTCAATGTTGCCGGCGCCGGCTTTAGAAGGGGCCTGGAGGGAGGCCTTCAAAAGCTGAAGGACACCACGAGCCAAAAACAGAGGTGGGAAGGCCGGGTTGATACGCGAAGCCTCGTTAAGGGAAGAGGTAGCATGCTGCAGGTAGTAATCCTTCGTCTTAGCTTCGGAGGCCAACACATTTTCGGGAGCGACACGCGGGGCCTCTCGACTCTTCCATAGGTACATCCAGCAGAGACATGTGATGATGCTGAGCTTCTCTTTGGGGTTATTGTCCTGCATGGCATTGCCAGCGCGGATCAACATCTCGATGGCGTGATCGATCTTCTTCTGCTTCGCGTAGGCAAGCGCAACCGTCATCCAATATGTGCGAGCAGCACGCTCGTTTTCGAAGAGGGTACAGAGTTCGGAGGGGTCATCGACAAGGTCCTCCAGGTCGATCTCGACAGCTTCGTCTTCCTGGTCTCCTTGGACAGGAATATCAATGGCGCTCGGAATGTCGGAGAATCGCTTGCTGACTGGCAGCCCTGCGGAAGATCCGTTAGAAGCGCCATTGAGATTGCCGTTACGCGTCGCTGACATGGTGAATGCGCTGTAGAGGCAGGCAGTAGAGCCGGCGATGGTGAAGTGAGGGAGAGACAAGGATGACGGGCGCGGTCTAATCGGTGAATCGATAAGACGCGATTGATGACTAGAAACCTTTGACAATCATTTCCAAAGTCGAAGGTGTTCTTGGAGAGAGAATCTCATCCGAAGAGTACAAAAAAATTCAGGCCTTAGTTGAAATGGGTGTCGACAGCCGGCAGAGAATTAACTGTAGATGTTAATGATTGAAGGAACGTTCAACTTTGATGGAACATTACTAGGTTGAGACGCGGCAAGGCTTCCTTCTCTGGATAATTCAAGCCTGAGGCTGAAGAACAGAAATGTGGAACTGCCAATGACACCCCTGTGCCCTCGTTTTAACGTACTGAGGAACGAAGGGAGTGGCACGAAGCGTTATTATGTGGTCCATCCTTTCCCTTAGAAACGGATTTCCTAATTTGGAGTTTTAGCGCGTCCTAATTACGAAAGTACAGTAAAGATAAGCACACCATGAGGTCCGTGCGTCTGGGCCTATCTCCACGACCCTGCCAATTTGTACGCCCCGTGCGAGACCTTGGATCTTAACCTGACCTCATCGTCGACTTAGCTAACTGTATTGCAACTGTCGAATTGGAAAAAGGGGATGCCGGAGCGTATGAGGCGCAAGAGGCCTGCCCTAGGAGGCCGAGTAAGCCGAAATACGCTCCGGCCCCCCTTTTTTTCCGGTATTAGCAATGATGAAGCTGTTAAAACGAGGGCTTAATATGCTGCGGCGGCGCCGCGGTAGCCTCACGTCTGAAATATAGTTAGGTACTTCAAGAACTGATGCGCACTCTAATTAACCAATCCATCATCTGTCACTCTTTGCAATCCAGTCTTTAAAAGTCTTTCAAAACATTTCCGAACACTGCTACCCTTTCCACGCTAGAAATGGCATGATCATTGTCGGAATACCTATGCCAATCCCATAACCTAACGAAATTACATCCGATTTGGATAGCCCATCTGCATCCGGCAAAGGTGTGATATTATAACCACCAAAATCCCCGGCCACCCAGGACTCGCGGCCCACGTGCTTGACCAGGTTGGTAATGCCGAGACCAGACGTAAAGAAGACCTCGTCGAAGGCATTCGTCGAGTTACGCCCACCCTGCGAAGCGCTAATCGGCTCACCCGGCGCAACAGCCAAAACCTTCTTCCCCTTCCCACCATCATCCACACCGTCATCCTTGGTATCTCGGTTGGCGATTTCAGCCCCCTAGACCGAGTTATCACCAATCTCTGTCTCGGCTTCAAACCGCAAGAATTCGTCGTAAGCATCCACCATGCGCTTTTCCAGCCCTGGTAGGCGACCACGTTCGTTCAAGAAGTCCGGATCGTCCCCAACGTCATCCAATACCTCGGCACCCCCAGCCATGGCAATAATGTTGCATAGACCCCATTGCATTTCGAAAGCCAGCTTCATGTTCTCGGCATACTTGTTCTGGATGCTAATATAGAATAGATCGCCAGTCTGGACAGCCCAGCCCGACGTTCTGGCCCAGGCAAAAGGGTTGGAATCGGGGAGAGTTACATCCCCACAATGGCCGCGGAACGCGGCCAAGAACTCTTCTTTTGACCTTCTTAGTGGTTCCCGAGGGGCTTTGCCACGAGGTCGATCCCTCCAAACCATCCAGTGAAACTGGAGCTTGAGCTGAATTATTTCGTCAGGGTCCTTGGGAATGGTAGTAGTGCCGAGGCATTTGAGCGCGAAATAGGGCTGGCCCCACCAATCGTGAAGAGTTGGGGAGAGTGATATCATGTTCCATTTCTTGTCGCTGATTCCCACCCTTGACGCAAAAGCCTCCCACATTTGGTCGCCTTTCTGCTCAGTATTGCCGGCCATGTAAAGCTCTGCTGTATCGCTCAGGTATTGTGCTGCTTTCTTCGCGTTGGCGCTGTAGGGGAAAATATGACAGACCTCGGGTCTTCCCGTCTTGCTAAGGATACACCTAAAGTTATCGAGTTCTCTCCGCTTCTCAGCCTGTGCCACATTCTTTGGCCGCTTCGCGAGGACTATCCGTACTATTAGATACCTTAATGGGGACTCTCTTATGTCAGTTAGAAGACTTACATATCTTTGCCAAGTACGGAAGCTTTTGAAGGCCTTCCAGGATGGTGTCTATCCCTGCGTGCTGCGTGTAGAACCGTAGACTAAGGAGGTCCATATTTACCAGGGCAGCGACCTGGATATCGGTGAAGGGCTTATATTCGGCAATGCTTTTGCCAGTTAAGCCCTCAAAGCGCTTTTTCCAAATCGCCTCAAACTGGTCAATTAATGCTAGCCGCTCCTCCATCTCGTCAACCGGCAATAGGCTGGAGGCACTCTCGGTTTCGGGCTCGGTCGTAAGAAATCGTCGAAGGGCATCGCGTTTGAGCCTGTCCTGTAAAGCGGTTGTGGATGCGTCGAACTTGTCAAATAAGGCGCGTAAGCCGTCGTTGGTTCCTTCGGCCTCCATGGTTGTCGGGTTGCAGATGTTCTAGAATCAGGAGAAAAGAACAAATTTTGCCAGGTTGGGTTTGTCCTAAGGACGGGGAAAATAAATATGTGTGTGGGTGTACAAACCACGTGCCAAAAGACAGGGCTAGTCAGCTAAAGGGTAATACTATTACTATGTTATCAGGCAAAGTTTAAGACAATGTGTCAGCCATCGATCTGGTTTCTCTCTCCAGTCCTCCATAAAGCCCTTCAAGCGGTCCTCTAGGTGATTCTAAGATCGGTCTGGTCTTACACTCCTAGGAGTTTCTGGCTGCAGTCACATATTACATCGCGCCCTCGCAAGGCCGCTGCCACGGTCTTCTGCAGTCTGTTCGCACCGCTACAGCTGGTCTGCTAGCCTGCCTACTTTTTGGTCTCTGTACTTTCTTCGGTTTTCATTGCCGTCTGGTTCTCTATTGAACTCTTCCGACTACGTTACCTTGGTGTTTGGAATCGTCTTGCGGGCAGTCTTAAGCACTAGTTTAAGTTCACGCTAAAGCTACTTTGTCATGTACCTCGCCGTTCTTGTTACCTTGTCATTAAAATTCGTGCTTTTGGTCAAATGGTGGAGGGCATCTTAGGTTCTAGTCTGAGAGGGCTTGAGTTTAGGCTGCGTGGTTTATACTGTCGAGCTTCAGTTGTTTAACGATAAGTTTGGGCTCCGTATTCGCGTTCTAGCTCCACAATATATGCGGTTTCGATGGTTTTGTTTTCATCACGGCGTAGAAAATAGGCTAATGTTTAAACATAAACTAGGAGATGGAACGAGGAAGGTCTCGACCATCAGGCTATATACATAATTAATGCGTCTCTGCGTTGGCTCCAGATGAAAGATATAAATCTCTCAACTGGGTTCCCAGGCGACACCGACATGGAGGTGCAGAGTCCGTCTTCTATCGCCCCTAAGAATACAGGAGTCCAAGAAAGCACAGGAGCGGCAAAGGAAACCCCTAGGCAACCAAAAAGAAAAGAAACTGTCGGCAAATGCGTTGCAATTCTTGAGACTAAGGGGAGTAGATTGCTTGCTCTTCTGTCCTACAATTGGGGGTCGGGGGGAGCAGCCACATATAGGCTTTATCTCCTTGTCCTTGCAATCCTAGGGCCACATCAAAGCCCGTTTATTCCTTTCATCACTCTTCCAACAAATCACCTCAACTACTAACACGCCCACATGGCCCTAGGGTTGCCATGAAGCCATTCAGACGTCGCCGGCGCTGTCAAGCCTCCCAAAAATCTAATTCGTCCGTCCTCCGTTCCGTCCAACCTCAAGTTCCGGGGGGGATAAAGTGCACCTCCGAATCCTTCGCCATGTGACCTTGTGATGACCTCGTCGATTTTCTGTCGTCAATCTCCAGCGTTCCGATTTCCTCTCTCGCGTTCTGATTTTCTCTTGTTGACGTTGCTACCGAATGGCAGACTTCCTCGTTGATTTCTCTCTCTCTCAAGGTCCTCTCTGGTCCTCTCGGACGTCACCGCGTCGACGACCGTCTGCGCTTCAAATCGACCCACGTCCACTGCGTATGCAGACGCTTCTCTCTGGACCGAAGCGATTAAGGGAGCTTCAAAACCTTCTTCTCTAAGGTTGAGCCGATTCTCTGCAGTCCCGCTTCAAAGCGCCCTCACGCTGAGCCTGCTGTTCCTGCCGTCGGACCTGCCGCCGAGCCTGTCGCCGAGCCTGTCGACGAGCCTGCTGACGAGCCTGTTGCCGAGCCTGTCGCCGAGCCTGTTGCCGAGCCTGGCGACGAGCCTGTCGCCGACCCTGCCACCCTACTCCAAGCCCTCCGTACCGAAGCGCAGCGGTACCTCGAATGCAACTCAAAATGGGTGGATCGGGATGCCAATTTTCTGCCGTCAGGAGTGCCAAAAGACGTAACCAGAAGATGCTACCATGTCGGCAAAAGCGTTGCAATTCTGGAGACTGGGGGGAGTAGGTTGCTTGCTCTTCTGTCCTACAACTGGGGGTGGGGGGGGAGCAGCCTCAACTGCTGACAGAAACGAAAAATAAACACCCGAAGAAAAAGTAAACCGGTTTAGACCCCCGGAATGCGAACCCTCTCGGCCTTGCCCCGACACATGATGGGCCCGAGCGCGGTTGCCGCTACCGCCTTCACGGCCGCTACTACCGCCGCCGCCGCCGAGATCTATCCCGGACCCCTCGTCCGGCTCCCGCCTCCGCCTGAACGTCCGGCGGCACCATCGTATGAGATTTGATAGTGTCCCGCCTAGTGTGGGGCCTCCCATTTTTCAGATTCGATAGTTATGAGCCCTTCCCGCAGAGGCTACCGTGTTACGTCCACATTCCGTTGTCGCCAAGTCTTCCATGCACTAACCCCGTTATCCGCCAAGCCCCAGAGCCAGACTAGTACTGGCAGTAAGGCGTTCGATTCCAAGCTCGACCAGAAATCAAAGGCTGACTAGAATAAAAGATCATGGATTGATCAGAATAAGAGGTCCCCATTGGCCAGAGATAAGGGTGAGAGGAGGGATCGACGCATGCCAACAGTGTACTTCCAGCTTCGAGTGTCTTTCAGCTGGGGGGTGAGATCTGATAGTTGTCCCTAGTGTGGGGCCTCACATTTTTCAGATCCGACAATTCGCCAACCGCCCCGACCGCGCCGCAAAAGGTATAGGCACCCAGGCGAAATGTCTTGGCCACCTTGCGCGGCAACCACAAGACCTGGTCGGGCGTGGGCCACCCGAAGAATTGCGCCGTTCCGACGAGGACGCCCAAGGTGCCAATGGCTTCAAACGCCATCTGGGTGTTGCCTCAGTGGCCGGTGAGTGACAGCCGTAAGAGCTCTATCAGCTCGCGCTGGGCGGCCGCCTGCTCCCGCTGGGCGGCCAGCATCTCCTCAAGCAAGGCGACGAGCCGCCTGCCCGTCTCCTCCGTCATTGGAGGCATCACCGGGGCTCGAACCCGGATTCGGGTCGTTGTTGTCGTTGTTGTCGTTGTTGTCGTTGTTGTCGTTGTTGTCGTTGTTGCTGTTGCTGGTACCTATATATCTTATGTAAAGGTTGAGATGGAGGGCTTCGTGAATGAGGGTTGGGATTGTGATGATGAGGATGTGGGAGTTGGCATGATAGCGCGAAAACGAAATCCACGCCCACGGATCTCTCTTTCCCTTGCGATTTCGTCGAAATCGCGAGGAAATACATCTAAATAGTTAGTATACTTATGAAGATACGCAAAGCTAATATGTAGGATTTATAGAAAAATAAAGGTGGCGGTTTACATACTTGTAACGATAAGAATGTCTCCAGGAGCGCCATCGACCGCTCGGAAAAGTTCTTGCATATTCGTGAATCGTATGCTCCAGATCTCGTTATCGTCTTCTGGTTCTACCAAAGTAGGCATCGGCGGAAACGCCGACATAGACATGATAAACTCGTCAGCTGCACGGTGGTCGTAGATCAGAAAAGAGAAGAAAAGAGAGGGAGTACAAAGGCCACGGGTTACTTAGGCAAAAACAAAAAACTTCGCTGCCGTGGGTCCTGAGCAAGATTGAGTTCCTTCCCGACCAGAACAGGCAAGGCAAGGCAGGACCAGGTTCCAGACGGGGCAAGGGACAGGTAAGCCCAGAACAACGCGGTTCTCTCATGGGAGGGAGGATCGAGACGCGGAGGATAGAAGGGTTATGCCTTCCCTTCTTTTTACCTGTCAAGTTCAACGTAGGCTTTTAAT
The DNA here is from genome assembly GCA_004155035.1 of Monosporascus sp. 5C6A. Lineage (NCBI taxonomy): Eukaryota > Fungi > Ascomycota > Sordariomycetes > Xylariales > Monosporascus > Monosporascus sp. 5C6A. The sequence continues at coordinate 946,840 of QJOB01000001.1, forward strand.
ATCTGGGATTTTCTTAAGTTTACGTGCTGGTTCGGGTAATACTTAGCTATTCGGTAAATCGAAACCTTTGAGATATCACCGCCGCAAATCGACAGTCTTAAGCGCTCCATAGTTGGTCCCGTGGACATCCTTTCCGGGGAAGCATTATAGAATGACATGTTGGCGGAGCTCGTGGACAAGCCAGACAGCAGAGAAAAGGGAGGAGCGAAACAGCATAGGAAGGTACGCCCATTAGGTCGTCATTAGCGTCTCAAAGTCCAAAAGCAGGCCGCAAAGGGGAACAAGATAGCAAGAGCCACTCTGGAACCTTAGGAACACAGTAAAGCACGCTTCAGCTCCTGCACAGTCATGCTACGGAAACTGAGCTTACTAGGTATCTGCCTACCTTAGGTAGATAATTTCACAAAGTAAGGTAGGTAAGGTACATGTGGTTGCTTTCGCGAAAAACTTCATGAACGGGATATGCCAACCTGATACGCCAACACCTAGGCCAGCTAAGTTGTATCGGCGACGACCTTGAGCCATGTGAGCCATATATTATTGCTAGCAGGAAAGGGTCGTCAGGAGTTAGGAGCCCATGCTATAGAGTTTGAGGCACTAAGTTCTATTTTTAACCTAGGTAGTGATAATAAGCTATCGACTTGTCGTAGCCCAATATCAATGTCGAGGTAAGACAGTAACTACCAGGGGCGGTTTAGTTGAAGCACCTTCCACTCCATCGACTCTTCCAATATGGTACCATTCTTGAGGGATTCTAGGATACACCTGGCGTTCTCCTCACACCAATCTGCGCTCTCCTCACACCGATCTGCGTCTCGTCGGGCCTTAGCTGCTTCCGCCATAGCCCTTTCGCGGTGAGCGGGATGGTTGTCAACCTCCCCAAACCGATCTACGAGCGGATACGATTTAGCTACGAACCGATACGATTTAGCTGCGAACCGAAATCCTTTAGCTGAAAGCAGAAAACCATCAGCTACTACCCGCTCCAATTGATCCAAGAGCCAACCACATATCATACGAAGCAAACGACGCGTTCCCTTAACCAAAGCAGACCGATACCGTCGGCAGAATGGCCGCAGCGAGCGTCGGCCGCTTGAAGTCTGATTGCAAGTCTGCGACTGCTGCTGCATACCAAGGATCGCCGCCTCAATCCGGTTCTGGCCGGCTTCCAGGCGCTCCAGGCGGGTGATGACCATCGTCTCGAAGGCGGCTCCCGTGCTAAGATCGCCCTCCGCCGGGACGACAGGCAGGATTCCCACACACTCCTCGTACTCGGGTAGTAGAGTTCCCGTTGGCGTTGCTCGCCTGTTTCTTGGTCAGATTTGCGCTCATACATATACCAAGGACCGAGAGTCCGAAAGGCTAGAGGAAGCAGTAGAGTGAAGAGGATGTACCCACTCAGACTTGGGAAAAGGTGGAAGAAGAAGTTCTAGATTCGTGGTGGAAGCGGTAGTAGGGTTGGTGTTGCTGGACGGCCCCACATGATTTTGGCTGATGGTGGTTAGGTGCGCGGTAACTGGTCGCGCCAGCTCTGGCGCTGGCTGTGCCTGAAGCGTTGGGTGAACAGGTTCCTCTTGCATCGTCATGGTCCGGCCGGCCCCGTCCCGCCCACGTGCTGTCGATAAGTCCTTCTCCCAGATTGGGGCAGCTCTCCATCGATCAATCGGCTCTCCGTAGTAGGTGAAAGGGAGACGAGAGTAGGATCCCACGCACAGGAGCGAGATAACGCAAAGTAGCACGGTAATTGTGATGAAGAAAGGTGAAGACCAGTGAATGGCATACGGGCTTGCTAGTCCTGGAAGCCCTTGCGGATTAAAGGTTGATGGATTAATTGTAATTATGTGGAGGATCGTGGGAGAGCAGATGAGCTCGTAGGTGTAGGCCCAGCTGGGCTTTTTATGTCCTGCCTACCAAAGCTTACCGAGTCTACGCAAGGTTTGCAGAACTTCTGATGCCCTGCGTGCAAAGCTTATCCATGGTCTGCAGGAAATAGAGTTCACGGCGTGGCTCGAGGTGATATGTATCTTACAGGTTACGGGTACAGAATATAAACGTCTTTCTTAGAGCATTGCCACTAGTTATATACGGAGTTAAAGCATTTTAAAGGGGATTTACGCCAGCCATGTAGCCAGTTAAGCAGCCAAGATATATATAGCATTTTAAATAAACACAGCTGCTGCAACTAAAGGATAGTGCCGCTTCGACGGAAGAAGCCCGACATCGACGAGCGGCAGGGCTAATGGTGATACCGGCTTAACGATGCTAGCTATGGAAACCCTGCAACTAGCAGCATACCCCTAGCTTACATCTTATTGTAAAATATATGATATAAAACTTTTTTCAACAACTATTCAAAATAGAGTTATATAACAATAAATTATTGTCTGACCCTGCCCAACCGTGGAGCCAGCGGGCATAAGGTTCATCAGAGTCGAAGCTAGTCGGCAACAACTCGGATTCAGAGGAGACGGGACTGAGGTATACAATCTATCCTAACCGTGAAAACCTTTGATCAGTCATCGTGTTCGAAGATACGGGGTATAGTATCTACCGTGCAAATCATATCGTGTAATGATTTTCTGTGTATTTGGCTCAGCCTGGAAAATAAGGCTTGGACCTATATCAACCTTGCATACCCATTTGGTTTGGCCATAGCCAGTGCCAAGGCCAACACGGCTGCCCTGCATATCGTCGGCCTCAAGCACTGCTCCGCGCCCAGTCGCGGTTTTCTCGTTAGAGAGGTTGACGTAGTGGTCAGTGTCCAGAGTCGAAGTCGAGGACACAAAAGAGAATAGCTTAGGTTTTCCCTCGTTACAGAGCTTCATTGCGTCGATAGTGGACAGGACGTTTCTACGCATCATCTGCTCATAGCGAGCGATCTAATGAACATATGCCGCATTATGGACGAAGATATCCGCTATCTCGGCGACGTGCTTCCAGCTGGCATCGTCAAGTCCAAGACGGGCTTGGACAGGTCACCAACGACACAGGAGATCCTATCGGCCCATGAGTCCTGCCACGAACCATAGCCTTTGAGTGACCTCGTGAGACCATCCTTCGCGAAACTAAGTTGCTTGGCTCCACGGATATGCGCGATGAGCTTGGTGTTCTCTCTGTCAAGAATGTCCTTGACCAGGTAGGCGCGTAAGAAACCTGTGGCACTAGTGAGGAAGAACGTCGCACCACTTGATGGGCTCAGGGCCTCTGGATCCGCGCTCTGATACTCGGCGTCCAGTGTGTTGACCAGCTCGTCAAGCGACTTGGCGTAGGCTGTTTCGGCGGCCTTGTCGACTGTGACAGCCTGACCACTGCGCAGACGGTCCACCTGGGTGCTCAAACTCCTGAGAGCGGGATTCGCGTAAAGGACGCCGATGGTGATGTCAGCGCCCAGGTTCTTGCGGATGTTGAGCAGGAGCTGCTGGGCCAGAAGACTGTGTCCACCGCAGTCGAAGAAGTTCGATTCGGGCCTAGGCTTGGTCAGCTTTGATCTGTAGAGCATTGCTCTGGCCCACATACTTGAGAGTCTTGGCGTTGAGACCCGGGAGTAGAGTCGACCACTGCGAGGATGGTCTTCTCCGTCTCAGACAAGGCCTGCCAGCTCTTTCGATCCTCTTTTAAGGCATCCTCTATCATCTCAGCAGCATCGGGGAAGGGCAGATTGGGGGAGTCGACCTTGCCGCTCGGGTTAAGAGGGAGCTTCTGTAGCATAATGTAGATAGAGGGCACCGAGTAAGCCGGGAGGCGTGTCTTGAGGTGATCTCGCACCTCGGCTTGCATACGGCGGAAACCTCCTAAGGTAGACCATACTGGATCCCATCTCAACACCCTTGTCTTCGATATCCACGTGATTCCGGGCCTCCAACCAGCGCTTCCATTCAGCAATCTCGGGAACAATATAGCTAACAAGCGTCGGCTCCTCGTTACGACCTCTCCGAATAAGAGTCTTGCAGTCTCGGATCAGGGGGCTGCCGCTCAGGTTGGTATCGATTTCGTTAAGCTCGATCCGAAACCACGGATCTTGACCTGAGAGTCGATGCGGCCATACACACGCACGGCTCCCGAGGGGAGATACTGGCCAAGGTCTCCTGTGCGGTATAATCTGTCACGGGGCCCTGATAAAAACGGCGCCACGGCTCGCCCTTGTCGTTGGCCTTATCGGCTTCCATCCACTTGGCGTTATCGACAAACCAGTTATCGATAAACTTCTCCTTATTCTTATCGGGATCGCCGAGGTAACCTTCAGCCAAGCCAGCCGCACTGATATACAGCTCGCCGACCTCACCAACGCCGCACATCTTGGTGCGATCTCTTTGAGAAATGACGAGGACTTGGACATCTTGCATCCCCAAACCCGCGGGAACAGTATCCCCGAGCGAGTCGAGAGCGCGGTCGGGTCTTCTGCGGCGGAGGGAACTTCAAAGTAAGACACTGCCCGGCTGGTCTCGGTGGTGCCGTACATATTCACTATAGAGCATGAAGGTCCTAATTGGCGAAGTGCCTTGCAGTCGCGGGTGGTGAGAACATCGCCGAGGAAGAAGACGTGCCGCAGGGCAAATCGTTATTCTATTAAAAACGGACGTCTTATCACCTTGAACATCGTAAAATAAAGCTAATGCTATGGAATGGAATGGTATAACTTGTATTAAACTAGAGGTGAAGAATGTAAGGCTCGTACCGAAACAGAAGGTGAAGAAGTAAGATAGTAAATAGTAAGGCTTGCGCCAGACTAGAAGGTGAAGAGGAGTAAGGCTTGCACCAAAACTGGAGGTATAAAGAATCTACCAGAAGTCATTCCCGGTTAGAACTGGATGACTTCCACCACGACCTCCACCACGAGCTTCGCCTCGAGCTCCGCCTCGAGCTCCCCCACGAGCGCCGCCGCGCGAGGATTCGCCCTTGGGCTGCCCACGCTTCATCTTCCGTTCCATAAGCTTCTCCCATAGCGGCTTTGGCGGGTCCTCGAAGCCTACCTCCTCCTCGCCTTTCAGCTTTTCTGACACGTGAATAACGTCGCTCGGGTTACCTTCGGTGACGAAGCCGAATTCGGCCGAACTCAGATTCCATGGCTTACTTTCAACCGTGTCTTGTTTGACCTCACGACCGTGAGCTTGCCACTCGTCGAAGAGATCATAATCACCCCAGCCCAACCCGACTCCTAGAGGCCGCTTGTGTATTTGTACATGGCCACCTGACGTTGCGGGATTTAATTCGGCGTCACTCCATTCCGGAGGTCGGCGGAAGGGTGCAAAGGAAATTGAGGCTTGCGCCTGAGTATTGGTATCGGACGGTTGGCCGGATCCCGACTCGCTACCGGATCGCTTCATCATGTCGAGCGCTTCCGGGAAAAGTTTTGCGGTATCCTTATATGGTGCATCCGTAGATTCGACGTCGCGCATCCGATTGACATTACGCGGATCCTTGTTCTTATTGGCCGGATCAGTAGCCGGCGCTGGATATTCCCATATAGTCCAGCCGTCTGCCTCCAGTTCGGGTATGCGACCCAGCTCGACACGTTTATATTCCATCCTCTTCCCCTCGCGAGCGCAAGGTTTCTGCATGAATATATGATGCTTGGCATCTTCCATTGGCCTGGGGTATTGTACCGAATGAAATTTCGTCGTTTCCCCGGAGCTATCGGTTCTAAGGAGGAAACGGTCCGTAACGCCCGCCTCGGTATAGACCTTGTCTAGGCTTTCGTAGTACTGGGCGAAGGCTCTTTCATGTTGGTCCGGGTCCTCTGGATTGTAAATCCACTCACGAGGGATAGTTCTCTGGGAAGACATCTCTTTTTTTTCTGCCGGTCAGCTATACCTTGCTTTACTATGAATGCATTGCATGGATTCGGCAATTATCATCACCAAGACGGTAGGAATGGGTGACTTACTGATGATTTGAATTTGCCTGCGTCTGGGTGTGTGTATCTGTGTGTGTGTGTGTGTGTGTGCATTTGTTGCGAGAGGGAGAGAGTAAGAGAGAGTGAGAGTATGTGTGTGTGTATGTGAATGTGTGAAAGTGTACAAAGTATGTGCATTTATGTATGTATGTATGTGTATGTGTATGTGGAAATGTACGCAAGCAATCAAAACGGAATATTTCCTTCTCAGATTGTTGACATACGCGTGTTGGCAGCTGTATACGTACAAGACAAGATAGGGGAGCGGATCGGGTAACCATATGTCAAATCATCCTTACTGCTCAAAGCACCTAAGGAAACCATAAATATAAACAGCCCGTCGTATAGAAAGAGATCACTACAATTCGTCAATATATCCTAATCGTGGAATACTATCAGTCTATTTACATGGAGACACCTGCCAATAAATTTAAATCGAAAGTGATGGCCGTGTGCATCGTGTCTATCCAGATGCCTATGGGCCGCACCAGAGTTCCCATGGAGGCACAGACCAGCCCGACCGAGCGGTGAACAAAGATCATGACAACTTCTCCAGTGGTGATGCCAGCCTAGTGCAGGTAGTGGGCAATGGTGTTGGATGCCTCCTCGTTCTAGCGGTACGTGGATGTCCTGGTTGGCGACCTTGTCCAGACGTCAGCAGCTTGACCGGGCGTATGACAGTCGATCCGGGGGGGTCTTACGTATAACTCTTGGTCTCGGTCACACAAGGCCTGTCGGGATGGGCCAGGGCATTCTTGTGGAATATCTCGTGGATTGCGCCGACGAGCCACTCCAGTCAAGGTCGACCGTGGGATCGGGGAGCTCGACCATCGTGGCGGTTGTGAGGGTATCGACACAATGCCCCTGCATCAAGCCCCTCCCCCGCGCATCGCCGAGGTGAGCCACATTGCTGAGAAGGTTAATGAGGCGACGTGATTGTTGAAACTGTGGTAGTGCCTCTTCCACATTCCAAAGCTTTACCGGCACATACTTTTTCCGTTCTCCCTTTGGGTGTCTGATAGGCTACCTTGCAGCACTGTGGATGAGCTCCTCAGTGAATCAGGGGCGACACAAGCGATGGCTCTGGCCGCACACTCCTTCCACCCAACCAACGTTTTCTGGGCCCCATGCTCCGTTTCTAGACAAGACATAAATGGACAGCAGTAACAGGAATCGGACAAGACCCCGTTTTCTGACTGGCCCAAACCGCATGACGTAACAGGTTGTGCGCCTCCCAGAAGTCCTGCGGCTTTGCTCGTGGCGTCTCTGACTTCTACACGCACGTACCTGCTTCACCGGAAGGCCGTCCATGGTTCTACACCTCTACTTATTCTCCGCCGCTTCGCATGAAGCAAACCCCTTTCAATTCCCAGTTCTCGTATGTCGACCGATAGCGCAATTGCCGGGCCTACTTCCTTTCTACTCCACAACTAACGCACAACTTTGGGAAAACCTTTTGACTTTCTGTATCATACGTTCATTCACATCCTACGACCCATAAGGTAAAAGAATAATTATTGGTGATGCTGTCGAGGTGTCACTTCAAGCTCGGCCAGCCCTTATCGACCGGCTTGCTTTCCCATTCAAATCATCGGAAGAAACAAAAGGACAAGCAAGTGGTGTCCATTCGATGGGACAAGCTACCTAATACTTATGTTCCGCGCTGCACTCCTTCGCACCGTATCTGCCAAAGGGATGCAGGAGCAACCACTCGACAGGGCAAGTCCAAATGGTGGATGGCATCGCCATGAGACCCAATAACCCCTTGGACTTGCTGCTTGTCGATCCGGAGTTCAAACGAATGGTATTTGAAGGCAACGCATTGCCATGCCTTCACCACTTGAGGGCTTAGCTCTAGATCCCATACGCCGCGCCAGGTGATATATGCACAGTTTTTCCCCGTCTGGTATATAAACGCACAGGCATTCCCCTTCGTGCCATTCCAGAGCACCAAAGTATGCAGTCTGGGCATTTGCAGTGCGGCAACGCCAGCACTGCATAGCAGATCATAAATCTCCTGGCGGCTTCCCATGTATTGTAGCAGTTGCGACGTTAGCGCCAGAGACTGCAGGTGCTGCCATGTCCAGGTTTGCATACAAGCTTGAAAGAAATCCTCGGCATTGACCATGTATGAGACAGAAAGTTGTTCGAGGTCGAGACTTCTAGAGGCAAAGGCCGCACCAACCCTAAGATCTATGATGCGGGCGACGTCCACTTGCAGGCGCCCGGGCCACTGGGCATTCCTTAATGCTATAGCAAGATCGTCGTTGAAATCTTCAAACACTGATAATGTCTTGAGAGTTCTGGGAAGGCTTTTTTGGACCAAGAGTAGGAAATCTGCAATCCACATGTCAGTGGTCGAACGTGTAGGTAGGATTTTGAGGTGGTGATGGATATCGTTAGGAATAGGAAACAATGCTGTAGGCATAAACACGTACCACGGTCTTTTATCATTCCAAACATGTGTTCCCATGCTCGCCATGGCTCGTAGATCATGTGTTCTAATCGACGAAGCTTCCCCAAAATAAGCTGCAGCGCTATGGAGGGAAGCCAACGACGGAGTTGTCGACGTATGACGAAGCATGTGACTGCGTCAACTTCAGGAAGTTCTTCTCGGAAGCGCAGGTTGGTAATTTGGAAGAGCCGCAGTATAGCTGATCTAGGAGGAGTCTTAACCTTCTGGCCATTGATCCAGCCATGACGTGGATCATGCCACCTGGAGCCAGTTTCCTCTACAGATGTTATGTCCTCATTACCCTCGTCATCGGAGGCAAAATGATAGTCCTTGAACCAGTGGTCAGAGTCGCTTGGAGAATGCGCGTTAAGTTCCAACGTCAAGTCATTCGCTGGCTTCCAGGTGCTAAGAACAGAAAATAGCTTCCAGATTCCTTTGCTGATGATGGAGTCATTATGTGATGTCCAGGAAAATGACTCCTCCCATTCGCAACATCGGCATGTATATTTTGGCAGCTCAACATCGAGCCAAATATGGTGAACGAGCTCCCTCTGCCGAATGATCATACGTTCGAAATCATCCAGGCAAAGTACTCGTAGCCTCAACCGATGGAAGTTTCTCTTCTCTATAAAGAGCTGCCATTCTTTGCAGACAGATGCAAAAGAAGCCCAGCCAGGATGCTTCTGATGTGTAATTGCCTCTAGAATCATGAGGCGAATCTCCACGGGCAGAGACATCCAGTATGAGGTTTTTGTTCTTGTCGAGCTGCGGAGTATCATTCCACGGCGTTTGATAACACTGTACCTGTCCGCCATGATGACAGAGATTTGGTGTATGGTAGTGAAAGAGAAGAGGAGATTGTTGGTTCGACGAGAAAAGTGTGATTGATTAGCTCCGGCCCAGGAGTATAATGCGCCGTTAGCCCACTCCGTGAAATCGAATTTCCGAGAGCTGAGAGTTAAAATGCCCTTGTTTTAACGTAGCGAGCTTGCGAACGAAATAGAACGAAGGGTTATTGTGTCGTCCATCCGCTCCTTTAAAACCCGATTTCCTATGTAGAATTTTAGCGGGCTGGCAATGATATGGCAGCACCCCGATGGTTGAGCCCTCATGGGTAAACACGGGCGGCTTCGTGATGGGTGACTGGCAAGTATCGTGCTATCATATCTTCCCATTTCCTAACAAGGAGCCCAGGGCGGCACAGCTATCTCTTTGACAATGGCCCAAGAAGAAGAGAACATCACCAATTCTCTCGCCTTTGGAGGTAACACAACAGCTGGGTACTACTGAGATTTATTGTATTGACAAGTTGTGGCCATTCGCTGGATGGCAATGTGGATGTTACCTATACGGAATCGGTGTAAGTCAACGACCCTTAGGCTTGGGTGTTCTCTCATGCGACGACGCTACCATATTTGAGTTCCCCTTCTTTCCATTCTCCAGGAGCGGTAGGACGTCTATCAAGATTTTCCGCTCTTCTCCCTGCAAGAGGAAAAGGCTTCATATTGAAGTAGGTAGTGTTTACCCGAGCACATCTTAGTCCTGGCCGGCGGCGTTTCGACTCCCTTCTCACCACCATCACGATATACCCGGAGCTTAAGGCAGACAAAATCCCGACAAGGTTTATCAATGCCCGAGGAGACACCGGGGTCCTTGCTTCCTGCTCGTTTAGATGTCAAGCCTCATGTAGGTTGTACTTGCCACCAAACTCGCCCTCTTAACGTTTAGAGCCTCCAGCATCTGGAGTTTAATGCTATATATGCAATGAGGGGTTAGGCTTGAGTCCACATCATACAGTAGCATCTTTCTGTAGCAGGCGGATTTTCGCCAGAGACCCAGTGATAAAGACCTAGACAATGCCGGACTCGCTCACCCCAATCCTGTCTGCGCCTCTGCTCTGCCCTCGTAAATCCAGCATCGAGTGTTGTCGTGGTCTAGGATGGGGTTTTTGTGGTCCAAGCTGGGGTCGCAGGGCCAGACGTTTTAGTTGCTCGTTGCTCATGACCGCTATGGCCATGCACGGCATGCTCGAATTCTACCTCCGCGGGCCCTACTCATTAAAACAAGCCATGGGCTGCAAAGTCTTTCCATAACCGCGTACCCGACCTGCTAGCCAGCTTCCGAAGAATCGAGTCCCGGTGGGGATAAATCTCCAGTCATCCGCATTAGTAGCCTCGGTGGGCCTAGGGGCGACGTCAGTTGGCAAGGACGGGCACCTCCGAAGCAGCATCGCCACCGACAACGCAAACGCAGCCTTAACCGGCCGTCACGACGAGAAGACAGCGAAACGAAAGAAGAAGTCACGGCCGCTGGTCCCGTACACATATTCAGAGACCGAGAACGCGCGCGAGAACCTGCGGTACTTCGTGGCCAACGACTGCAAGGGGCCGCCCACTTCGTCTTCGTTCTCAACGGGCCCACGGTCGCCGCGTCGACGCTGATCCCGCGGGGCCGGCCCAACGTGCGCGTGGTCTCGCGGCCCAACAATTGCTACGAACTCGGGGCGGGCGGGGAGGCGCTGAGCAAGGACGGGCTCTGGAAAGGCTAACGACCGCTTCATCGTGCTCAACGCTAGCGTCCGCGAACCCTTCGTGGCCTACTGGAGCGCTGCCCGCCGGAGCGACGTGTACCTGGACCACCTCACGGAGAAAAGTCAAGATGAGCTGTAGTGGCGTCCTCCCTTCTCACCTGTTATAGGTAGCTGGCGGGCTGGGCGGATAAACCACCTCGTCCCCGTCCCCACGCAGGGAACTAGCGGCTACCCACGAGGGCGAAAGTCGACGAATAGCTTGTGGGCGTGACGGCGAACCGCAGGCCGCAGATGCACGTACAGTGGATGATCTGGGCGACGGACTCGACCGGCATAGACCTCCTACTATACCCGCGGCGGGACGAATCATAGGGGGACGACGGAAGGCTGGCCGCCTTGCAGGGATGCTACGACGAGAAAGACATGGCGATAAGGGCCGAGGTGGCGGTCACGGCGGCGATCCGGGGAGGCCGGGTACAAGGTGGACGCCATGATGGCGGCATTCCACGGGGGGCCATCGGGGCAGGACTACCGCGAGAGCGAGACCGGGACGGCGCCGGCACGCTATTCGCCCGCGCTTACTTCGGCACCAACGTGCACCCCTACGAGACCGTCTTCTTCAGGGCCAACCGCGGCATCGATCCCCGCACCCTCTGCCTCCTGGTCGCCTGGCACCAGTCAGGGCACATGGGGAACGGCAGCTGGGAGGCCTGAGGTTCTTCGTAGCACGTCGGCACGCGCAAGACGGCGTGGGAGCTCGGGTGATGTTTGCGGTTATATGGATGGAAGACGTGCCAATTAGTTGTGCGGCAAAGAAGATATGAATGTCGAGCGAGTATCTATAGATGTAGGCAGTATTCAGGGCTCCGTGGTCAAACTTGCTACATCGAGTCAGCGAGGTATATTCACATCCTGAATTAAAGATAAGTAGGCAGCATCACCAGCCACCTACCTCGGCCGCCGGGTTTCATCTAATTAATTAAATCGTACAGTTAGAGGGAAATAATATCATGCATGGCAAGACGACATACGGGCTCGCCCCGAGGTACCTAAACTGTACTTAACCAAGAGCTGTTACGTACCTGGGATATTCAATGGAGCAAGCAAAGGCAGCAATTCAACCATGGACAGTCGAGGAAAGGTGTTCACACCTCAGGGTTCACAAAAACACACACTTCAGATCTGGACAACCTGACACCGACTCACGGGGCGGATCAACCTGTTGCTCTCATCCCACGATTCACAATAATAACTACAACCATGTTCTTTCTATGCCCATCTAATCCAACTATGAGCAAAGCGCTTCATTCGGTGGTATTATCGCCAACTCTGCGTTATTACATGCGTTTCCTCTGGGACCCCGTCACCTATGCAAGCGGCCGCCGGCCGAGAGCTCCAAGGCATTTCCCTGGTCGACATCGCTGCGCGAGGGAAAGAGCATGAGTCATTCCAGCCGAGCCCCCGTACGACATCATTACATGTAATGTCCCATCACCGAGAGAAGCGTAGCATTCCGTTCTATGCCCTCCAGGTAGCGACCACGTCTTCTCATGCTTGAATACGCGACGCCAAGTCATGTGTCAACTGCCCCAGCGCCGTTTTTGAGCATGCACGATCCGGGAAAGCTTCTACCAGACCACGACGATTGTCGCCAAAGAACCAATCTGCGACGGTATCCGAATAGCAACAGGTGTGCGTCAAGAGGGTATATAACGAAGTCAAACCATAAATACCCTATTTGGCGTGCTTTCGGAATGCAAGTAGATCCGAGAGGCTTCCTAGAGGGCAACCGTGCTTCAGGAAATCGTGCTGCAAGAGTTCGTCCGCAGAAGCACGGCTCTTAACATCAACGCACAGACACACGGACAGGAAGGCTTTGAGTTCCTTGCTAAGCTTCTCGGGCTTCTTGAGGCGGGGTGTGCCATTGGTTGCAATCAGATAAAGGGCCTTCAGGGGCTCTTCGTTGAGGTAGGGTGGCTCGGATTCGATCATCTCGATTGCCATGATACCCAGAGACCAGATATCCACCTTGGGGCCGTACTCCTTTTGCTTGACCACTTCGGGGGCCATCCAATAAGGCGTACCAACCATGGTGGCCCGCTTAGATTTAGTCTCGGTGAGCTTGGCGCAGAAGCCAAAATCAGCTAAAGTCTGGTCAGTTTTCTGGTCTCGCGCAGGATTTAGAGGGCACCATACTAATTTTGACGTTACCGCGGGCATCCAAGAGGACGTTGTCACTCTTGATATCACGGTGGATAATGTTTTGGGAGTGTAGATGTTGCAAACCTCGGCAGGTCTAGGGTCAAGTTAGCTACTATGGTCAAGTCTGGCCTAAGCGTGTCGTTTCTTACCTCGAGACAGATCGTTGAGATCTGCTCCTCGGTGATGACAGGGTTGTTGTCGATCACATCGGTCAGAGCACCGCCCTCCATGTACTCCATGACAACCCACAGTTCAGCGTTATTGTTACGCAGGAAGGCGTCTAGGAAGTTGACGATGTTTCGGTGCTTGCTGTCTTTCATCACCATAATTTCGTTGACGATGAGCTCCTTGCGCGGCTGGTGAGCCAGATCCATCTGCTTAATAGCGACCTGGGCCCTGGCGCCATGGGCTCGGAGCACCTCGCGGGCCACCGGAGAAACGGCACCTTCCTTAACCTTAGCCACATAGACCGAGCCTGAGGCACCCTGTCCGATCTTCTTCTGCTTCGCGTAGGACAGGTTGGGGTCATCCTTCGAGACGGCTTCGACGAGTTTAGCCATGACCTCCTTCTCTGACATCGTCGACATGCGCACATCCTGCTTCCTCTCCGCTGCAGAGGGCTTGGCTGTCAAAGCGGCTTCCGCAGCTTTAACACCGTCATTTTGATGCTGCTGTGACGGTTTCGCAGGTACGTTGAGCGGCTTCACCGGTGCGGGAAGACGTGACTGCTGCTGAGCGTGGCTAGGGCCATTAGGTTTCGTTTGAGAAGCGCCAGTCGCGTTATTCGCGTACTTCTGTGTTGTTGAGGGTTGACTACGTTGCGCCGATTGGCCAGCAGAAGGATCGCGCGAAGAGGCTGCGGAGGCAGAGCTCGACTGTTGCGTGATGCCGGGCCGGGAAGATGTCGAAGAGCTGGGCGCAGGTGGAGCGGGCCGTTGTGCGCGAAGACTACCAGCCTGTTGATTCAACGGCTTCGGCGCGGGAGGCGCTGCTCGACTGGGGTTATAGCGGTCTGCGCTAGGAGAAGATGAAGAGTCGCTATATCCACCAAGCTCTTGCTGAGCTAAAGGTACCTTCTTCGCCGGTAGGGATGCGTTGTAGGCTTCCAAGTCGCGACGGTTCTGTTCCTCGATTTCTCTTTGCCTCTGTAGCTCGAGCTGCCTCTTGCGCTGTTCCTCTCGTGCGGCATCCTGAGCTGCATAGTTTTGTGGCGAATTGGACATCTGCTGCCGGAGCGGCAGGGTAGTTTCTGGCGGTGATGGTCGCCTCGGAGGCTGGCCAGATTGCTGTGTAGGGGTTGTCGGGAAGTTGTTGCTGCGCTGCTGGGAAGGCGGCAACGGACGTGGCGGCACAACCGAGTTACCGGTAGCATACCCAAGCTGTTTGTTCTGCTGAGACCCTGGGGGAGGTGTAGGAGTAAGACTTGGGTATTGCTGCGGATTCTCTGCCCTCTTGGTGAGATCCGAATAGAAATCCAGAACTTCAAAGACGGCTTGGGGGTTTCGTTCGTAGTCCTCCTTGGTGATGGCAGACGAGTTTAACAGCTTAGACCATTCGGCCGGTAACCCGACAAATTGTCCTGTCTGGGGGTCAAATCCGACATGGACCGCATGAGAGAAGTTGGTGGGGTTGCTGACGCCACCCATCGTTGGACATCTTCCATATAGAAGGTCTATCCAGTCGTAGAGGTCGTCGTCGCTCTTAACTCTGATATGGAGCGTCTTCAGCTGGCCATCATCGTCACCGGGACTATTGGACGCCCCATTGGGATGCCTCTTAATCTCGAACATTGTGCCGGCCGCCTCGACTCGTCCGACATTGACCACGTCCTTCAAATAGAGCGTGTAAGATATCTTGCCGCCCTCGGTCTTGTGGAAATCAAGGGATTCTTTGCGCAGAATAAGGTACTTTTGCTTCCAGGGCTGGATGAAATTCCTACTCTCTTTGACCTGGGCCCAGCCCTCTTTGATGACGGCAACTCCTCCCATTCCATCGGCGATATTAGACCGTTCGCGAGCCAGTGGTAGCGAGATGGTAGATCCGGTATACGTCGAGGTAGCCGTACGGGTGATAGGCGAGCTGACCATGCTTCCGGGAAGGTTAGTATTAGGAGTCAACTGCAGGCGTGGTCTGTCGTTTGGGGGACGGGGTGCAGGGCCAGGGTTCATGAACTGGCCGTTTGAATAGGCACTGCCGTAGTTGGCCATGGTCAGCAGACACTCTGTCCTCTCTCAAATATGATAGCAGGCGGGTCAGAAACCATCGGCGTGCAGACAACGTCGTGAGGCGCAAGCGCGACGCTACCGCAGCAACAAGATCGGGGTTGGGTCTGGACGTAGGCTAGGGAATGAGGGAGATGAGGGGGAGAGACAAACTTGTTCTGAGCCGCCATTGTGGACAGCTGACTGACCGACCTTAGTCCCGCGAATAACAAAGACGAGACGAGGCCAAACTGTCCGAGCGAAGCAAGTCCCTTTTAGAAGATCAAGACACTCGATTCTCCAAAAGATGTCGCACTACAATGACAGCCGCGGTCCTTGGGGTTTCATCTATCGAATATGGGTCCCCGGGTTTTGAAATAGTAGAAGCGGGATCGACGACGACTTCACAAGAAAGCCCGCAAGTCCAAGTTCCGGCAGCAAAGCCGGCGCAAACACGACCAGTTTCGACCTAAACGCCTGGAGCCAGCGCACCGCCCGTAGGAATGCAGTAAGAAAGTCGGTCAATCACTCAATCTCGAACGATTCGTGGTATACTGGGCTGGCTCTTTCGAAAATGACAGACGGCGGTAGGCAGGCGGGAGCCACCAAGAAGGCGAGTTCACATGTGCGGAGAAAAGGGGGCACGAATTATAGGGTCAGATAGTATCTTGTCGAGGCTCAATACCCAGTAATGGTAAATAAGTGTTTGGGATGACCTATAAGCCTTAAGCGTGGATTGTCAGTAGAAAGGATTTTATTATGGTCCTTGCTCGGACAGGGCGCTGAATTGGCTTTGTTTAATGTGTAGAGAGGATGCGCGAAAGGGAGGTAGCAACAACTGGGTGCCTGTGCAGGTTGGGCCAGGGGAGGATTGATCTTGTCAAGGACTCACCTACACTTACAGTACCTAGTTAGCGGAAGGGGGTTGCAGCATGTGGGCGTGTGTGAGTGGACGAGCAACTTTGGAATGGTGTATATTGAAGGGGTGTGGGGGGGGGAGCGGCTAGGAGTCCAAGAATTACCCGTGTCCTAGCGTCCAGCGCTCCAAGGGGGCGTGTCCTAGGCTGGGCTACGCTGGGCAATCAGGGATCCTGGGGGGCTTTAACGCTTGAGGGAGGAGGGGTCCACGTCTATTGCCTAATCGGTGTTAAGAGGGGCGTTTAGTGGTTAAGAAGCTCCCAGTCTTGAACCAACGGCGTGTTACCGAACTTTTTAAAGTTTGCAGCAATTTTCATCCATAATCTCCACCTGGGTAGTCATCTCTAGTATGCTTTTTATAGGGGTAGTTAAGAGGGATATGTAGTATGTCTTATAATAGCACTTGTATATAAAGCACCGAGCTTAGGTAAGCAATGGGTGCATTTCGCAGCCTGCTCAGCAGTTATGTATGTACGCAGACGTATTCGCCTTCTATGCAAACCTGATGCCCGCCAGCTTAGGCACTCAACGATTGCCAGCGGCACTTCAAGAAATACATACATACAGGGAATACGTACGTGAGTATTCAGGGAATGCTCGTTCTAAAGGGAATTCCCACCCTGACGTAGGTATGCTACGTAAACTACTTACCTAACCCTACTACGTTTATAAGGATAATACATACCCCTGCCGCAGTTTCGATAAAGGGGGTCCCGAAGCCATACCGAACATTAAGCCGCGGAATCAGGCCATTTGGCAGATTTTCCTCGAGCTTCGAGATGACAGGATATCAGGGGGGCCGTACCAAGAAATGACGGCTGATTGTTTCAGGCTTACCAACCCTACTGAAGCAAATAAACAGAAAACCCTCTTTTTAAGAACCCGGAGTGAGAGACACTCTACTCCATACCGTGTCTAAAGATGGATACCATTCGCTTCGCAGGCCTCTGTAGCACTTTAGCAAGACGCGCATGGTCTCAAAAGCCCGACTGATAACTTTGACTAACCAACAACATATGCATCCAATGACGTTGTCACCTCCTCGACACGATAAGCCTTGATCATGTGGTCTTAAACTTACCCGGATGCGAGATAGATTTCTGGTTACACAACAGCTGCAGCTGCACGTGCACGATTCTTGATCGGTCAAGGACACACATACTGGAGTATAGAGAGCAGGGGGGATGCCGGACCAGAAAAGGCTTGCTGTGCGCCGACTGAGCGGTCACTTAAGACGAACCCGGCCTTATCGTCGCATACGTAGGTATTGACTCAGGGTGCTTTACCTCGAAAACCTCCTTTCTACTCGATTTCATCACACGTCTACCGCGATAAGCAATGATTTACCAATTTCCGATGCGATTATTTCCAAACATATCAACCTGCTCGCCATAGGATTTCCCATGGATTCTTACGAGCGCCAAAAGAGGTATACTGTACTGAAGTCGCCCGTTCTCGAAACGGGCAGAGATGAACATCCTAAGTATCCTGCTGCAATTATCAAGACACTCTTCCACAATGCTTTTTCGAGTCATCGCTTCCACGTGCCCTTTACCCTTACCCAGCCGCCGGCCCTGTCGCCGCTGCAGATCCCAAGAGGACCCCGAGATCGTGCCGCAGTTACATCGGCCGGAACAAAATAAACGCCCTTAAGCTCTCCCAGACGGTCTTCCGTGCTGCTTCCATGCCGCGATGTCACCTTGCTCGTTTCATATCTATATTTGTAATTTTACACCGCCCGCGCCGCTACCGCTCAATTGTTCGTAGATCTGCCTGCACCGTCTTTATCACCAGCTATCAACAGCGTGTCGCTTCAAACCCTAGTCGACGAATAAATTACTCTCGAATATGTATCGTTGGCCAGGTTTCCTCCCCCGAGGCTTTGGGGGAAAAGGGGAAGTCGTACGTACGTACGTAGTTCTACTGATCGACAGCCAAACTGGTAGCATTGCATTTGTTTCCAATCCGCAGATCCTGTCACAGACCAACATTGACGGTCCCCCCCCCTGGTTCGCGCGGCGCACTCGAATCGGACTGCTGCTGCTGCTGTACGCGCCGAGAGCCGGAACCGCTGGTGCTCCGAGATGGTTCGTTTCCATCGGGCAGTACTACAATCTCGGATTATTTACCAACAGAAGTCTGACTCAGTCAGTATGCTACGTTTCATGTGACCATACCGATCGAAGCCGTAGTCTTACGGATGATCCCATATCCACGTAACGGTTTAAAACAACGCGCGCGGCCCTGATATTTCATTACCTCTTGGCAGCTTCCTTTCTGACGAGCCCAAGAAGAATCGGCCCCAATGAGAGCTATACTGATAACCTTAACGGTCTAAAGCCTAGGAGCTATATACCAATTGCATGCGGAGTAGCCGTGGCATATTCTGGATTACGTTCACGGCATGCTCTGCTCACAGCTGATATGCCGTAGGCGGTAGCTACCTGTACTGTTTGTTTAAGGGGGAGGAATGCGAGCGCAAGAGGGACGAAGTCGATAAAGCGATACCAACACTACGGATCCGCCACGATATGCTGTACTAGCCCCGCGAGCTCCCAGTTAAGCTGAGGAGCAACGACCACGACGCTCCCAATAGGCGGGGCACAGCTGCGAGCATCGGGAAGTTGGTTACCTTCTCCTGTTTCTTGTCTTCCGCCCCCACCTTATCCTCAACTTTCTTCCCCTCGACGTCCTCCTTCTTCCCCTTTGCTGTCTCCTTCTCCTCCTCTTGTCCCCTTTCTTCTTCGAGTTTCTCCTTCTTCGTCTCCGCCGCGGCCGGGGGCGCCTGATGCGGAGCTTCGGTTGCTTTCCTCCGGCTCACCTGGTCCTGCACCCTCCTCCTCGAGATATCCAGCCCAGCCAGCAGAGAGCAGACTCTCGAGTCGATCCGTGTCCCTAGACGGTCCTTGGAGAATCGCAGCAGGGTACCTGTTTCCCAAGCTTCCTGGAGGAGTAGGGGGTCCGCAGCCCCCAACAGCTCCCCGTAAAATTCGTACAGCTGGAGCCGGTCCCTCGTGTTGAGGTGCGGGCTGATGCCGAATGCCTCGGCTGCCGCCTCGACCGCCGGAAGGGAAGCGGCTGCGTTTACGTCTCCGAGTGCGATGTAGTGACACAGTCTCCAGACCAGCGGGCGCTCCTGCTGTGGGCATGAGAGGAAGGTCCGCAGATGGGGCAACTCCCGGTCGATTTCGTTGCCGTGTCCGAACTTGTCGAAGATGGCGGGCAGGCTAAAGGTAGTATAGGCCCTCCAGAATTCGTCGAAGGGGCACGTCGGAGGATCCTTGGGTCCATTGTACGGGATGCCGAGACTACGATTGTAATCTCTGCGGGATTTGTACCCTGCGAACAAAAAATTGTAGAGACGGCCAAGTTGGCTCTCAGCATATCTCAGGTCACGGAGAGACCCCCTGTAAGAGCCTGATCCAAGACACACAGGAAAACCGAAATCGTACCAGGCATCCGAGTTGTCCCATCCAGGATGAGGGGTGGAGTTCTGCAGAGCGAACGCAAAGAATACGAAACAGTACTTCTTGGAGGATGGCTGTAGTTGAAGTAGCGACTTGCCTTTGTCTTCCCCCCTCAGATATGGTCTAGCATCATCGATCATTTTTTCTTGATGTGAAAAGCTAGATAGCGGATCATGTTCGGCTGGTACGCTCTGGTCAAGCACATGCGTATTTCGGAGCAGCCAAGGAAAATATGCCCCTCTACTTTGTTCAGGCACCTGTTCGAACTTCTTCGTAATGTTGGTTAGAAGCGATCCCTCCCGTCTCCAAGTATCAACATGTTCAGGCGGTATGCACATATAGTTGAACAACCCGATATACAAGCCCAGAAGATGGGATTGCTCGGCTGGGGTCTTACAGCGGTTAAATCCGAAGTCTTCCATGACCTCCGGGTCGTCTGGGATTTGGTCCCGAAGACAGTTTAGGGCCAGGAAATCAGCGGTTGTAAGAGGTCGCTTTCTGCAATTGAATAAATGGGAAATGACCATCCGGTCCTGGCAACTCTGGCTACAGAACCAATCTCTGCCGCAGAGGCTACAGTGCCGCGACGTCATCTCCTGGCAAATTTGGCACTCACCCTGTGCCTCGCCCGCCTCGATAGGGGTCGTAGAGTCCAATTCTTCGTTGACGGTATCCTTACCGTTGGGCGAGCTAGGCCTGGGAGAAGTGTTAGTACCGAAGAACATATTACCAAGAGACGACCCTTACCTCTGTCTGGCCGCAGCTGACGTGGCGTGTTGTCTTTCATTCTGCAGTCGATTAACAATCAGATTGGAGAGGTACTGATTGTTGGTCAGCGGGATGGCGGTTGCGACCGAGCTACCTCCGATGGTGGATTCTTTTTCAAGGGGTTTCGGGTTCGGATTTTGCAGAAGAATTTCCTCGAGGCGGGTTTCAAGCTTCTTGATGGCGGAGCAGATAGAATCTACACTAGCCTGCTCAAGTCCCTTCTGTTCCGGTATAGTCCAGAGATCGTATACTTTCCCATGGCAACCTCTCGTTGGGAACGACCCGACCGAGGCAAGGAACTCTGCGCAGAGTAGGCAGGAAAGCTTGCTACAACCGATGTAAGGAAATGGTGTCGAAAAGGATATCCCTCGTCGAGCTAGATCTAGTATGAGCTGGATCTCGGCGTGTACTTCGTTGCTTGCCGGTTTAAGTTTGTCGAATCTGTTCACCAACTCCGTTCTGGTGAAGGACTGGCGGACCGTGTCCCCCTCGCGACACATCAGACGTCTTGCTTGCTTGTCAGTATACTCCAAACCAAGACACTTGAAGGTCTGAGCCACGGTCCAGGCGGGAATAGCCGACTTCCTTCTGGCACGTGTCTTTGTTTTGGCGAGAGATGGCAGCTCCGACCACCCAATACGTAGATTTTCGAACCCGCTCACCCTCCTAGCCGCTCTTATGAGAGTCAGGAAAGCTACATGCAGGCGACCAAGACAATGGACAGCTTGGCCAATCTTTCGACCGATGGAAGGTTTGGCCGGGTGAATTTTCTCGAAATCGAATATGCTATGCGATTTCTTGAGGTCATAGGCTTGTCGAACAATGCCACTCAAGTCCTGTGGATCGTTGGTTATGGTCGACGATAGCCTCCTAATCTCCTGCATGAGGGGGAGGTTCGAATGAGAGTCCAGCCCACTTCCTAGATTCCGATGTAGGGCTTGCCGGAGATCAGATATGTATTGATGGATCCTAGGTTCGTATTGAGTGACCAGTAACTCCCATAAAGCCTCAGTCTCATCGCTGGACGCGACATAATCTGTGAGGACCAATCATTTATGAATTCATTCCAGAGCCTGCAGGCTTTCAGACTTACCCCCATGATGAGCAATGTTCACGAGTATCTTTTCAAGCGATTTAATAAATGATTTATCGTTCTCTTTGATTCCACAATTCCGCGTCACAGTGACTTCAACGCCGTCTAGGCCTTCTATCATTAGAGCAGCAGCGACTTGATAGCCACCTTTGGCCGGCGACAAGATCTCTGACAGCCTGTCTAAAAAGGCACATTTGAGCTTCGTCTCGTTGAAGCTTGCCAGTGGCTGCCCCTGCACTGAATCATCATCTCCGGGGGCATCATCCATGTAGCTCTCCTGGGCCAAGGGGTCGAATTGGACAAGATCACCTGCTTGACCTCCATGTCGCAGACGAAGTAACTTCGTATAGGCTTCGAACCTGCAGCGGTCCAACCAATCAAGACTCCAGTCGAATTTTTTCTCCATAGTGAAATCTGAAACTGGGTAGAGAGCGATTGAATGACACTGGATCGGGAGATTTCGTAGCGGATAACGGATACCGAACGGGGATTCCGTTTGTTCAAGGCAGCAACCCGAAGTGATTAAAAAGGTATGTAAGCTTCATGTGACTTGTGCCACAATCCCCCTCCTTGGCCCCGGGCGACGTCTCATAGGTTACATTTATGCGAGCCAATGTGTCAAGCTGCTGCTGTTGGGCGACGCTCAGCTTGGGCAATAGGGCAGGCCTCCCCTATAATTCCTTCATACTGTTTGTTGCCATTAGGAGTGAAGCGGCCCAATCCGAATAGTGTTAATCAGAAGCATCCTTCTTAGTCATGCTCCCGAGTGGCTGCTAGACACCTGCAAGGACATCATGAGCGGTGCGGAAGAAACTGGCCATGTAAAACCTGTTAGGTGAAGTCTGGAAATGTCATGATAAGAGGAAAGTCTTGAGTCTAGGAAGCCTACCCAGCATGTAGTGCCCTCGTTAAAGATCATCGAGGCATGGCCAAACGAGAGCCGTAAGGCACCAGCCTTTAGAATGTACTGCCTACCTATGTAATAACACACATAGACCCTTCTTTGGTAGAGACCATTTAGAACCTAGAAGGTTCGAAGCCCTTATAAGTCCGCCTCCCTAACCCCATCTTTTGTACTCACTCAGTTGATAGAAGTGCCTGGATGCGCCATGACTTCCTCCAACAGGCACATAGGTATGTAGGTGTCGGGTCTTGCTTGCAGCCATCATCTCCTATTCACTCATTCATGGCAACCGTGATGCGGTATAGCATAGCTAGACAGATATTATTGATATCTCGTTGGCATGTGCTATTCGATATACCTTAGGTACTTACTTGGCATTCGTTAATCGTATAGGAGCTCAAGGGGGAATGGAGAAGTCAACCTTTTCATGTGCTCCTTGAGCATGATGCGATCTCTTATCAGTTATCGATTTAGTGAAGTTGGTGCCCCGCCAATGCTCCCTGTTAGTTGCATCGGCGGTGTGTGGGTATCTGCAAGGGTCCTGCAGCCCCGCTAAATTTTCTAAAAGAACGGCCAGCTTTCGACGATAGCCTCGCAGGAATTCTTATTCGACTAGATAACTGACTTGTATAATCTTCAGATCAGTTTTACCTACATAAGCCACTAATCTTCCGAATTTCCCGGCTTTGATCGGGATTTTCGAAATGGGTCCGTCGAGGTCGACGTCTTTAACCCAGAAGACTGGGAACAAACTTCATCGCCAGTCGCTCTATGTCAAGCTGAAGCGGGAGCGAGAGAAGGAAAAGCGAGAGGCGCGCTTCCGCAGGAAGAAGGAGGAAGCCAAGGACCCGGATCTCCGGAGATCCCGCCAGGAGAAGAACAAGCCTGCGAGCATCGACCGGAAACGAGTATGGGACGACGTTGATGACGACTCCCTCGGCGCGCGCGTCGACATGGAGCAATTGCTCAAGAGAAGGCGCATAGCGGAAGAAGAAGCCGAAGAGCGTCGGGCACGGGAGGCCGAGGAGGACGAAGACGACGATGCCGATGACGTGGATAGCATGCTGGGCTCGGACTCTGAAGAAGAGGCGGCAGCAAAGGCGCGTGCGAAACGAGCAATTCGAGACGATAGTCTCGCTCCCTCGACCACAAGCACAAATCTGGATGTTACTCCGGAATCCCTCATCGCCAAGTTCCCCTCCCTCTTTTCCGACGATGTTCCGGCGGAACCCAAGTTACTCGTCACCACGAGTCTCAACTCGACACTACACGACGAAGCAAGATTGCTCTGCACATTGTTTCCGAACAGCACCTACATCCCGCGCAGCGCGCATAAATACGGTCACAAATACTCCGTAAGGGAGATCAGCAAATTCGCCACCAACAGGGGATACACGTCTGTCATGGTACTTCGCGAAGACCAGAAGAGACCCATAGGACTGGACATCGTGCATCTGCCGTCGGGACCAACGGCGCATTTCTCTATCTCCAACTGGATACCGGGCAAGAAGATCCCGCACCACGGCAACCCTACCAACCATTACCCAGAGCTGTTGCTGAACAACTTCAAGACCCCGCTTGGTGTGCTCACCGCGAGGATATTCCAGACGCTGTTCCCCCGGACCCCCGAAATCCAGGGAAGACAAGTAGTAAGTTGATATCCCGCATCGCCGCATGAGCTAAACCATGGCTGACATAGCTCGAGGTGACACTACATAACCAGCGCGACTACATCTTTCTGCGCCGGCATCGGTATGTCTTTAGAGACAAGAGAGGAACAGAGAAAAGCGTGGTCGGCGCGGACGGCAAGGAGCTGAAGGGCATGGAGCAGATCAGGGCCGGTCTGCAGGAGCTCGGCCCTCGCGCGACGTTGAAGCTTCGGCGGGTAGACAAGGGTATTGGCCGGGCGGGAAGCGAGGGAGAAGATGCCGTCCAGTGGGAGTGGAAGGCCAAGATGGAGAAGGAGCGCACGAAGTTCAATCTGTGAGCCACCTGCCGGGCTGTGCACAAGCGTTTCTTGCAGAGCAAAGTCATTATACCCGACAAAACCGCTAGAAAGGGGTTCGCAAGTCAAGTCAGGGTGAAGATATCGCTGATATATTTAATGTGAACCCAATATGAAAGAAAAGAAAGGCCTCATCCAGGATTCACCCGACCCTGCCAGCCTCCTGGAGAGTCTAGCTGGTCTTTCAAGCCGCATCACGTCTTATTCGGCCAATCTTTCGATTGCTTGCCAGGTATAGTGCTATAGGTGAACCGGAATCATCCACCGGGGCCGCGCTCTGGATCCCGTATGATGCTGAGAAGGAGCGCGGATGGGGCGTTAGTGTATGGCACTGAAGTTACTACGGCTTTGCGAGGCCGTAGCCCTCGATACGTAGCGTCGCGTGACTAGTTCGGCTGACAACCCGCGGAGCTAGCTCCGAGAACAGACATAGGCATCTATGCTGTCTAAAGCAGTCTGCCCAACAGATGTATAAAATAGGAGGCCTACCGTGATTTAGCATGACGATATTTCAGTCAACGACATAAGCCGAAGACGAAGTACGAGTTGGGATCTGGGCTCTAAAGCCCTTGGTTGTCGATACCTATGAGAAGCCAGGTGCAGCTGTCATCTCGCCGGCGAGCCGGTCAACGACTTTCCCCCCTCTTCGCAAGGTCGACCCCAAGTCAAACTGCGGCACGGGCTTAGGCTTCCAAGATTCCACGCTAACTCACAGTCCAGCTCAAGTGGTAACAGACGCAGCTTGTAGTTCTTGGGATCTCGTAATTCTTGGGACCTCGTTTCAAACCTCAGAGGCTATGCCGACGGCAGAGATGTCATCCCAAAGCACTTCGGGGATGGTCCAAGATGACGCTGCCACGGATCCCGCTGCCCGTAAATCTTGCCCCGTCGCCATCGCTTTACATGGCTGTTCGAACTGGGTCCGCCCTTTGCGCAGGGGAGCTAGTTTACGAAGTAAAGCATCACCCGACGCCTATACCGGTTTGCGATTTTTGACCATATGAATCACTGTCTCCGTTATGATATACTGGTTCGTTGAAATAGGTGTCAATACCTCTTCCCCTTCTCCTTTCTCTCTTTCCCTTTTTCCTTTTTTCCTTTTTCTTTTCGGTAGCTAGAGAAAGAAAGGGGGGAGCTGGTGGGTAGCGGAAAGCCTTTATTATCTTTTTAACGCTTTAACTTTATAAAGGGAGAGCTCTGTGCGCCGAGCTAATCCTGAAGCAAGAAGAGGAAACCGATCACGTCCCCACGATTCCCCCCTGCAGAACGTGGAGGAGGGCGACCGCCCGCAACTACAGCCAACTAGGCTTCGTCCCGGGCAGCAAGCCCTACGGCATCTACGTTAGTATTCGACGACGGCTGAGCACTGCTCTCACTGGGCCGCGGGGAGGATACAGCGTGGGCCGCAGGGAGGATACTGCGTAAGCCGCAAGAAGGATACAGTGTGGACCGCCGGAAACGGCGAAGCGTCTTCGGACACGACTTGTTAGATACGTTCCACTGCGGAGTAAGAAGTTAGTTAGATAGCTACGCCTAGCCTAGCACGCCCAGATGTCCTAAGGGAGGCTGATGGAGGCCACGGGATAGTCGCTACGCGGCTTTCCCCCCCTGCGTTAAATACTACAACAACAACGATTCCCCGCTTCTTCGGATCCGCGCTTTCCCATCCGACCTGACACCGTCCGTCATCTGGCTCCCAGCAGCAGACCACTGCCCACTCGGCTTCTCTTTCACGCCATGGACAATCTTTCCTGGACCCTCCCACCGTGGAGCTCTCTCGACTTCACCCGTAACTGCGCATTGTACAGCGAGTATGCAGCATCCTACTTCAGGAACGGGGCGGAAGGCATTGCCCTTGCGACCATTGAGGACCATTTCCGGTCCGCGCTTCCACCAGGTTTCGTGCCGCGGCCGACGAGACTGCAAATCATCGAGTGGTACGACTCGCTGGTGGGCGATAACTCAGCATCGTGGAACACCGAGTATAAGAGGACCATTTACGATGCGAGGGTTGTGTGCAATAATGAGTTTTGCGCCGCGATCGCTATTCAGGGGAATTCCGATATGGCTGGCGTTGGCGTGAGGCATCACTGGCCATTCTGCTCGTTTTGCAGAGTGCGCTAACTACAAGCCTTCTAACAGATCCTGGCCTCATATTACATTGAGGCTGTGCTGGTAACCCTATATTTTATCGTTCCCCCGCTCGCGCGCCTCGTGCAGCGACATTCGAAAGCGTACATGCCTAGCATAGGTATAGGCCTGCCATCAAGTCTGCAGCGCCTGACCGACGCATTTCGTGGCTCCTTGAGTGTCATTACCGGCAGTGCAGCTGTGCTGAGCGTGGCGATACTCACTGCATCTATCTTCGCTACTATGCAGTTCGACAGCCGGCAGGCCCGGAGGGACTGGGAAGATGGCTCGGCTATGAGCGCATACGATGTCGAACTGGCGACAATCGTGTCTACCTTCTCGATCTTCCCCGTCGCGATCGTGGGGTCCCTAACCAGCGAGGGCGGCGGCTGGCGCCGCAAGTGGCTCCGGCGCTGGCTGCTCCTGGTGCTCTACGCGCTGCTCGTCACGCAGATGGTCCTCGTCTTTATGTTACATCCAGTCAACGGAACCACGGGAGCAGCCGTTGAACTTCACCGTTGTGAATCAGAGAAGCTGCCGATGATGTGGGATACCTACTTTAAGATCCTATTTTTTGTCACATGCAGTGCTCCTCCGGCCGCTCTTCTCGTCACCCTTTGCGTGAGCCTGTGGCACTATAGCACTCGTCGGGAGCGTGTTACTGGCTCCAGGTGGGCCATACCAGGGTGGTACAAGAGGACTCTACGGCTGTGCAGCAAGATAGCCTGTTTCGGCATGATGTGGGTGCAGCTGGGTGTCTTGATATACTTCCGAGGCGAGGTCATTAAGCAGGTTCAGGACGATCCTGAGATAAAATGGACCTTCGGTCAAGTCCTGGCTCTTAGTACGTGGGCGCCTGTTATAGTAGAGTTTGTTTATATTCTAATATGTAAGTTGAGAAACCTTATCCCTTGTTATCCTCGATGCTAACCAATGGCAGTTGGTATGAAGCACGGTTTAGATGGGCATCTGCCTCTAGATTACCACGCAGTCCCAAGCGCAGGACAGGAAGGCGGTGACGAGGAGAGTGACGGTGGCGGAGAGAGTGACGGTGACAAGAGGATTGGGGAGTGAGGGTTAGGAGAACGTCAGGGGAAAGAGAGGGGGAGGGGGCAGGACGGTTGGCGGAGAGCCCTATAATCTTTCCGACCCCTTTAGCCTCATAGCCACCGCTTCGAAAGTGTGGCCAGAGATCTGTTTGCCGCATCTGTTATTAATAACCAGGGCCACGAGTTCAGCAGACGAAGTGCAATTCTTTTCCGTTATGAGAGTGTTAACCTCCTCGGGATGATGGCTTTTAATTCAATTTGGTCAGTATGCGTAAGGCATTCGTTATTGGTACCCTCGGGGCTTCTATAGGCTAGATACCTGGGTCTCCGCAGCACCTTTGCTGTTCTGCAACCACACCAGAGTAGACACAGCCATTGAGGAATAGTGTAACATGTGCTCATTTTCGACTTCATTAGTGTTCATTTGCTCAACCTAGGAAAGGGTAAACTTCGATATGTCAATATCCGGCTTAAGCCCTAGAATAACTTGGGCCATGAGCTTGCCGCTCCCCATCCCAAGAGTCAGTCCATAGGAGCCATGACCATAACACAAGAAGACGTCAGTCGGAACTTCTGATTCGACGCGAGATAATTTTTCTGAGGGTATCTCGCTGATAAGCGGCAAGCCTGTGACGGTAGAGGGTCGAAACGACCTCCCTTTCTCCTGGATCGGCAAGGCAGGACAGGCTCCGGCCTCGATATCTTGGTGGATAAACCTTCTAGAGTACTGGATCAAGTCAGACAGTACTATCTTGTCCGGTTCATCCTCCTTTCCAGGAGGAGGTAAGGTCGCAGTAAAATTTCTTCGACCGCACACGAAAATCGACCCGTTGTTACGCCCGCCGTATTCCAGCTTCTCGTGCACAATGTCGTCGAAGAACACTACGGACGTCGTGTCGGCCGTGACCGGATTGAGGTTCTGGAACACCATCCAGTCAGCCGCGTTGGTGGATGGTTGGAGATCCAGTGTTGAATTTGGGAATAATGACTGGATCAGAGAGGGTGACCAGGGCCCTGCTGCAATGACGAGTTTCTGGCAGGGAAGGGAGTACGACTCCCCGGTCGCTAAGATGCTGCACTGGACACTCTTCAACGTCCCGTTTTCCGCTGACGCCACCCCTGTGGCTGTCGTTGATGTCCTGATGTCCACACCCTCCGTCACACACTCGCGCTCAAGCCAAATCCCAAGACCTCTGGGGTTGCTGCCACAGTTAGCCCATGATCATACACTTTTCTGTGAGCACATACACCGTGGCGCAGGCGGGCCCACTCTGTTCCCAATCAATGTCCCAGTCCTTCTGTGGTTCGATCCAGTTTGGTAGGGCGTTTATCCCGCGTCCCTCACCAGGTACGACAGGATAAAATGAATTGGCACGGTATCCAGTGTCAGCGTTGAATTGGAGATGTTCTTCAGCCACGGATCGCCAGAGTTCGTATGAGTACTTCCCCAAGGGGGTAATGTCTTCCCCGAACGGTTCGGGGAACACGTAATGTAAACACCCCGTATTATGGGACGAGCTCGCAGGGAAGGTTGAGGAGGCGGCTTCGAGCACCGTGATATTTCTCCGTGGAACCTTCTCGGACTTTCCAGCCTCTTTGGCTAGATTGTATGCAATACATAGCCCAATCACACCACCGCCTACTATTACAACTGATTCAACTTCTTCCCCGTCCACCAAGTTCCATGTAGATGATTTGGCAGACGGACGGCCAAGCGGTCTGGAGCGCCCCCGTTCAGAGCGGAGAAACCAGAAAAGGCGGTCGATGGTGGATGAAATACAGGAAAAGCGCATGTTTAGGAAATCTCATAGGGGATTTCACTTGTGAACTTCCCTGATAGACAGACTTGGTTCGAGAATGTGAGATTGAAAATGGGTAAGAAAGAGACGGTGAGAGGCATAAAGAGGCGGCGGCAGCTGTTGGGGCTTTAAGTCACTGAACAGGATTGCCCGGCTAGATAGGTTAGTAGGTAGGTAGGTCATGCAAGGTGAGTACCGAAACCGCCTGCATGAAGGTAGTGATACTTGTGCTATAATTCTACGCGTCAAGAGGCTCCAAAACACCCGACTGTGATACCCCATGAGATAGATCTCTGCGCTGGCAATCAAGCCTCCGTCTACAAAGGTATTTAGGTACTAGGCAGGTAGTCTGCGATTCCTGAAGTAGCAGTGGTGTCACGGCATGTCTAATGATGGATGCGGGGTATGCGATGCGGATACTTGTGCACGCATCCTGCAATAAACCGCCTCTTAACGCAAAACCTGGCCAGCTCTTACTCCCTACAGTGATTTTATGACCACATGAAAGAAGTCCCCAACCACTCCCCTTCGCAGCGACGTTTGACTAGACGCAGTCGGTTAGGGACATGTTTCGGCAGCATACTTCCTACGGAATCTACTCCAACAGAGCTCCCCCAGCTTCGCGAATTTTGTGTTCCCTGTCGATATCCGGATGCGATTTGTCTAGCTTAGGCCAGGCATACCCTGCTTGCCAACCTGGTTGTCTGATTTCGCCGCCACCGATCTTCGTTCATTGTTCACAGTTCACCATATCACGTTCCTCTTCAGTATTCATTGTTCCAGCAGTCTCAGGGTCTGATGACGGAACCTTCAGGAAAAAAGATAATACGAGGGTTATACCAAAAATTCCCTGTTGTCTCGTTAACTGAGATGGTCACTCGGGGTCTACTAAGGGCCACTTACTGCAACCACAATGAAAGGTAATATCAGCCAATGACCCTGCAACTGTAAGGCCTGGGCCCATACTGATTGGAGGATAGGAGCAGCGATAAGATATCCGATATTCTCCATGACTTGGATAATTCCATAGAAATGTGCAAGGACTGGCTTTTCGACCAGCGATGTGGCATAAGAGAGCAGTGAAACTCTCAAGCCAAAACCTATCGCAAACACAGCGACCGCTACCGCTCTCAAGATTAGCACCTTGGGGAGCCAAAGATTCGTGGCAAGGGTTACAACTTACCAAGAGAAACGAGCGCAACGTTGGGGGCTAACCCTAAGAGAATAGCTCCAGTAACGAGGAAAACAAGACTACCACGGACTATAGCAAGATCGATCTTCACCTGAGGTATTTTCAAGCGAGATCGGATGCCTTTTAGTGCTATGGGGAGCACAACTAGAAATGCGATAATGTTTATGATGGCCACCTCGGAGATGAAGATCGTTGACCGGGCAAGTTTCCAGTGGAATCGAACTGACATGTACTGTAGCAGGACGTGGGTGGTGGTGGGTCGAAAGGCTGGTATGACGAAAAGAAACAGACTTATCAGCACGCTGGGGCGTCTGAGAAGTGCTCTTATGCCCCCATCCTCTGTTGAAACATCGGCGCGACGTGAACCATTCTCGCCACACCCTTCACTCTCAGGAATAGATATCGGGTATCTCAGCGTTGATCGTTCCATATTGTCTGGCTCCTTAACGAACGCTAGGGTAAGTAGGCTCATCAGTAGACAGACCACTATCAGAGTAATTGGTATATACAAAGAGATATCCATTGTGGCGGATGCGATGTAAGGGGCTACAAGTTCTGTGCCCAGGTAGATGCAGTAGAGTGTGTAATATAGTACACTCCTGTCCTCTATAAGCATATGGTCAATTGTAGGGAGCAGAATACAACCTTTGATTTTCCTCGACGTGCTCGGATGCCATCAGATAGAGGAGGTTAGCTGGCATGAGTTCTCCTCCTCCGATGAACCAGGCGAGTGGCGCCAACCATACAAGCCTGATAGAAAAGGTCTGCGGGAAAGATGCTGAGGCTGATCAGAGAGGCCGCACAGACGCGTATGCCTATCACATGAAGAGTGACCTACCGACGCTGACGATCCAAGCACAGGCAAGTATAAGGCCGCACAGAGCCAGCGCGATCACCTTTTTTTTCCCGCGCTGGTCGGCCATTTTGCCATAGGGAATGGCAACAAGAAATACTAAAGTGGTTAATATTGCGCCCTAGTAGGGCCTAATGCCGCTAAGGAGTTCGAAGCGTACCTGGAATAGCGTAGAAGATGCCTTCCCAGGCTCTAACGATAGCAAGTTCGTGTTGGACTGGCTCAATCTTACAGAGGGATTCGTCGACTGCCCCTCCTGGGCCTATGACGGTAGGATCAGAGGCGATATAATGCGTATAGCAGATACTGCGCTCATAGAGGCGTAAATATGGACCTATGGGTAAGAAGCTTTGCATCTGATGGAAGAAATAGACTACCATGCAGAGAATGATGTCTCGCTGAAGGAATTGATATCTGGGAACGCGGGCCGCACTCCCATCATTTGTTCTACGATTGGGCAAGAGTCTAGTGGACTCGGCCAGGACCGTGTCGTCGTTCATGTCAGGGATTCAAAGGCCGAGCCTACACTGCGATGGGACCCCGTAGATGCGAACAAGTTGATGTTAGCCTATTCGGAACAGGCCAAATAGTCATAACAAGTGCCAACTCTGTGCGCGTTGTAGGTTTCGTAATCGAAGACTTGAAATTCCCTAAATTGCATACTGGGATCATACATGTCACGGTGGCGCTGTCAACTTTGAAATCCGGTGTGGCCAAGAGAAAAGCACCCGGAGGAGTCCAATTTCCGAACCCGAGGACAGATTGAGCAGCAGCGCTCTGTCCAATGGAAGGCTCGCACTGTGGTATTGCACAGATGACTGGAGGCTTTTTATGAGAGTCTGGACCAACTAGTTCTCAGTGTTTACATTACTAGACAGATGTAGTAGGTTTCTGAAGTCTATGCAAACGAAAAGGCTTCAAGCCAGGTCATTCAGCCGAATTGCTCGGCACAAGCGCCATGGCTGTGCGTTGTGTTTTGACACGTGGTGATTCTCGAGGCACCGAGCAAGCTATTGATGATCGGGTCTTGGCTTAGCTCCTCCCATCTTTCCTCCTTTGCGCGCACCATCATAATGACAGCCTCGCCCAAGACAGTCTTATTCAGGCCCGAGTCGTCAGTGCGCGGTGCGTATTTAAGGAAACAGCATACATGGCCGGCCAAGTAGTAAATGATCTTCTGCATGTCAATATCAAGCCCGCTTTCGCGGTACGAAGAAAACATCGCAGATAACAGTGCCTGGCTTAGCGGACCATGCTGGAACCCTTTTTGCGAGTTGAACCGAGCGTCTAACCACAGCTCTGCTGCAAAATGTGCCAGGTCAAAGGCTGTCGGTGCACAAGTCGCAAACTCCCAGTCGAAGACATATATTGCCTCAAGTTTCGTGTTCGTATTGCTTCCATCTCCCAGAGACAGCATGATATTACCGGGCCTATAACCATTCATATGTGAGTACTTGTCAACGTCCTATGTCCCTCCATGTCAGCTCACCAAAAGTCGCCCATAATAACCGGAAGCCCGGGAGACCTCGCATGATGAACCATAAGATCTAGAATTGATTGGATAAGACAACGTTTTTCTGTAGTCAGCTCGACTCCAAGTTGATCCAAGTGAGGCATGACATCTCCGAAGGTCGTCTGCAGAGTAAGTTCAAGGGCGGCCGTATTTTTCGAAAAGCAACTTAGCAGCTCCTGCGCATTAAGACTCTGCAATGAGACGCCAGTAGAGGTTAGGCCATGAAGTTGAGCGAGAAAAGTCCCCAGTTCGCGCCCAATTCGATCAGCAAGCCCCCGATTTTGGCACGATATCTCTGGCCCTCCAGCCAGGTCCAGTAGCCATTCTCGGAGAAGCGGAGAGCGTCCCAAGGAATCCACTGTCTTGCCTCTTGTGTAAGGCGTCGAAATATCCTCCACTACTATGACGGCATTAACTTCGTCGTATAGTAGTAGTTCCGGAAGCCGAACGCAGGATATGGGAGGCTCAGCAGACAACAGCAATGGGAGTCTTCGTAGGGCCTGAACCTCAAACCATTGACGACGTGTAGAAAACTCAACTTCCCCGTTCCCACTCGTACGATCTGTGGCATACTTGATAATGGCCGGCCAGGGAGATCGAGGCAGCGCGCAAGCATAGTTTCTGTCATCTGGGTCAAAGATGGCTCTGTAGACGAAATTAGTGGACCCTCCGCTGATACGCTCGATCTTCTGCAACGGCGGCAATGCTTTCCCATCTAGGCAGGCCCGCGCGCCGCGGTTGAAGAATGCCTTCAGAGCCTCGTTTGGGTCGCGGGCCATGCTGGTTCAAGCGCTTCCGCGTGTGAGAGGGGTTGCCGAATTGTTCAGCCTGCAATCTTGGCGGAATCACTCATAGAGTTCGTAATTAATCTCGTAGTTGACGCCTTTACCAGATATCATGGATGATCCCCAGTTGTAAGAAGTTAGGACAGGACGACTTGTCAGTCAACGCGATACGACTGATTCACCCTCGCACGTGGTGTCATGCAGATCTGGGGATATTGCAGCACTTTTTACAGTACGTATTTACTCACAGTAGTGCTAGCGTCGCCCGAAGGGAATCCCACCTTGCGCCATACAAAACATCGATCAATGTGATGAACAGCTGCTTGGCGCATATGGCGCCCTCATCCTTGGGAAGCATTTACGGGTTGCACAATTACGACAAAGCCTGACATCAATAAGTACCCAACGGTACCTGGGGTGTACAGACTGAGAAGTGTCCCGGTGTATATGCACGCGATCATGTAACGAATTGCCGCGGTTGCCTAGAGCCTTGAGCACGGCGCCCATATGCCTTGCAGATAGCACGTATGGCCTTGCGATGGAGGTAATGGGCCCAAGGACCAAATACCCTGGACACTCCACACCACGCGCGACCTTTACATTGATTCGTGAAAGGCAATTGCGAGTTAAAAGCACTGGGAGAACTGTCGAGACTGGTCAAAATTCCATTGGTATTTCTCTTAGACGCGTTACTCTGAATGGGCGTCTGGTCGCTTAGCTATGGCGTCGCCGTCTGTGCCGATTCGTATGCTGTGGGAAGCTGAACTTCAGGACCAACCTGAATGTCCCTCCGTGAGCATATATGTCATACTCTGTTGACCTAGAGGATGTCCCACTAATACAAGAAGAAGCCTGGTGACAGAGTTCTCTCGATAACGACTCGGGCTTTCCAGGAGAGAGTGACAAGGTCATTGGAAGACTTGAAAGCAGAAGATGGAATCAGGAGCTTTTCCGCAGGCCCCTTCTCTTTGGAAGACGTCGCCATATGCCCAGAAGACGTAACAGTCGACTCGGTGGCCGCAACGAGCAAATGGCTCGATATTGCCTCTTCGAATCGGGAGACTGCGTCCGTGATGAGCGATGCTCTAATGAGTGAGGTCTCCTACGCTTCTTTCTGCGGAATCACAAACCTTCTCATTCAAGCACCAAAGCTACCTTGCGCCGAGCATTGTTCAACCGAAGTTGTTCACTGCGCACGGTTGATTGAAAAAGTCTTGAGAGCTGATCCTAGGTTTTTGGTCACTTTCATGATTTCTCTAAGAGCTCCAGCATGCGGCTGTGTAGGAAGTACTAGGGGACCGACAGTAGGTCTGGATTCGAAAGCTTCGAATCGGCTCGACCATGATCTCCGCAGTTGGGACTTATGGCACACTATTCGAACCATCTGCGAGTACAACCCTAGATTGCATACTGGTGAGTGCCGAGATAGCCCACATGGTGGCCGAGCTTACCGTATTCATTAGGCCTGGTAATAGAAGGTACGGGAGAGGACATAGCTGTCGACAACTTCAGATGGGCGTCCGAGCCAGTAAGG
Source organism: Monosporascus sp. 5C6A (assembly GCA_004155035.1). Taxonomy (NCBI): domain Eukaryota; kingdom Fungi; phylum Ascomycota; class Sordariomycetes; order Xylariales; genus Monosporascus; species Monosporascus sp. 5C6A. The sequence continues at coordinate 982,131 of QJOB01000001.1, forward strand.
ATCATCGGGCTACCCGCAAGTCTATTTGATCATCCTGACGTTGATGGTCTTTCTACAACACTACAAGACTTTACTAGCCACCTTACGCGCTTGAAGGCATGCCCGTGGGTTCTACTGTCAGATGACCTCGTACAAGACAGCACAGATCGGCAGACCCATGCTGAGAGCGCCCTCCGTTCGAGCGGGACGATGTCAAGGAAATTCAAAGAACACGCGTTTCCAAGAAAGTATCACAAAGCTGAGGAATGGTTAGGGCGGTTATGTTCTAAACAGAGGCCGAGAACAGCTCTTGAGCAGTATGCCAGGGATTACGATAAAATTGATAAGCCCGCTCGCACGTTGACCCCAGCCACGGAGTACCTCAGAAGCTACAACTACAAGGTGTTCGAAAGAGATCCAGTCAAGTACGATTTATATGAGCAAGCCATAAGGCAAGCTTTGGTTGATTGGGCTGAACAGCAGAAGCCGAGATCAGGCGACGAGGGACGCCTGGTTGTTGTCGTTGCCGGCGCCGGCTATGGCGGTCTCGTCACTCGGGCTCTCAAAGCAGCCAAGGAAAACCATACGCCTATTGAATTGTGGGCAATTGAAAGAAACCCGAATGCTCATGTCGTCCTCCAGCAAAAGAACGCCAGAGACTGGGGTGGGGTTGTGCAAGTTGTCTGTGAGGACATACGATCTTGGAAGGGGCCAAGCAGACGTCAACTGCAAGGCGAGATGATTGGCGAAGAGAGCCTGGGAAGATACCCGGTCGACATTGTGATCTCTGAATTAATCGGCACTTTTGGAGACAATGAGCTATCGCCGGAGTGTCTTGATGGTTTCATACCTCTCCTGGGTCCCTGGGGCATATCCATTCCCTGCTCCTATACGTCTTTCGTCACCCCTATCGCTGCCCCAAAATTCTACATCCATCCAACCCTCCAAACACTGGCTGCTAAAGGGACGGTTAGTCAGTACGAGTTGCCCACTTGCGGCTACTTCGAATCACTTGATTACCTCAGCTTCAAACAGGGGTCAACGAGTGCGGCTGGCCCTGGCGCTTTAGGTCTGCGTCTGCCTAATGCTCTGCCTGTTTGGAGCTTCCACCATAAGACTCCAAAGAGAAGGTATCAAGGGCCGGTCGATAACTCCCACAACGCGCGCTTCGGGGAAGCCAAATTTAACATACCAAAAAGAGGCGCTTGCCATGGCCTGGCGGGATATTTCGAGTGCATCCTATATCCAGGCATCGAGCTCAGCACCAACCCAAATACATACGAAGTAAAGAGCCCAGATATGTTGAGCTGGTTCACGATGTTCTTCCCTCTAGAGGTAAGAAGTGACGCTCCGCGGGCTTCTTTTACGTTGTACTGATTGCTGCTTGTTTAGATTCCACTCAATGCAGAGAGTGGCTCAGAGATGGTAGTCCGCATGTGGCGACAAACCGACAACACTAAGGTGTGGTATGAGTGGATGGTCGAGGTGCGCGATCCCACAGTGGCGGAACAACGACCTCCGATCTCAAGTGCTGCTCGGACGCGCATCCATAGCAGCTGCAAGGCAGCGTACAGACTCTGAATTGCCTAGGATACATTCTGATCTCTGAAGCCTTTGAGCTATCATTAGCCGTACGAGTTACACTTCGAAGACCGACAAGGGTGGTCTACATGCATGTAGGGACACATGGCAAGCGCGGTAACAGTTTGCATACATTGGCTAGCTAAAAATATCGAACTGCTAGTGTCTCACTCTGGCAGGATGCAGCTCTCAACTCCCTAGAGAGCTTCACCAACGGTACGGTCTTTGAAATTAGGCGATGCGCAGCTCAGTCCAGGTCTTGGGGTTCTTCATGCCGGGAGAAGTCGTGGATACCCCTTTCTGGGTGCCAGTGACCCACTGACGAGGGCTCTACCTGTAATATAGGGGGCTCTAACCCCGAATAATTAGAGGAAGGGCTGGCATTAATGGTCATTTATTCGCATTTACATCGAGAAATACCTTCTAGGCTGGTTCTTCTGTCTTTCACTCTGTACGACCACTTTTCCGACACTTCACTACACCCCAAAACCATCATAGGTGTCGAAGAACGAGACTTCAAAGACGTCTAACAGAATGATGGGCCACCTCGTTACGTGGTATAACCTAAGGAAGAACCTAGAGGAGTCAGTAGGACGAATAAATATATGTCATAGACCTACCTCTTCGTATTCCTTGCCGGCCTCTTCCGGATATACGACCAACACCAAGCATTCAATACTCTCTCTTCGCCGGGCACCTCGAGGGCTTGACGGATCTTGGAACGCCGCATGAGGACATACTAGATTTTGATCAGCTTCTGGTCAATGTGTTGTGTTATAATACTTACAACGAGCGTTACCATCGTCCGACTTCGAATCGTACGATTTGAAGACCAATACCTCATCCGGCATCATGTGGCTCAAATAGTACCATCTATGAGTTTCCCGATAGAATACATTGTATGTCTCAGTTGTCATGTGTGGATACAGATTATCACTCGCAATTAGATCGGACTGAGGCTGTATGGAAGAGTAGTCGCAGAGACCTAACGGCCAGTCTTGCAGAGGGCCGAACAACGGACGCCACACGCTTAAAGGTCATCAGCGCAGGTTACTTTTCCCAGCTTGCTCGTAGGACCGCGTACTTGAGGACTTGCCATCTCTTCTTTAGGACATCAGCAGCATCACCCTGGAAATGCATACGTAGGCGTTGCTCCGCCCAGCGTGGCGTTAGATCTCACCAAAGTCAGCAATAACCAGTGCTTCATGATACCTCGTTCGCTCACCAACGTGAACCCCTTGAACCGGCTGTGGAGCGCTGCCAGTACCCCGTGGTAACTCTGGGAAGCCTTTCTCTCTTCGTCTGACCTATAGGAAGTGAGTAACCCACCATAAGCGGAAGAGCAAGCCACGAGCACACCCGCGGGCTACCTACATCATGCGCAAACGCCACAGCTTTATGAGCCCCAAGCGATCTGGTGAGGAAGCTCTCGATAGCTGGATAATATTTCTGCCGAATGACCTCCGGGTCATTGTATTCTTCGGCTGAGAGTGTTGAACTGAGCGTACTGGGGCTTTGGCTTGCAACATTGGAGTCGCCAAAGATTTCGAATCCATGTCGGTCTAATTTGAAATCGTGTTCTCTTCCCCTGAGATCTTCTATGTAAATCCCCTCGTATCCCATTGACTCCTCGTTAGACTGTAAACCTGCCGGCAACGCGGTTTCCGGGATGTTGATATGATATGGCTTTTCAACCTTGTATCGATCCAGCTGTTTCAAGTACCAGAGTGTTGTGTGTATACCGCTGAGGGGATGAGAGGATATCACGTTGGAGCTAGTTGTGACTGAACATAGACTCTTTCGCGGAACCTGTTGTCGCTTCATGCAAAGACGACCGAGAGCGCCAGCCTCTCGTGCCCACATTATTCCGCATATATGGCTTTCAAGCAGAATGGTGGAAGGTGGCGCTAAAACAGAGTGCTGTCGAGAATCCGCGTTAGAACGCCGCAGCGATGCGCTTACAAGTGACAGATTTGACCTGCTGCGGTGGATTGAGGCCGAGGTTCTCGCTTCCGGCATCGAAGGTGCCAGGTATCCGAATTGCACATTTTATGTATTTCGAAGTACCTCACGTCTCGGCCTCAAATATCGATAGGTCATCCGCATATTCCAGCCACATCAATGGATGAAGGAAGTGCACTTTTCTACATAGCCTCCAGCACTCTTCCGGATACAACTTGTCTTGGCAGTATTGATTGGCGGTTACGTGAGGGGTCATGCCGACCTTTCGGCACTTTTGCCTCAGAGATTAAACGATCGTGCCCAGTACTACCTCCATACGTTTCTCTCGGTCTTCCCTCGGCCACAACGTGTCAAGGCGTCGAGAGAGAGTAAGGAACCCCCTCCGGCTGCTTTCGTCACATGTATGGCTCGGAAAATGTGCCGGCAATGGGACTCAAGAAAACAGTAAAGCATAAAGAATTTTATGAGACTGTTTTTATCATGCATTAAACAGCAATACGCGGGCAGAGTGTGAGCAGTTCAAAGTCATTTCTGAAGTCATACCTGTCAGTGCGAGGATGGAAATCAGGGGCCTTGCCACACTGAGCGAATAGGGGGTGACGGTAAACGAAACTCGCAGCACAGAGACCGCTGCGGCATTTGTAATAAAAACGAGCCTAGTGATGATATACACTTTGATTAAATCATGGGTGCAATGACATAGATAGCCGCGTAGATAAGCGTCTTAAGTTAAGCCACCAAAGGACCGTTGCGTAGTCATGATTTCTCGAACCCCCACGGAAGCCGAGCGCCAATGCTCTCGATGGCTAAGAATATTCTCCATGACCCTAGCTCCCTTGTGCGTCACAGCCGGAAAAGTCGAAATGAAGCTAGGCCGCGCGTGCTGCCTAACCTGCACCGCGCCGAGCTACACACTTCTGGTTCTCAAGACGCCATAGCCTCCAAGGCTTGTCGTCTGGCTTCAAGGGATCAGGCTTCCAAGTGAGCCATGGCATGCTAGCTTTTTGCTCAGTGGAAAATCCCTCGGTTTTCATTGGCCAGAATGCTTTCCATGGCTGTGTTCTAGCCGCGGGGCGAGTGGTGGCCACCCTATACACGCATTCTTAGAACGACATAGACGCAAACCAGATATATCATACATGCTTACCTGATCCGATTGACAAGAGGCGCGGCCTGTTTCGAGTGCATGATGATTTGGGTCACTGTGGTAAACTCTGCTGAATGTAATTTAGAAGGGAGAAAGAAACTTTTACCAGATGGTGTTCAATGTCAGTTTATAACTTCCGGGGCTGTCACATACTTGATAAGGCACCTTTCTCACAACCACTTACAAACAGGATTCAGGAGAGGGAAGCCACAGGGTCGTACGTGCTTATCTGGATGTTACTGTTTGAAAACAGCCTATAAGTGGACGGCGAGTCCGTGATGTGTGTGCTGGATTGAGGAGTGCATGCATGGATGCAACCAACCATCCAGACAAGCTTATGAGTGAGGTTTATGCTGTGTTCCTCATTTTCTTCCAAAGCAGGAGCCATGAAGAATGCTTCGGGTACCAAGCGATCACCCTCCTCACCCTCCTCATAACCTCGCCTCCCTACCAGGCCTGCCCCTACCCAGATGTACCAGCGTCTACTAACCAATTTAGGTAGAACAAGCGTAAGTGTTCTATACGGAAGACCTGGCACGTGGTTTGCGAGGAACAAAAATTCCGCATGTCCTCGGGCTTCTATTGCCGCCCAGCTTCAAACAGCCTTGTGAGCGCCATAGGAGAGCCATGTAGCTAGGAAGATAGCAGTGGTTTATTCAATGGGGACTGCGAATGATGGGAGCGACCACTGAGGCGCTCTACCCCGACAAGTCAGAGAGCGTTGCTGCGGCTCTTCTCGTATTACTACACTGTAAGTGCCCAGCAGAGTGAACCAGAAACCTTTTATTTCACCACTTCATACCTGACCCACTTCGAGCTCGTAGAGTTCTTACCCCTGAAACCAATTATCCCCGTTATCCTTCACACACTAGTTCAACCTTGACTTCTTGCGATGCTGTCTCGATTGACAAGTACATTCCGTGCCGGTGAATCCAGTAGAGCGGGTAAGAAACACAACAAGTCAGGCCTTGTCCTAACAAAACTGTCACAATGGAAAAGAAGACAGTTTCCTGGAAATGCCGAGGCAACGAACACCCTCATACCAGAGACCGTACCAGGCAATGCCACAGAAAGCAACCCGAGTACACAATTGTGGCAGAATGCCATGAAACGATATGTTGCGTTACTCCCCCCTGACGACCAACTGTCGGTACGTGACACGAATCTCGCTCAACCCCTTGACAGCGACACCCTGAACCAAATTATCACACCGTTGAGGAATACCTATGAAAGTGGCCGAATTCAGCAACTCCTTCGGTCCTTAGAGAGTGTTACGAATCATCTTCGATCGTTTGCCATAGTTGTTGATGTTGCAATACAAGCCAACCCCAACCCAGCTTCGCTCATATGGTCCGGCACGCGGCTTCTCCTCGAGGTATGTATTGAATCATACTTAGATTATAAGGGATAGCTAAAACGTATGTGTGGTAGATATGTTCGAGGACTATGGAGATGGCCGAGATCATATGCACGATGCTCGGTAGCCTTGCTCAGAGACTCTCGTTGTTTGAGAAATGGTTGCGACTTTTCCCAAAAGCCAAGTATTCCGAACTTTCGCAGTCAATCGAGGATATTTATCTAGAGTACATAGCATTTATTGTCAATAGCATCAAATACTTTAGGCGATCTGGGCTCCGTACGTCACCCCGCAGGTTTTCTCGTCACTGCTTAGCATATCCGCTAACAAGCGTCATTAAGAGAACTTACTACGCACCGTATTCTGGCCCCCTCTCACAAACAACTTCGATAAGTCCAACACCAAGATCCATGCTTTGACGGAATTCCTGGTTTTGCAGGTCCAGACAGCCAGTTATGAATCAGCGGCTAACCGGGATCAAGAGATGCGACATCTCCTTCGTGCAACCCAGGCGTCCTCGAATACTGCCAGGCTCAAATTCATACACAACGCCTCGCGAAATGAAAACTTCTTCGGTAGGGCCGATGTCATCGGTGAGATGTCGCGCCTCTTTAAGGCAGCAACCGAGCGCCAAGTGAGTGTCGCGCTTCATGGACCACCCGGTGTTGGGAAGTCACAGATAGCAATCGAGTACCTATACCGTAACTTCAACCACTATCCAGTGGCTATCTGGCTCGATGGTCGAGATCGCCTCATCCTAGAGACACAGTTTATCCAAATCGCGCGTCAAATAGGATGCATGGAAAGCGGCGGGAACCACTGTTCCGAAGTCCTGTCATGGATAAGTAGTTTGGGTCCGTCTTGTCCTTCTATCCTGCATCTCACACAATGCAATACCTGACTCGCATGCCAGATTGCAACTGGTTGGTGATTTTCGACAATGTCGACGATGTCAATGACATCCGACCATACTGGCCAGCCGCAGCTAGAGGTAGTGTGATTATCACGAGCCGAGACCCCACCGCCTGCGAAGAGGGGTTGGCTAACAAGGGATTTCCCATTGAGCCATTCAGTCCGTCTGATGGAGCTGACTTCATCCTCTCTCTCTCAGCTACAGAATTGCCGGTCGATGAGGATACGAAACGCGCCGCTTTTGCGTTGTCCGAGGCGTTCGATGGCCTGCCATTAGGTTTGAAAGTGGCAGTTTCTACGATGGCACGGAGGAACTACACCCCAACTCAATTCGCTGCAGCATTGGCGAAAAGTGTCGAAGAGGCTGAGCGACAAGGCATCGCTATCCGTAAGGAAGTGATGTCTCTCGCCGACTTGTTTGATATGGTGCTGCAATCGCTACACCCTGCCGCCCTCGCCCTCCTAGATATGGTTTCTTTTCTCAATCCAAAGGGCATCCCGGTAGAGCTGTTTGAATCGAATGAGTCCTCTCACGGGCCGTTGAGCTTTAATTTTCGCGACGGGGCCGAGTCGTTATGGACGCACTCTCTGCTCAGATTCGACAACAATAAGACCTCGGTGACAGTGCACGGCTACACGCAGTCTTATGTCTATCGAAAAATGCGCATGGCACATTCTCAGTCCCGCCATGATGGCGCTCTGTGCAAAGTCCTCGTATGCCTCGAACGGGCTGTGCCGGAGTTAGTGCTATCGCCTAACCGGAATCCATCATTATGGGAAAGGAGAGAACGCTATTTACCTCACGTCTGGTCACTAGCAAGCCGCGCAAAAGACACCATGCCGAAGGATTCTGCGGAACGCCTGATCGGTCTGATGACATCGTATGGCTAGTGAGCTTTATAAATCCACTGCGCAAAGGAAGCCAGCTGATGTTTGGTATAAGTTATTTTTATGAAACCGGGGTATACGTCATGGGTCACGAGATGCTCGAGGCTGCCAGCTCCCTGATAGAAAGCTATGGCGTTACAAACGCTAGATTGCTCTCAGAGTTTTGTTTCGCCAAGGGCAAGCTGTATAATGAAGGCAATGAAGCAGTCTTGGCAGAACCTCACTGGCGTAAGGCCTTGCGTTTGATTGAGCCAACAATCCAGTTAGACGCGAACTGCCCGCAGCCAGACATCGAGTACCTCTGTATGGTATACTCGGGACTTGGCACTTCGTTGACAGCCCAGGATCGATTCGAAGAGGCGGAGATCTTTCATAGGCTCGCTGTAAACACCGCGTTAAGGCTCTCGAATCAGACTCCGACTCGTATGGGGACATTGTTCACCAATCTTGGGTCTTGTCTATTGTGGAAAGGGCACTTACGGGAGGCCGAGGACGTCCTGCATACGGCCCTTCTGAAGCACGATCGAATACTCGAATGCACATTATATTCCCTGGCCAACGTTTATCTGAGGCAAGGTCGCGTAGCTGAGTCACTGGCAATGCACCAAGAGGTTCTCGAAAAGTTCTCCAAGCAACTCGGCCATTCCCATCATGTCACAGCCGATTGCTGTGTCAAAGTGGGTACATTGTTAGCTTCCGAGGATAACCCGGAACGTGATCTCAAACAAGCCGAGTACGTAACTGTGGAAATGTAATGGCCAGGCTCCTGGTGTCGAATACAAGCTAACAGCAGCCAAATGCGCAGGAAATTTATTCGGAAAGGTCTAGACATATACGAATACTGGTGCCATCAAGGAATGGAAGCATTGATGAGACCTTATCTTGCTAGAGGTCGCTGGAAGTTAGCCCGTGTCCTAGAGCAGTTAGGGGATGAGTATGAGACCGAGATTACACAGCTCAAAGAATCGTCAAGAAGCGGCTTCGAAGAGCATACTAGTAAGAGTCTTCCAGAAACACCAGAGGATGCAGACAAGGCGCTGGATCGTTTAGTGTTCTACTGGTCACGTTGAGTTATCCTGACGGGAGGACGATGCATCCAGCTTCCGAATTAGGAGAACCTCTCTTACTACACGTATCTTGTCATTCAAATCATGGTTAATAGATTTATACCCTGCTTCTAACGTGTGCATCAACAAAACTAACCGTATTAGCTGCACTCTATGCGACTGCACATGATAAGGTTTTCTGGAGTCGAAAGGGTTCTACTGTCCGATTGAGTCGGCCTCTTAGCGGCCCATCGCCGCCTCGTCACGCAACCTCGACGAGGCCCTCGACGCCCTGCCGGCGGGGCGTAAGGGCAGTCAGCGAGATCTGCAACGAATTCCCTCCTCCCATTCCTATCCCCCCCACTCGTCCCCTCCTAAGGTACCGCCGCCGCTGCTGCCGATCTCCCCTATCCTTGTTAGCGCTTAATGTTGTCCAGCCGCCGCCTCTCGGCCGACGGCGGGCTCGACGCTGTCGAGGAAGCAGCCCACGAGGTAGTCGATGTCGGCTGTGCACATGACGACCGTTCGCACAAGATTGACGACGCAGGAGCTGTTGGGGGTGGGCGTGCTTCTCACAATGTCAGGCCAGTCCCAGCCACAGCACGCGACAGGAGATGGGCCGCAATATCAAACGGGCTTAAAGAAAAGGTGATAGATAGTTGATAGTACAAGACTCACGGGAAGCCAAGCGCGAACATGGCGACGGGGCCGAACCTGCGGCGGCGGCCCACGCGCAGGCACGGGAGGGACGAGAACGGCAGAAAAACACGACAAAGTCGAGGGCGAGGCTGCTGACGTCGCCGAAGACGGACAATCTATTCATGCGCCCCTCGTCGCGCTGTGTGTCGTTGCCCTCCACGTAGGCGCTCAGCGGGCGCACCAGCGCGAGGTTCACGACCACATACGCGAGCATGCAGAGCACCGACTGGGGGGCGACCAGCGGAGCGGCGATGCCAACGGTCCGCGTCCGGAAGACGCGGTGGTAGAGGTGTAGGATCGAGAGCTTGCATAGGCAGCAAGAGAGCAGCCAGAGGATCACGGTCGCGATGTCCGTTTAATTACCGGTACGTATGTCAACAGTATCTTTTGGTGGGCCAAACCCTCCCCCTCACCCCTGAAGAAACCTAGGGTGACGGGACACTGTCGGTGGGTAGACCGCGCGCATCTTGCCTATGGAGATCACATCGTAGTAGTCGGTATCACAGAAGCTGGGGCCGCCGCGGTAAACCACTTTGATGTATCAGGCTTGTTGTAACTACATCGACGAGGCGAAATTCCGCACGAGCATACTGGCCAGGAGGATCACAAATATCCCGAACAACGTAGCCTACAAGAAGAGCACTTCGTTCTGTGAACCACGACGGTCCTCGGAAACCTCGTGACGATGGGAACCGCGCCCGCCATGGTGCTGGTGAAGGGCGAAAATATCGATAGCCCCGTGGTAAGACCCCATGGGACGGGATAGACGGACAATAGTGTTCTCGTCGCCGTCGGGACAGGGTTGCTTTCGGTCTCGCCCAGACTGTGGCATCGGTTTTGGGGATTGTCTTGGTCAACCACCGTAAGATAGAGCTGCCAGCCCAATCAGGGAAGTGCTATATCTGGATCGTAAGCCATTGCATGATTTCACCGTCCCTACCTACCTAATTTTCCTGAATAAACAGTCCAAGACTCTTGGGTCGCCATTTGCTTACCATCACCATCGCCGAACGTAATTTTGGGTGCCAGTCTGCGCTGTTCCTACCGGACTCGCCTACAACGTTAGGGTCATCATTCAATTGACGAATTATTGGATCTCATGGTCCGGACCCCGGGAAGCATTGCGAATGCAGGCAGTAGGGCAACTGGCATATCTGTTGGCGTAAAGGCTGGCCCTAGTTGATTATGAAAATGTGAAGTATGTGGTCGAAGAACCAGAAATCAGATACTGTGCACACCAATAGGTGAGAACACGAGAGTTAAAGTTGCAAGAGTCAATTGTTCAGGTCGGTCTGTATTGATATTTTCCACCCGCCTGAGATAAACGATGCTTTCAAGTTACAATGAGCTCATCACGGCATCGTCGGGAAGAGGCGCTCTGCGAGACGAACTTATTCGTAGCATTGAGTAAAAGAGGGGGTATCCTCATAGAAGATCTCTATAGCCGCTAGAGTGCCCATTTTGCCAATCACATCCAAGCTCTTTATAGTGCATGGGAAGCTGCAAGACCACCACAACACAGGAGACGCTAGGACGCTGAGGAAGCAGCAAGGTATTGTAAACATTGCGTCCCAGAACGCTCACCGTCCCTTCGGCAGCTGAAACCTGACTTTGGGGAATTCGAGGGGTAACGATAACGACGCCATCTGTACCTGCGTCCCCTTCTCCGTACGCCGCACAGACTGGGTCCGGCCTCCAATTTCGCGGAAATACTGCGCAAATTGCTTTTCGTCCAGGCCCATATCGTATCGGAGAGCACTAGTATCGAACTGGTAATTGGCAAGGATCGCCGCAAGAGCACAGCAGTAGGTATGCATGAGGTCGACGTGAAACTTTCTTATCTCTCCGTTCGCGGAGAACTTCCGTCTTATATTCTCGATGACTGGTTCGGGCGCTGGTTGCATGATCTCTCTTAGCTTGTCCTTGGGCGGTACGCGCTTCGCACCTCGTCCCTTGCCCGCCCAAGCAGCTCTCTGGAACTTGATCAGCAGGTCCAGATAACGTAGTGTACGCAGTCTTGTGACTGCATCAGGCCCCTGGCCGATCGAGACAAGACGCCCTGCAACGAATGCGCTCGAGTGTTGCTTGTTGAGGTTCTTCTTGATCTGGTCCTGCCAGTCTTTTATGGGAATGGCGTTCAACACATCCCCGCCAATCAGTTCCTCGGGCTTATAGACATCCTGTATTTCTTTGGCGTCGAAGTTTCCGGGAGGTACAGGTTTGGCAGCATCGGCTGCCGCCTGAAGATCCTCTCTAGAGGCCATCCCCACCGTGACTTCTCGTATGGATTCCATGACGGCTTGTTGGGAGGCATTGAGCTTATTCGCGTTGCCACCAGCATCGGCGATAGCCTTTTCCGGCGCTATGGCATTTTCTGTAATGGAAGCAAGAGCCTTCTTTGCCTTCTTAGTGCCAAACGCGTGGCCTAGGTCAGTTCGCATCTGCATCATCGTCTGTGAAACGGATTAGGATCCACTACTCTGAAAAAGGTTGAGAAGACTGTTCGTTACCTTTGACATGGCTCGCTCTTCCGCGCTCTCTTCAGACGGTTGCAGAGCCCGAACGACGCCCCTGACTGCCATCTTCTTGGCCTCTACCACCGAGAGCTGTCCAGTTTTGGGGTCGAAAACACCTATGTAATGCTTAAGGTGTGATTCACGACCTCCTGGTCCATCTTCCTTGGCCGTATAGTCCAGTTTTGGATGTGAGGAGGAGTGTAGGAGTAGTTCTGAGGGCGAGGATGAGCCTTTCTTGTTGCGCTTTGGCGTCGAAGCTTGTGGTTTCGCGTACGTATCAAACTGAATAGAGCTTGGTATGCAGAGGCCAGGGGACGTGGCTTTTCTCATCATTAGCAGCTGGTTTCCTGTCGTTGACACCTGCCGATCCTAAAGAAAAGAAGGCATCTCATACCTATAATTGGGGGGCATTTCTTAGCTGTCTGTATAGAGGCGACTCTGATAGTATTGGACTTTGGCGATTGGGAAGAAGAGCTCTGAACGGCTACCTTCTTGTTGGGCCTCGAGGCGCCATCCTCATCTCTCTTCCTCTTTTTTTCCTTTTTATCTGCCATTATTCCTTCCGCAGATGGGCCTCAAATCGTTCCGTCGCCAACACAGTCGGGCTGGAGTATGGATAGTCACTACCGTTGCATAGGCTGGTAAGGCTTGGCACTAAAAAATTATTTGGATACTGCCGCCCTTGAGTTAAGAGTGGAAGCCCACGGCCAAACCAAGTAGGCGGTGAAGCAACAAGTGAATTCACCCCACATCAAACACGGACACCGTTAGGAGGCAGTAGAACTTCGAGAAAAGCTAAGTAATAATAAGTAATGACTTTCGGTATTGAAGCGCAAGACGTCAGGATATTTCAATTGGTATCAATCATTAACCTATTGGATGGATCGTGACTATTGCACCGCTTTTCTTGCGTCGTAGATGGGCTCTCGCCATATGTCTCTAATTCTGAACGTCGAAAACAGAACGAAAGAACTGGAAGATTAGGCGGGTCGAATCACCGACAAAATAACGTCGAATTTAATTCCCCGCAGAAGCCTGCCCAAATAGCAGAACTACTTCTTTGCGAAACGGGGAAGTAACAAGCAATTTTCGATAGCCGTCGTCATAAAATCAGCACCAATATAATCACGGAAAACTCATGCATTTCAGAAGCAGAAGTTATTGCCATTGATCCTAGCATACTCTCCATTTTTGGGGGTTACATGCAAATCGTTTCTCGGCATCTTCATGCATCTGGTCCGTGTTCGTAAACACTCCTCAAGGTTCCACTCGATGTGAGTTGACCAGCCTGCCTTCCACAGATCCCAGTCCATCAAGTTGCTCAGAGTCCATGCCGCTAGCCTTGGCGTCCCCTTCATTTTCGTAACGCCTCGTCGTCGTCGAAATAACCTGGCGTTACCGGGTTCGGTAGGTCGCATGAAGTCCATTCATATCATGCGAATGACAGTGGCTCTTGATCGTCATTTGTCGTGATGGTGTTGTAGTTGTCGTTTACTCTCTGGGAGACCGGCTGAGATCAAGTAGAGGGGAGGTGTTTACTTGCTGTAGAGGGGGAATCGAGTTAGTATACTTGATGGGATATTTCAAGTCAGACAAGAAGGTGCTGAAGACGTACGATCTGGCCCTCATCTTTCTCCTCTTACGCTTGAGGCGACGAACTCTCTTCTTTCTCCATTTGGCTCTCATCTTGGCGACGGCGACTGGTTAGGCCGTGTTAGCATTCAAGTCGGGTAAGTTTTTGTTTGTCAATTGACCAAATATGCATGGAGGGGAAACGCGGGGGGTTGTCGACGGCATCACCACTCGACGGCGGGGCCAGCGAAGCCAATGCATGATAGCAAATGGTTTTGCGTGTGGACGAGCGATGACACGATGACAGTTGGTGGGCTATATGCTGGGGCTGGACCTACAAGTTGCGGTTGATGAGTTGCTTTGGTGAAGTTGTAAGTTCAGGAAAGTGGGAGGAGCTCGCACGAGAATGATGTAGTAGCCCAGGCTTGGAGGGGGGGTTGGTGGGGAATTAGGCAGGGCAAACGTGCCCTACTCTCAATTAGAGCTAAGTGATTGCCGAAATTTTGACCAGCCCATTCGAGCCTCTGCGCACAGACCACTCCTGTAGTGCATGACCTACCAAGGCTAATTCTGGGTTCGTCATGTCAGCTGGCGAAACTGACGAGGGCCCGGCACGCCCCGGAACTCTTAGGGGCCAGGGGGAAGGAGCTCTCCTGACTCCTGAGTCCTGCTTGCCCGATAGGGGGGTTACTTTACGTGAAGCATGTGTTACCTACACGTTTCATCCACGGACGTACGCAGCCATGCATCAACAACACACATACAAACTCCGAGCATTCTAGACACCTAACATTCACTCCTGAGTCTTGACAACGGACAGTCGCTCCGTTCGACATCCAAACTGGAGCAATCATCTACTCCTCGTCTCGGGTGTTCTGCACAATCAGATGGACAGGTCTATCCCCGTCGCTACCATTCTCTGCCGGACCACGCGAGAGCGACGCGAAGGACTTCCCCCACCAGGTATGGCTACTGTTTTGGCGCTCTTTTCACCCGTTCCCTGTTTTCTGCTTGGCTTTTATAGTTTCTCGCCTTACTGACGACTTCTCTCGCCAGTAGGCTTTGGGAATTTAGAACATGGTACCATACAAACCTCATGCGACCTAGATTTATATCCAGGAGATGTCGTGAATGTTGGGAGAAGTCATAAAGCCAAGTATTTCAGCATCTCTTTCCTTACTATAATTCTCTCACTAACGCCCTTCCTGTACCATTTCCATCGACTCTACATGCGTTTCTTACAAGAATTTCGTGATATATTCAGTCGTAGATGACGAGGTTCATCCCGGCCACCAGCCGCCACTCGTATATGTGCGCGACCGCCAGTCTACTAACGGTACCCGTGTTAACGGACATCTAATCGGCTCAAGGAGACAAGGGAAGTCTCGTGGCTTCCTTCTCAATCATGGCGACATCATCAGTGTGAGCCCCTATTGGAGTTTTCGTATCGAGCTAAGAAACTATCCAGGCTCTGATACGTCATTAACCCCCATCCAGAAGGAAGAGGCTAAGGTATGTCAGACAGTCCCGTTGGAGACGAGTAAAGACTAAACCGACTACGCACCATAGGCTTTTAGTGATCGGTATGCCATCACGGACAGAACACTTGGGGTTGGCGCCTATGGCTCCATCTATCTTGCTCTTGAAAAGGCGACCGGCAGACAGCTCGTTTGCAAAGTTCATAACCTGGATGGTAGAGCTCCAGGCGATCTTCGTCGAATTTTGCACGAGACTGATCTTTTGGGGAAACTGGGACATGTGAGTGCCCAGTGATCCTGCTACTAATGTTTTGCTAATGGGAACAAGCCTAATCTTCTCGGTTTCGAGTACGCCTACCGCTCGTCACATACATTGTTCACATTCACGGAACTTGCCACTAGGGGTGATCTATTTTCCATGATCTGTTTCTATAAGAAGGAGCTCCCTCTTCGAGATATCAAGTTTGTTGTCCAGCAAGTCGTGAAAGCAGTCCGATACTTACACAAGAACAAAATTGCTCATCGCGATGTGAAACCGGAGAATATATTTTTCGAGATTGGCCCATACGCACAAGGTAGAGTCATTCTAGGAGACCTAGGTTTTGCCAAAGGTGTTACCTGGGGTCGAATGGCTAGCAAGGTCGGCACCAGAGGTTACGTAGCACCGTAGGTTGCTCATTCCGGCCTCCTTCTCGTGTTATTACTGACTTGCTGATAGAGAGGTATATCGTGGGGGTAGCCCATATGGCCTGGCGGTGGACATGTGGTCTATAGGTGTTCTCACTCTCGGTCTCTTGATGCCAGATCGTGTCGCCACACTCAGCGATGGCGCAAATCAGGAATCTCTGGACCATTCGCTTGATCAGATCTTCAGTCAGATCCGTTCGACCAGAGGGGTCCTGAGTGAGGTCTTACAGGACTTCATCAGCCACTGCCTGGTCACAGACCCTGACCAGAGGCTCACCGCCCAACAAGCCAAAAACCATGACTGGTTCCATGAACAACCCGACAGGGATATTATCAAAAAGCGCCTCAAAGAAAACAAAAAAGCATGGCGACCAACGCACCTCATCGCACCACCGGTTGAAGAACTTCCGGAACCTGGACTCGCGGCCGAGACCCCGTCTTCGAAGGCTCGAAAGGACCAAATCACCGAACCTGGCCGCGAAGCGGTTCGAGTACTCAAAAGAAAGCACGACGAAGTCATTCTCATTTCACATAGTGTGCAGGAATCTCCGCACTTTAAGAAGGCATCCACTACCGCAGCCACTGCCACATCGAAAAAGGCCAAGAAGGCACGATATTCGCTCGAGCATCATCGTAACAACCCCCCGATTCAAATCGCACCAACTAGAACTTCGAGCACCGGCCCTTCATCTCGGAAAAGCCAGTAGGGCAAATCCACTGGCAGTTGGTACAATGCTATGGATGTAGAGCAATCCGGTAGACATATAGCTCAGTCTAGCATTGTCTGCGCGCACACACAGAACTAGGTGCTGACTGTGGCTGTGAGGGACATCTTGAGCTTCAGCATAGAGACACACTGTTCACAGAGAGACAATTGTACATAGCTTGACAGATGAGGCAATAGTTGTTGATTCTCGACGATTTCTTTCAATCATAGCTTCTTCGACCCTTTGTTGTCTTGTTCTCGTAAAACCCGGTGTTTTAGCCACAAGGTCTTTATATCACTCGCTTTGTTATCCGGATGCTTTCAGAAATCGCCATGTAAGAGACATCCGATAGCCCCTTAGATGTAGGGCTCAATTATCTCTTCGCGCTCGGGATATCAAGTCGATGGCCCCATCTTAGCTATAGCCATCACTGCAGGTCCATAACATTATGGACTCTTTGACGCAATTCCCATCGAAGTCGAAGGAGTTCGAGCAAAGTACATCTCCAACCATTAATCGTCCTACAAAGCCGGCACTCATAATTGACGCCGGCGTGGTACAAGGTCATTCTCCAGGGAGTAAGCGTCCCCCCAGCAGAAGACCTCCAGGCGTCGCCGAGCTGGTGCCGCCGGCGACGCCCGGAGCGCACTCCGCTCGACCTCCCCCGAGTAATAAGCTCCGCACTGCCAGAAGTGATAAGAAGCTGGAGTCCAAGCAGAAGGCACTAAAGGACGGCGGCTGCCGGCAGGACGAAGAAGAAGACGGACCGCCCCGCGACCTGACGACGGGCCGCGTCCTCGCCGAGAACAGCCGGTCCTGCCTCCGCTGCGCAGAAAAAGGTCTCAAGTGCACGCTGCTGTTCGCCGGCAAGGAGGGCGACGTGCAATGCGCGGCATGCCGACGCGCGGGCGCCGACCGGTGCGTACGCCAGGCCCTCGAGGACCTGCATCCCGGAGCCGACCAGAGCGGCTGGCGCGCCGTCGTCGACGAGCACCACGCGCGCATCACCACGCACGTCAACGGGGAGCTCGTCGAGGCGCGCGATAAGCTCCACATGGCCCTGCCGCCCTTCAACGGTGCCGACCTGCCGCCCGAGGAGCGGCCCCGGAGGTGGCGGACCCTCGGCTGGCGCGACGTCCTGCCCCTCGGGCGGAATAGGAGTGCTGAGAGAGGAGGAGGACGTGCGGGAGCTGTTGCGGGAGCGTGCGGAGTCAGTGGTGGACGGAGAGGAGAGGGAAAGGGGCGAGGATAAGGGGAAAGCGCCCAAGGAGCGTCGGAGTCCGAGGGAGAAGTCGGAGCCCCTGGATGCTGATGCCGCCGATCTGGAAGACCCGGACGTGCTGCATGAGCAGCTCAAGCACCTCCAGCATATAAGGAAGTATCCGCAACGCGAGATGCATCTCAACGAGGCGCTGGGTGAGACGCACTAACCTCGGGCTCTGAGACGATGTCTCGGGCCCGATCGTGCGCATACAAACATATCCACTTTATACTTAAATCAAGTATAGATTAAGGTTGTATGCGGTAACCATCCTCTCATAACACCATGAAATTTCGTGTCATATGGTTGAAGACGGGCTAGTTTGGGAGCTGGTTCTCTAGATGTTCCACGGGCGAAACCTTTCGGCCACTTTAATAATTTCTACCCCTTTTCCCTTGAATTAGTAATGATATGGTGTGGCACAAGAGGCTGGCCAGCAGACCCGTCCTCGTTACATCCTTTCTGCGCATCGGCTACAGGCTTACAGTTAATAGGGGTTTACGTTGTCCATAGTCTTGGCGTATTACTCGGTCTAAGAAAACCCGCCCTCGTCCGTAGGACTACTCAGACTCAGTAGCCCATAGGCGCTGCAGCGCCTTTTAAACGTCTCGCTAGAGATTGCTATCTTGGGGGCTCTTGGCCCTCTCCGGAGCAAATGAGAGCGTGCTAAATCGGGATAGCTACGTCGTTTCTCATTTCCAACGATAGGGGCACGGTCTAGGGGCTTCGAAGCATGATGTTCAGTCGACTCGGTTTCCACGTTGTGCAGTTCCATGTGACAGCTTATAGCAGAGATACGCATGTGTGAGTTCTTGCCATTATTTTCGTTTTGCGAAGTTAGATCTCACTCGAGAAGTGTGCCCTCACATATGAATTGAATGTGCTCTCACGGATGAATTTAATAGAGGCATATATGGAGAGATCCTAACAGTCTATTCTTGCTCATCAAACTTGAGCCACTGTTCCTAGGTGCATTACGTACGTATATCTTCTTACTCACCTTGAGGCAGCACAAACACCCTTTAGCCTAGTTGTCGTCCTGAGTAACCATATGGGCACCTCTTTAACTTACCCCAAAGCGCATCCTACGCCTAGTTTGCTCCCTCGAAGACACTCTGCTCGGAGTCCTTCGGGTGCCCCGCGGGGACGGCCTCCTCCGCAGTCTCAGACAAGTCTAGCTTCGCAAAGCCGCTCTGCAGCCCCAGCCCCCGCAGCGTCCGCAGCTCCGAGACGTGTCTCCGCTGCGCCCTCCTCTGCTCCTCGACGCGGTATCGCATGAGCATGGGGGCGCTCAGCTCCGCGACCCTGACGCCGCGGGCCTCGAGGGCGGCTCGCCGCCCCCGGAGCAGCGACTCGTGGAAGTAGCAGTCGCAGCTCTGGCAGCTCCCGGAGAGGAGCCCATCGTAAACGTGGTGGCACACGGGGCAGGCGGAGAAACCTTCGCAGCAGAGCGGGCAGTCGTCGGCTGCCTCTGTGATGGCGGCCGGGAGCTTGTAGTCCAGGAGCCACTTGAAGACGTGGCGGCACGGGTGGTGGATGGTGCCGATGAGCAGGTCGGCGCGGCCGAGGGTCAGCTTGTTGGCCGATAGGCGGGTCTCGGTATTCACGGTTGACATGTTTAAGGGTGGGCGGTGTGTATGAGGTTTTGCTTGTACTTTGAATATGTGGTAGATGGATGGGTCTGTATCATCGGTTTCCGAACCGAAGTTCTCACCGCGTTCCATCTGCATTTATACTGCTACTGCCTTGATCAATTCCCTTGTACTCCTTCGTTAACAGGGACAACGCCCTTGTCTGGGCTTTAGAGTATATATGTGAATAATAAGGGTTGTTATATTGCTTTTAGCGGACTTTCTCCTAAACAATGGACTACTATATAGTCCACTACGCATCCCCTTGTGTAGATAGACCTTTCAAGTCACCAAGTCGTTTCGGGGGTGGAACTTCACCATCAGAGCTGGTTTTTCCCAGACAAGGTGGAGCTTGGCTTGCTTGAACCAGTCCAGCTCTGTGTTCACCCACTCCCAGTCATAGGAGAATATCATCTTGCCCAGGATGATGCGCAGCTCCATCCACGCTACCGCCTCCCCAATGCAGTTACGGGGCCCGTAACCGAATGGATAATAGACGCCGGTGTGATCGCCAAGGCCCTCGCCAATCCATCGTTCCGGCTTGAAAGACCATGGCTCCTTCCAATATCTCGGGTCGTGTCCCAGCTGCCAGTTCGCGGACGAGACCTCGACGCCCTCGGGGATGTACTCGCCGTCGACCATCTCGCCCGGGGAGATCCTCGGCAGGCCGAAGGGCACCGTGGCGAATATCCTCAGTGCCTCTTTAATCACCCCGGTGAGGTAGGGCAGCTGCGCCGCCGCGTCCGCGGTAATCTCGGACGATGACGTGAAAGAGCTGCGGATCTCCTTCGTCAGAGCTTCCCGGCACTCTGGGTATTTCACCAAGTGGTAGATGGCGGTCGACAGCGTCGTTGCCGAGGTCTCGGAGCCCGCGATAATGATGATGCCGGCCTGCGCTTTGACCTGCTCTTCGGTGAGCTCGCCGCTCAGGATCAGGTCGTCAAAGAAGTCCCGCGGATGGTCCGAGTTCTGCAGTTCGATGCGCCGGCTGATCTTCTGCTCCGTGTATGCGGTAAACTTCGCGTGCTTCGCGGCGGCGTCCTTCGGCACGATGAAGGGAAGTATCAGCTTTATGGCCGATAGCTTGCTTCGGAGTGACCATAGCAGTTGGAAGTAGGTACCGTCGACCACTGTTTGGATCCAAAAATGAGGGCGGCCGTTTGCGACCGCGTTGAATGACTCGCCGAAAGCCAGCTCGCCTACAGGCAGTCAGCTGGGAAATCAAAACGCGCATGGATAGATCGGAAAGAAGGGAGAAGTTGGTATCCTACCTATGATATCAAAAGTGACCCAATTCAGAGCGGCCGCGATATTGATACCCTGGCCCGACGGATGGCCAAGCTTTCCGATCTGGCTGATAAACATGTCGGTATACTTGTGAATAACTGGCTCGTATTCACGAAGAGACGTCCTGGAGAAGCTTGACGCGAATATCCGACGGAGCTTGGCATGATAAACGGGATCTCTGGTCTACAAACCTTCAGTCTTAGAGCTGATATCATAGGAAAATGACCTATAGAGACACGCAGAGGCATCACGGCCCAAGAATAAGATGAGAAAAAGGGGGTGGGAAGGGATTTCCAACGTTTCGTGAGTTACTTACCCATCCGATGGAAGGGTTGTCTGTACCATCCGAGTAGAAGTCAGATTTGACGAACAGCTTCTTCGTCTTAGACGGGAACCCATATATGTCACGGAAAGCTTGCGGAGTCGCAAGCGAGAGCTTGTTGGGGCCAAAGCGGACTCTATCGCCTATTCTATATTAGTCGCCTAAGACGGGCGATCATATTTCGGTCAGGAAGGACTCACCATATTTGGCATGTACGTCTTGCATCACAAATGAGTAACGACCACTCGTCCAAGCAAGGACATACCAGAGCTGCAATCAGATGATTAGAGCTCTCTTTGTTGCTTTCGGAAGACTACAATATACCTCACTGACGGCGGCAAGCTTAGGCCCGGGGTATTTGGACAATGGATGGAAATATAAGAGGTAGACATATTTGCCCACCAGCGCAAGAATACCCTGAGCTGTCAGTAACAGTGTCCTCGCTTTAGGAAGTATAAGAATGCCTTACCGCTATGGCGAGTGTCTCGAGGACCGAGATGTAGGCCACAGATGCCATATTGTCCGGATGGGATGCTCACTGTAAGTAGTGGTTCTAGAAACCGCGAGGGATTCCACGGCCAACTAAGGATACCTCCAGAGCTGCTGCCATAGGGTATGAACGCTTAAATGTCATGTTTCTGTATCGGTTCCCACCTTTCACAAAGAAACAAGGGCCGGGCACCCCCCGGCACATCCCCCTTCAACATCCACATTGGCGTGGTACCCCAGGAGGCAAAACCCCGCTCCTCCATCACTACGAACTCTGGATATGTTTGAGATGAGAGATCGTAAGATTTCCGAAACTGCATTAGTTTCCTTGTGTGCTACTACGTACCTATGCTCTCCGGCGCTCTAACGACTGGGCCGTCTTGCTTGGTCCGGTATGGAATATATAGCGGAGCTCGACAGCATGTGTGTGGTATTATGCAATGAAACATCACGTATGGCCAAGTACTCCAGCGCGGAGCTGCGTCAGCCCTGATAGGTTGTCGCAGGGATGGTTTGCCACAGTACTTACCAATTGCGCGGGTTCAACGACGTGGTATGCTTCTCTATCGCCCGTTCCCTAATGGGTATGTAGGTAGGCAGGTCGTGGACAAAAAATAATTGACGCGCCCCACACCGCTTCAGAGCAACTTATACCGCTGCAACTGTTTGCGAAGACCGTAGAAAATCAACCAAAGCGCTTAAGAGAAGTTATTGATATTGCCGATTTGCTTATTTATTGGCATATTTAGTAATGTATATTCTGAAGTCGGCAGATAGAAAATGACTTATCCATTGATATCATTGTGCTGATGTTCAAGGGGCAAGAGTAAGGTGTGACGATTATTTTGTCCACGACCTGGCAGGGTTGAACCTGGGACCTCTCGACGGGACCGCAGCCGCGGCTGGAAGACTGTCATATATACAGTAAGCGAGAAGCGGCAAGTGAGAATGCAGGATCCATGCGGCCGGATGGACTGGATCCATGCGGCCGGATAGGCTGATCTCTTCGAAGCAACGTATGTGTCTGCTGTCGCAATTACTGTCAAGATAGGGGCGTGGATGGAGACGCAATGTAACTACCGACCTCAGCACTTGGTAGGGTTGGTATTATCTCATGACGCGCCATGTACAGTGCCTAACAAAGAGTCAGAACATCGCATGATACCCGAGCTTCCTCTGCAACCATTATCACCATCCCTCGTCCCACAAGAAACCCCTGTCGTCAGATGCAGCTGAATCGACGATGCAACTCCGCCCATGGTGCGGGAGCCCCTGGATTACAATTTCCACCTTGCTGCACAGTAATCTTGGGGTACATGGAGCTACTGTAGACACTAAGAGGCTCAAAGACTAGAGGGCAATTCTCCTGCCCGCTGGAGCCAGCAAAGACACGTAGATCTTGCGCCGCCGGCAAGCGGCAACTTCTTGCGGGTCTCCAGGTGCCGTTGCGCGCGTCCCTCGAAGCTAGCGGACGTGGCGTTGGACTGGAGACATTCTATGGAACGTCAGCAGCGGTGCCGTTAGCCGCAAACTATGTTTCAGGGGAGACCTCACGTCAGTAGCCGCATTGTGGGGGATGTACGCGATCGGCCGCGCGTTGAGCGGGCAGCGGGAATCACGGGCGGTCTTCACAGGAAATCCGCCTGTGTCCACTGCGGCCCGGTCGCCTTCGTTGTTTGCATTCTCATTAGTAAGTCTATGACGGAAGAACCCGAAGAAAGTTGCTTGAGGGGATAGGAAGGCCCCGGCTTATAACGGGATGCTGGACGAGTCAAGCAAAACAGTCAACAGACGTCACTGAGGCATTCTCCGAACGTGTGGAAAACGACCAAAAGCCCAGTCGAGTGTATTCCGTTTCCTGCTGCTGTCATTGATGGGTTGTTGACGGGAAAGGTCTGCTACGCGGTGTCGCTTCCAATATATGTGTGACCGATGTGGGTGGGCGCCTGCGGCGACATGGCTCCCTTGGACTTTGAGCGACGAAGGTCGAGGATCAAAGGTTGTGGCGCCAGAGAAGTTCTAGGATCTCCATCCTCCGTCAATGGCTGACTAAGAAGGGAGCAAAGCCTCTTCTCCTGAGAATATAGTGGCCATCTGAATTACTGAGAACCAGGGCGAACGGGACACAATGGTATTTCCTCCTCGCTACCGATGTGCATAGATAGGAGCCACACATACCAACCAGGCCATGTCCAGATTACTTGCCATGAGACTGCAGGGTTTCCAGCGTGCGCTTCTATGCAGCACTGCACGGGAAGACCGCGTCTTGAAACACCGTTCGCAACCGGCATACGCAGAGTTCAGCCTACACATGACTCCAGCTCTCCCCCGCATAGATCGTTAGATTCCTAGTACACCATCTCATCGTCGTAGAAACCGGTAGCCCAAACAACCAAGCGTCCCGACTTGCGCTCATCATCGGTGAACAGCCCGTTCCACTCGCTCCATACCTCCTTCAAGTGTATCCCGTGCCTGGCGCCGGGGCCGGAGGCCTCAAAGTACTGATGGAGCGCGTCCCCCACGCCCTCGAAGCCGACGATATATCTGGCCATGTCCTCGCCAGGCTTGTCACGAGGCCATAGGGTCCTCAGGAACTCGACGGGGTCCGCGTAGAACCGGGAAGTCTCGTCCTGGTATTCTTTCCTCATGCGCGATCGGGGCGGCGTATTGATGGGCGGATCGCAGGTCAGACCCCTGGCACGAAGGGCCGGGTATACCAGGTGCGAGCGCCACGGCGTGGCGTGGCACGGCGTGAGGAAAAGCGCGAAGAGCTCGCTCTGTATCTCGTCGCTGGCGGCTTTCGCCGGCCAAGGAATGCCCAAATGTTTCGGATGGATCCGCTCGAACTCCGTGCGCAGGTAGGTCATCACGCTGATGGGCGCGGCCGCGTGGAAGTAGGAAAGATAACCGCCGATGACGATATTGACGATGATGCCGGCCAAGAGAATAGGCTTTCTCTTCCAACCTAGCGCCGGTGGTGGGCAAGTGCCCGCGGTTTCCAGTGCTGTTGTGAAGAACGATGTGACATGAGGCGCAGCAATAATATGTAGGACTGGCAAGAGAGGCGTGAGGAAACGAACCTCCTTGTGCGCTACGAAGGACAAGGAAGAGATGGTCGTAAGGAGTGCAAATGATAGCGCCTTGATGGCATTGCCAGTAATTACTGGCTCGGCCGAGATGGCTTCAAGGTTGTTCCACTTGAAGAGTCCCTTGAGCGCAAAGGGGGTTATAGTGGTGCAGAGCAACGGGATGCCTTGAGTAAGGTAGTAATGCCAGTCATTCTCTCCGTAGAACACAGCAAGGTCGTGTACGACGTTGAACCGCATCCAAGTAAAGGGAGGGAAGGTCCAGTCTCCGTAATATTGACGATCCGCCAGCAATGATAGGCCAAGAGCGAATGATCTAACGTGTCAGTTTGCATGCATATTATAGACCACAATTCAACATACCCGCAGAGAATCACCTCTGTAAAGAGGATGATGGCGCTTTGGCGCGTGAAGGGCGACTTTCCATCGAGGGTGAACCTAGTGAGAACCAGGGTCCCGATCGCTAGCCATATGAGAGCGTTCGTGGGGCGTAGCAACACTGCTAATGCTGCAACAAATAGAGACAATCGAAGACTATATTACTATGTGTTAGCGCAGGAACTACTCCCCTTCTCTTTGGTACGGGATGGCGTCATACCTATTGATCTCATCCTTGGTTCTGAAAAGAGCACCCGACGAGATCTCGGACTCGTACTCGGACTCAGTGCTTGCGTCTCCTTTCACGCCCAGTAATTCCCATGGAAAGTAGTACAGAGCCATGGACGTCAGAGTCGCCTCAAGACAATTCGAGAACGTCCTTGTAGAAGTATACCATTGCCAGGGATTCAACAAGGTCATTGCTAGCTATTCAGACATTCAGCAACGTGAATTAACGGACCAGCCCGTCAGAAAGACTTACCACAGACCAGGCAACTGTACTATTTTGGCCATAGAGCCTTTCGGCAAGCCTCCAGGTGTACCAATCACCCAAGGCGGCAAATCCAGTCTGCATGACCTTAGGGGCCGCCAGAAGCCATATGGCCTTTACCTTGGTGAGCGGCCCTAGAACGTTCTCAACAATAAAATAGCTCAGCGCAAAGATGGCGGGATGGAGCGACGAGCGCAGTCCATGCACCCATTCCTATATCGTGGTCAACATGTGGCTATTGAGTTGAATGTCAAGTCCCACATACCCAAGTCAACCATGCACCACTGTCTTCTCCATAGACCAGCCGCCATGCCGGTTCCAGGGCCTGAAAATATTCATCTGGCTGAAAGAAGGTTCGCACGCAAAGCGCATTTATTAAGCGCCAGGCGAATATGACAGCAAGGGTATCTCGTGTCTGTTTGGCGACTAGAGCACCGAGTTCAACGTTTGAACTTCGCTTGACGTTCGCAACTGCGGCCTTGTTCTCGGCTTCTTTTTTGCTTGAACTCATCTTTGCTCCTTTGAGTTCATTTTCTGTACGAACAGTCTAAGGGAGAGGAAGAAAACACAGGAGGAGGACAGTTTTGTGGAAAGACAGTCACGGCTAATTGACATGAGCGAGTAATTCCAAAAAGAGGTAATATCAAATGTCCTTTTCGGAGACTGTTCCCTTTTGAGTAGACCCTAGTTTTGGAATAGCTCTAAACGTTTAGCTACGGGGGCCGATAGGTGTATATTCTACTACACAATATATACTTACCCCTTACACCATGTACTTATTACCTTCTGCATCCAATCCGCAGCATCAAAGCCTCGCATTCGCGAGACGCAAAGTGCAGTGACGCAGAGCTCCCTGACAATTCAGGCCTTCAATTAATAACATCGAAAGGCCGGCCTTGTTACGTATTAATGCCAATTCTGCTGCTTATCGATTGCATAGCCAACGCCAAGAGAAATCCCCCCCACTCGTATTGCATGTGAGTACAAATAGGAAGATGTTGATTGGTTTTTCTTTCGAGATCATTCCCTCTGCAGTCTGCTTTTATCCCACTTGTCTGTCTTCCTTGGCAACCGTTTCCAGTGCTACTAACGGGTTGGCTTTCCTTACTGTACTTCCATACCAAGGAGACCGGCCGGAATGGGGGCTCGTGGAAGGGAAGGGAACAAACAGCAAACACCCTCGCTCGTGCCGCTTTCCTTCGGCACTGAGAGTGGGATCGCCTGACTCGTTCGCAACCAGTCGAAAGGCCCGAAGCTCGTCAGACTTGTCATCTCGATTGTAGAGCCGCTTCGACTTGCACTTAGGGGTTTAGTGCTCAGGGTCCAGCTTGTATGTTACTACTGGGTAGAGCTTAGCATTACATAAAACGACATCACAGATTCAATCGCCCCACCTTAAGCCGCTCACATTCTCGGGACGGTAGCCATTTGGACATGTTTTCTCTCCTCTCGCCCCCGCTCCTCTGAAATCTTAAAGCTATCTATATAAACGAGAATTCCTGAGACCTCATTGTGATAGCCTTACTTCTTTGAGTTCATAGTAGTGTGCTGTCAGAAGTCATACCTCCCATAACTACTTACCTAAGCATCCAGACATCATCTCTCCGGCTATGTCGACGACATCTAGATTCCATGCCTCCTCAACAGAGAGCGCAATCGACGCCGAGAATAAATATGCAGCGCACAACTACCACCCCCTCCCCGTCGTCTTCTCGCGTGCGCAAGGTGTCGATGTCTGGGACCCAGAAGGGAAGCACTACATCGACTTCCTCTCTGCTTATAGCGCCGTGAATCAAGGCCACTGCCATCCAGAGCTGGTGAAGACGTTGAGTGAGCAGGCTGGTAGGCTGACGCTGAGTTCGAGGGCCTTCCACAACGATGTCTTCCCGAGGTGGGCGGAGAAGGTCCAAAAGATGTTTGGCTACGATATGGTCCTACCGATGAACACAGGGGCGGAGGCTGTAGAGACGGCAGTCAAGGTTGCAAGAAAATGGGCATACAAGGTTAAAGGAGTACCCCAGGGTAAAGCCCTCGTATTTGGCGCCCAGGACAACTTCCACGGCCGGACGGTAAGTGAGCCTGCAATGGTCGACATCTCATCCTAACAGTGTGGATAGATGACAGCAATCACACTGTCTACCGATCCGGAATCGCGAGAAAACTATGGCCCATACGTACCAAACGTCAGTGCTACTTCCCCTTCCACTGGAAAGCCGATACGGTACAACAATGTGGAGGATTTGGAGGAGGTGCTGCAGGCTCATGGAAAAGAAACGGCGGCTTTCATCGTGGAGCCTATCCAGGGAGAAGCGGGTGTAGTTGTGCCGGATGCTCATTACTTGGCAAAAGTCCACGATCTTTGCAAGAAGCACAATGTGCTTTTGATCTGTGACGAGATCCAGACGGGTATCGGTCGAACAGGACGAATGCTTTGCTCCGAGTGGGCCGGTGTCAAGCCGGACATGGTTACGTTGGGAAAGGCCATCTCTGGCGGAATGTACCCGGTCAGCTGTGTCCTCGCCGACAAGGAGATCATGCTCGTGGTTGAGCCAGGAACCCACGGTTCCACATACGGTGGAAACCCGCTGGGCTGCGCGGTCTCGATCCGTGCCCTCGAGCTCATGGAAGAAGAGAAGCTTACCGACAAGGCCGAGAAGCTGGGGCAAATCTTCCGCGAGGGCCTTGCTGCGTTCAATTCACCCATCATCAAGCTGATCCGTGGCAAAGGCTTGTTGAATGCTGTCGTAATTGACGAGTCAAAGACTGGAGGCCATACGGCGTGGGACCTCTGCCTCTTGCTCAAGGAGAAAGGCTTACTGGTAAGAAGACAGCTTATATGTGTTTGTCGTTACAGAGAATGAGGAAGACTGATTCGAGGGAACAGGCCAAGCCGACACACGGTAACATCATCCGTTTCGCACCGCCGTTAGTTATCTCCGAGGAACAAATTCGGAAGGCAACGGACATCATTGGCGAGGCGTTAGAGCAGTTGCCCACAAGGAAACAGCATGAAGACGTCCATGTCGGACTGGATATCTAGTCACGTTCCCCTAGACGTGCAGGATCCGCTACTTGCTACACCGATTACTAGAACTGCTGGTCTTACTGGCAAAGCGTGCCGGTGCAGCTAGTCGAGAAAATTGGGTTGCAAACAGCGAAGCATCTCGCGGGTACGACCAAGTTGCAGTCTCACAAACGGGATGGCCCAATCCCGTGTTCTCAACCGAACAGTCCCGCAGGTGGTATTGGCCGAAGGGTGAGAAGTGGTGCAATAGCCGTCCCTTTTCAGGGTCCGCAAAGGTAAGCTGTGGGGGATGGTTGCATTGCGGCAGGATGCTTCTGCGGGCGCTGTTGGTACTTACGTGTGGATTGCTGCCGATGCGTTTGTTGGTCGGGGATAGTCAGTAGCACAACAGGAGTCCCGGATGCCTCCTATTGTCAGGATTCGAGATGTACAAGTAAAACTATAAAGAAGTACCAAGCCAGGTGTGGTTGACACAAAAAATTCGCGACGTCCCAAATGATCTTAAGACTACAGACGACTTTTAAACGAAAACATAAAACATAAAATTTTGGAAAAATGGTATTTACGCAAAGAGGGGAATTGAAAGCAGCCTGGCGTTTTCCTTATATACTTATCTGTTGAAATAAATAAGTTATTATTCAAGGAGTCGTTGGACGGTTATTTGAAAGTGCGAGAATTTTTGTGTCAACTACCTGCAAACCGAGATAGATATACCCCGCAACGCATCACCAAGCCACAGGTGATTGGTAACTGTGAGTGGAACTCACTGAACAATGCAATACGCCTTGCCATTTGTAGGTGGCCAGCGGGTCGCAGGAAAGTTGCATGCAAGTTAGCTTCGCCCGACGGCGCGTCCAGGAGAATTTGGTCTTGCGTACTTGCATCTGCTATACGTCCCCGGTTCCTAGTCAAGTCTATCAAGTATATAGACTTACTAAGATCTTACGGCGCGAAAGCACCGTCAGCTACCTTTACCTACCCTTAGGGATTCCATCAGGTACGAAAGTGGATCTGTATATCACGATTCGCTATTTCTATTTGAGAGACAGACTGGAAGGAACAATTGCGTTATGAGTTAGCCGAGGCGGCCATTGATAACAAGAAGGCATACGGAGTACATCTGAAGAGATGCGTCTCTAGGCAGAAGACCAGATCGACATACGAGACGGCCTTTCCCATTCGCGCGTCAAGACTACATAGCTGCCTGTCCAGGTAACCAGCTATCAGGTCAACTAGGCACGCAATTGCGAAGCTCCAGAGGCATACCATTCGGTGTGCCGAATTGGGCTGTCCCGCCCAGCAACGAGCCAGCAGGAGTGTCTCGGGCTGTTGTTATTGATGGCTGGCTGGCAACAAAGACAGCAGCTAGGTATTTGGACGACGCCTCTTTTCAGGGGTGATATCCTGCATGCATGCTTGCTTCGCTCTAGGCATGTGTAACTGAGTATCGTCCGCGTTCGGATTCATGGGTACCTTGGTCGGTCCATCTGAAATGCATTTGCATGCTATGTAATGTCTATCGCATCCTCCTCTATATGACTAAGGATCTATCATCCTAAGCGTTGCTCTATACGACTATACCTTGGCGTTAGAGTATTGGGGTCTGGCCCGTTAAAGTTGACAAGAAAAGGGCCTCAGAGGGCAGCCAAGACCATCACAGCCTGTGGTATTGGTTCTGCCTCGTCATCCTATAGAACAATCGCTATGCCCTTCACAGCATCGGCGTTTACTATGTAGGACAGCCCATGTATGGTCACAACGTCTGCACTCCTCAAGTGGTGGCCTTCATGGGACGGGGTTTCGCTAAGGGATTCGATTCGTCTGATGGTCACTCTCCCTCCTGCAAGCCGGCTGAGCCCCGGTCAGCTGGTGACTAACTCAGAACTAGGTACTACACCTAGATATGCCTGCCCAGGTAGAAACTAAAACTACAATAGCGCACGAGCCCTAGTTAGTCACGAGGACTGTGTGGTCGGTAGGTTGAAAGAGAGGAGAGAATAAGAGAAGCGAGTGTCACGCCGACGCCGTGACTTGTCGCCGTTACAAGTTACTACTAACCTACTACCAGGCGGCTAAGTCGCGCTGGGTTCGACAGAGGCCGATCTAGGAGATACTAACTCGTTAGGTGCTCGTAGCTAAAGCGTATGACCTCTTATGTACATACCTTAGGTCAGCTTTATATGTATGACAAACTTGAGTAAGTCCATGTGACCAGTCACTGCGTTTCAGTATCACCGATGCCCTATTACTGTAGTAAATCTGATTTGATTTGCCCCCCTTGTGCATCTGCATCCGAATGACAACAAATGGAAGACGAGCCATTGTTTTTCGTGGGCCTCGATGCACTTATCATACATATATGCCGTTGCCTTCTTTGGAGTCACCTAGTCGGGTCCCCAGGCATTATGTACGGTAGTCGTTAGCACGCTTCAGGGGAAGCTCGAGTGTCGCAAATCTCCACACCTATGATCTGCACACTTACAGTATGAGCCCAGAATTACCTACATACATGCCATGTGCCAGGTAGAGAGAAGTACATCCGGCAGTAGTAGCCAACAGTCCTTAGCGCGCTGACACGCCAGATCTGCTGCTCCATAGCACCTGCATGTGGCTACGGTATTGGTCGTTATCAGGCCTTATCGCTGCGTAAGTTGCTACCTTTGATCCCCAAATGGGCAAATGGGCGTCGGCTTTGGTCTTTGACTAGCGCCGTCGAGTCACAACCTTGAAGAGTGCCACGAGCCGTTATGGGTGATCACATCATTCGGGTTGTTCGATTCACCACCCAACTCGCTGCCGCTCTTCTTTCGCTTCAGCCACCTACGTTTCCTTTGAGATTTTTAGTGTCCATTCCTATCCCATCACTTTATGACACTTTGGGTACTCACTTAAGCTCTTAGAAGCAAGTTATCTCATCATGATTTGATAGGAGTTCAACCTTGCTGCTGCATACCTACATAGTACATCCGCCTTGCGGTATCTTATCTTATCATACCTGCATACATCAGCTTGGGCACATAGAACACGCGGTACCTAAATCGACATTTCGTCGCCTTATCTACTATCTACATATCAGCCCTCGTCACCCAGATTGATACTCTTTCCCGATTTATCATTTCTCCTATCTCACGAGAATCTCGTTGCATCTTTAGGTGTTTAGTGTTGCTGTCGCCCAATCATACCCTTGAGAGATATAGGACGGCCCAACCAGCTGCGAGAGCTACCCTACCTTGCGCCACCATCTGCAGCAGGTACCTTGAGGTCTACGTATTAGTTTGTACAAGTCTACGTAACCTCCAGGCTATAATAGCACGGCATTGACCTATAGCCGCTAAAGCGTATGTAC
Organism: Monosporascus sp. 5C6A; assembly: GCA_004155035.1. Classification (NCBI taxonomy): domain Eukaryota; kingdom Fungi; phylum Ascomycota; class Sordariomycetes; order Xylariales; genus Monosporascus; species Monosporascus sp. 5C6A. The sequence continues at coordinate 1,013,977 of QJOB01000001.1, forward strand.
TTAACGGTATGTATAGTACGCCTACTTCTTACTTGACAGGGTTTATCGACCCCCTACCTACCTTGCCAACCTTACTTTATACCTTCTACCCTGCATATGGGCTTTTACACACGGTCAGAACGGTGTGCACCCTGTTGACACTCTAAACAGAGCTGGTTTATTCTCGGCCTCTCCAAATCTGCTTCTACATCTTTCATAGCTTCCATAGACGTCCTACACTCACCGTTCCTCCCCAGGCTGTCACCATCTAGCCTGGTTCCCTCGATCTGACAGCCTCGATCTTCGGGGCCCATCTATCGTGTCCGTGTTGCGCTACAAGACATCTGATCCCCGCCTTTTCAAGGGCTCCATCCATTCTGCCCTATCGGATTATACGCCTCGACATCATTCATCCACTTCGACCTCAGACCACACCCCAGACCCCCGGGGTTGAAGGCGCGAGCGCATCCCTCTTGAGCCAAGCTTCAGCTTCCTCTGATCGACTACTACATTTCTTCCGCCTTGTGCAACTTTAGCTCCTCTTTTCTTCTTTCATCAACACCCAACCCTTTCCACATTCTTACGATTCCGGAGGTGTACATGACGACAACCCGAGCCGTCCATCGATTCCCGATCCCCTTATAGGCCCACGGGCTGCGACCCCCCCCAGATTCCTGTCCCCAGACAAGCAATATACAGGACATCATGGCCGACCAGCGCGCCTCTGCAGGCTCCTCGCGTCGAGCTAAGGCTGCTGAAGATGTAGTCGGTCAGTTCATCATCGGTTCCGAAATAGGCAAAGGCAGCTTTGCACAGGTCTACGCAGGCAAGCACAAGGTTTGTCACCTCTCACCTCGCCTGTATATGCGCAATACGCTTTTGCATACTATTCTACTCTTGTGGCTGCCCTGAAAACCAGTGCGAGGCTATCTGTTCGAGGTTCTGCTGGGGAGGGCAGACTTCGCTCAGTCTACATCGTACTTCTGAGTCATTGTTGATGACGGAGGTCGTCGAGCTGGCTAACCTCGTACAGGACTCTGGCGCCGCGGTTGCTATCAAGTCTGTCGATGTCGCCCGGTTGAACAAGAAACTGAAGGACAATCTCTATAGTGAAATCAAGATTCTCAGGAAGCTACGACATCCTCACATTGTTGCCCTCCATGACTGCATCGAGTCCTCGAGCCACATAAACCTTGTTATGGAATACTGCGAGCTCGGAGACCTGTCTCTGTTCATCAAAAAGCGGGAGAAGCTCGTCACGCACCCAGCTACCTGCGACATGGCTCGAAAGTATCCAAGCGTCCCTAACGCCGGCCTCAATGAGGTTGTTATCCGTCACTTTCTCAAGCAGTTAGCCAGCGCGCTTCAGTTCTTGCGCGAAGGCAACTTTGTTCACCGAGATGTCAAGCCCCAAAATCTTCTATTACTTCCCTCAGTTCAGTATAGGGATACAAATAGAGACAGCCGCCCGGTTCTCAGCGCTAGCCAGGACTCCCTGATACCCGCTGCCGGCTTGCAATCGCTGCCGATGCTGAAGCTCGCAGACTTTGGATTTGCTCGCGTCCTCCCTTCGACATCATTAGCCGAGACACTCTGTGGTTCACCCCTCTACATGGCCCCTGAGATTCTGCGCTATGAGAGATACGACGCTAAGGCCGACTTGTGGTCTGTCGGCACTGTTCTATACGAGATGGTTTGTGGCAAACCGCCTTTCCGCGCTAGTAACCACGTCGAATTATTAAGGAAGATCGAACATGCCGAAGACCAGATTAAGTTCTCCCGAGAGTGTCAGGTTAGTGCGGACATGAAAAGCCTGATTCGTGTTCTCCTGAAGCGCAACCCTGTCGAAAGACTCAGTTTCGAGAACTTCTTCAATCATCCTGTAGTTACTGGCGTAATTCCAGGCTTAGTCGAAGATGATGTGCCAAGGATTCAGACACGTCCGTCGAAAGAAGCTCGAGCCGCCTCAAAGAGTGAGGAGCCTCAGCCGAGCATACGGCGGATGTCGTTCCATCGTCGCTACGCCACTGAGCAGGACACGTCTCGGCAAGACGCTGGCCCGTCCTCTCCTCGCGAGAAACAGTTGAGGTCCTCGCCGCTTGCCATCCAAACCGAATTTGAAAAACAAGATCAACCAGCACGAGACACACAGCCGGTCTCCCAGTCTCCCCTTGATGATATCGCTCCAGGGCTCGGGATCAGGAGACCTCCGCCGATACCGTCTGCGTCTGCGCCTACGCGGCCCGGACTCCATCAAGATCGTCAGAACCGTGGCTTGTCAAATGCCCCATCAAATAAGTATGATAATCGAGATTCGCCATCGGACCTGCCTGTGGCTGTGAGTAAGGGAAAGGCCAGAAACGAGCGCCCCCCCTTGGATGATCGGGAGAAAACCGCCCAAGACATCGCTTTTGAGAAAGAATATGTTGTGGTAGAGAAGAAGCACGTGGAGGTAAACGCATTCGCTGATGAGCTGGCTGCAAAAGGAGCCCAAGCGCAGGCGATGTCCCCTAGGTCGGGTCAGATTGTCCGCCGAGCGACTCAACAAGGCGTGCCAACGTCGACTACGGGTGCCGTTCCCGCACAACCCTCGAATGCGCTTCAAATAGCCCAGGGTAGGCCGTCGCGGCCAGAGCACTATCGCCGGAGTTCATACGACAAGAACCTTTCTGGCAGCCCGACTTCTACGACGTCTGTCATATCAAAGGCTATCCAGGACGCTAGTTTACGACTCTTTGGTTTCAAGTACCCGTCACATATGCTCGGGAAAGGCGCGTCCCCGCCGCATCTATATAACCCGTTCCCGGCATACCCCACCCCGCCGTCTACGGGTCTCATTACTGATGGACGCCAAGGCGGCTTAGTCGACGAAGATGCGCGGGTTGCACAGTGCATCGAGGACTACGCCACGCGGAGCGATGTCGTCTGGGGCTTTGCTGAAGTCAAATACAAGCAACTTGTGCCCTTGACTCCCTCTATGGATCACGCCCTGGGAGGAGCGCCCGCTGACAAGGTGGCACTGGACGAGGAAGACGGTCTCACTATAGAGGCTGTAGTTGTGCTCTCAGAGGAAGCTCTTGTCCTCTATGTCAAGGCACTTTCCCTCCTTGCCAAGTCCATGGATATTGCTAGCATCTGGTGGGCTAAGAAGGCAAGGGGTGATTGCAGTGGGGCGCCTCATATCGTGTCTCGGGACGTGGTAACGGCTCAAAACCTCGTGACGAGGGTCAATTCAGCGGTACAGTGGGTCCGCAAACGGTTCAACGAGACGTTAGAGAAGGCGGAAGTCGTAAAACTAAAGCTTGTCGAAGCACAGAAACAGCTCCCAAAGGACCATCCCAGTCATCCGGACAATAATCACCAAGAGGCCGCCTCGAGTACTTCTGGTGCAGATGGAGTCATATTGACCACTGGCTTGAGCGCAGAGAAGCTCATGTACGAGCGTGCCGTTGAGATGAGCCGGGCTGCCGCTATCAACGAAATATCCAACGAAGATTTGAGCGGATGTGAGATATCTTACGTTACAGCCATTCGTATGCTTGAGGCCGTTCTCGATAATGACGAGGACTTCTCCAAGAGAAAAATACCGGGGACTTCCGAGGCAGAGCGGGATATGGCTCGAGAAGGGGCATCGGAGATCAATGCAGACGACCAACAGTCGGTTCATAAGAGTAAGTGGGGGGCCCCTTCCTTAGGCGGAAATATTGTGCTGACTTCATCAAGTGATCCAAATGATCAACGGCAGACTCTCCGCCCTTCGAAAGAAAATGCAGATGATCGCAAACGCCTCGAAGGCTCAGCTACAAAGTAGCGTCCGCAGGCGGAGCGGCGATGTCACTCCGCGTAGCGTTCCCCTGAGCGAGTCGTGAACTTAACCTTTTATTACTTCTTCTATGGGCGTCTTCCACGGAGTCGCACTTTCATTCCTTCGATACCACCCTCTTCGGTACTTACCTTCTCTGCATTCCCGCTGGACGACTGGTTTATAATTTTACTGCCCGGCTATTCCTCGCAAGGCGTTTCGGACAGGGTGCACCATCTGCAGGTTGCATCACTGCTTATAGGCATTCAGGGTCTTTGCATCTATCCCTCACCATTGGATCACAACGGATGCCGGTTCATGCTGTTGTATGAATTTCACTGTAACGAAGAAGCGACTCCGGCGCAGGTTAGGTCTACACGGCACGAAGGACGGCTTTGGTCCCTCCTTAGGATATGTCAAGGCGGCTTCGTTCTTGTACGCTATTTTCGTTATGTTTATCATGGCCAAATGCCTTGTTCGGGCCTAAATCGACTCGGGGGGAAGTCGGTTGCATGTTGCATCGCCTTTTGCCCATAGGCGACTCAGGGCATTCTCCATTAGAGCTGATAACGTCTGATGGCAGCGAGGGTTTTAAGGTCGTTCAGGTGTTAGGTCTGGCATGGTCCGGTTGGGTTCGGTTTGGGTTATGACTCCTCTTTTGGTCTTCACTTGACAGGAGTTTATCCTCCTCTGTTTCTTTTTCTCGTGTGCCCTCGACGCATTTTCTTGTATGATCTAGATTGCCAGACAGCAGCGGGCACCGTCTCCCCTCCCCTCGAGAACGCAGAGATTGAGGTGGATCACATATCAAGACGAGACGAGAGATGGGATTGCATTTTCTTTTGTTTTTTTTTTTCAGGCGGAACCTGTTACACTAGACGGGAATGAATCTAGAAGCAGCAAGCAGCCAGCAGTAGCAATATTCGGCCTACAGGATAGTCGAGATAGAAAAATGGACTAATACCTAGGCAAGAGAAACATAATATCCCGGTGAGCGGATGATGATGATATTAGTTCTGCGGCCTCTTTCTTTACGCCCGAAGTCCTATTTCCTAGGAGGGTAATGTGCGCGCATGTGACGGGATGGATGAATTTGTGAGGGTCACACGCAGACAGATGCGCACGTATTAGGTAGGTAGCTATCTATAATAAGCTGACGTCTCGGGCGCGGCTGAACCAACGACGAGTTACATCTCGTTGGGGCCAGGGTAATCGTGGCTCGAGTCTCTAGTTTTTCTCGCCAAAGTTACATGCCCCTAGAGGCAACCAATGCCAGGGTCAACGGTGAGTCTGTAAAGAATCATCGCCTGGAATTCAAACCTGAGCATCATGTGTTAGTCGCGCGAGCTGCTCGTTCATATTGCCCATCACGAAGGCCACAAACTGTGAAACTGAGGCTTTCCGGCTCCCGCGCCTCTGATCACAGCGGATGAATCGTTTGCAGAGTCGTCGAACGGTGCGCCGTTGGTATGGAAAGCAGTGCTCGCGGGGTCGCACCAGGTATTCGCTGATAATTGCGCGGCACCGAATTCGTCTGCGTCTGCGCTGCTGCCCTGACTGCCGGCCTCGGTCTGGGGCAGCGGTGTATCGGTGTCTCGCTGAAGGTCTGCTACGCACGGTTCGGGATGAAAGGCGAATCCGAGAGCACCACCCAGTGCCATTATAGTTATGAGATGGTGTGTCCCAACGCAGTCAAAATTAGGTAGGTAGCAGCAGCAGGTAGCTGATACGCTTGCGCCAAAGCCTAGGAGCCTTATTAGTAGTATGTATACGAGGTACGTAGCATATCGTAGAGATATACTTGTTTGTGCGGCGTTTGTTCAAAAGGTGTTAGTCGTCAGGGCTCGAGACGCCGACTGGCCGAGAGAGCATCAAGAACCGGCGAGCGGCAGAATTTCCGCAAACTTTATATCTCACGAGTCCTACATGTCACAGTATGCTGCCACGACGGTTTCTGCCGGAAGAAAAAAGCCTAGCACGGCCCTTTCAGGGCACGCAAGTCGAAGAGGCCTTCGACATCGTTGCGCTCGATAGTCTGTAGGGCTGGAAAATCAGTGGTCACAGGCCACGCTACGTAAGGGCAAGGCGCGACCCGAGTGCAGTATATCGAAACGCCCGGAAAAGTTGTAGTCTTGGGTGCGGTTAACGTGCCCTAGAAGAAGGTCGAGCAGATGATATCGAGTAATAATTATTTTCTTTAAACCTGGTGCGAGCTGCCCCCTTCAAGTTTCACACAATCGAGTCGACTTGGGTCGAGGTAGGTTTACGCTGTTTATGTGGCCCTGGCATAAGCCAAACTTTTTCACATGCTTTTATGCTAAATTTAGAGTAGAACCACCATCCATTCTGGGGGGTAGGAAATCAGGGTTCCTCGCAGATATATGTCCATACAGTAATTGATCAACTTGATCAACGGAGGGGTAAGTGTCGCTCGCTACTCTGCGTGCATAGAAGTATGTAGGCAAGTAAGTAGGTGCCTCCGTCACCCGCCTCGACGAGCAGCTCACGGAGAAAACTTGGAATACACGGCGGTCGGGGTTACATCGCAATGTGGCTCTTGTGGAGAGCCGGTTGGGGGAGGGTGACGGCGGTGGCGGTGGCGGTGGAGGTGCTGCTGCTACGGGAGCACCGGTGATGTCGGGGGGAGTGCTTGGTCGTATACGGGGACCTGGTTTGGATGAGGTCTCCCCCCCGTTTCGACATATGCCAGGTACAATTGTCCTGCGCGCACATACGGTGCATACATACGTCAGAACGAGACAAGCCGTCATTGGCGCCGAGCCAGCCACTCTTCTCCCTGTCACGCCTTCTCGTTTCTTTTCTCTCAATTCACCGTCTTGTCGTCTGACTGAGGCAAAGGGACTTAGGCTGCAATATCCGAGGAGGTTGGTCGGCCTCCGATTGAACCGCGAACATGACGTTTGGGGCTCAGGCGGCGCGGACCGGAACCCTCTTCTTCGTGCCAGGAGGACATTGACGCCAGATGTGGAATAGTGAGTGGCCGCCTATGTTACTTGCCCAGCGTAAACCTGTCTGCTTGCCTACCTTATACAATTCCGAGCCTAGAGTGACTACGTAGCTTTGATCTTCTTTTCTAAGTAGGCGCGTAAGGCAGCCGTCACCTTTTCTTCCACGGTGGGAGAGATAGAGCAAAAAGCGATAATGTTCTTTCACGCTCACCGAATCCGCTTCCCGGAATATCATGAATCTTATTTGGGACTTGGCACGCCAGTCGAGCCCGTAAGGGATATGTCGGCTCTGGGGACGACGATGATCGACGGCTGTTTTGCTACTTAGGAATGGCAAATGCCATGGGACGAGCAGAGCTTTTCTGATTAGGTGGTAGCCTGCAGGGCCGATGCCTGAACTTCTGGCCCAGAAGTTCAGAGTTTAATTGTACACGGGTACATACAATACCGACAACTGTGGGCCGGCCCGTATTGGCGCTACCAGGTAGTCGTCCTCGCATTCGAGTTTTAGTATTACGCTTGCCAGCTTGGGTTATGGAAAGGTATTTGCTTGCAAAAAGAGAAAGAGAGGCGGTCTTTTGCAAATCTAGAGACCGGCAACCATACATATTCACGTATACATATATATATTTCTTCTTTCTAGGCCGTAGGTAAGTACCTATGTATGTCAATCGTGCGACATTGTTCGGCTGGGGTTTCCGGCTGGAAGTGCTGCCAGCGCAGGAACCAGAGCTTATTTTCTTCCTTGTCTCGTTTAACATCACGTACCTAGGGTAGGTTTCTGGGGCATATGGTACCTACATTAAACCTACCTAAGGTGAACCCTATAAGCAGACTTTGCATACCTTGGAACCCGAAATACGAAAACTTAGAAATCGGCACGTAAACAGAGACAACCTTACGTACGGACCCTAGCAGAAGCGGGTGCTCCGCACAAAGGGAGCTGGAATGAGATGAAGTTACAGTATCCTAGGCCACAAAGAAACTGTACGATTTCTCGCGCGGAGTACATATGTATTCTGACGTACTTCATCGTGGACCTGGCAGTTGCTGGCTTGCAGCGCTAACCAGGACCTTCCCGTTGAACCACCAGTCAGAAACCGGGGACGAGATTTAGTTTGGCAACATGAAGGGTTAAATGGGCTGAGCGCCTTGGGGCTGCTGGGGGTGTTTGATCGCACCACCAACATTTGGCTACAGCGAACCGTTAGGTACTTAGCATTAGCTACTGTGCTACGCACCCAGCCTACCAACCCATCTTAAACCTACATGCCTCAAGTAGAAGTTCGAATTCGATGGCTACACCACATCTATCTACCTACTAGGTAGGTAATTACCTACATACTCAGACCTTCTCCCCCAACCTCAACGACGTGTGTAGGGAACCAGTACTGGTTGATTAGTTGGAGTTCAACCATTTCTCAATCATCACCACCACCACCACCATTCTCACGGACTACTACCATCGCCGCTACAATTATAACCTCTCCCCGCTTTCCCCAGGTCCAATATCCGCTTCCGCCTACGCGTGCGTACGTGAGGTATCTTGGAATCTTAGAAGAAGCACATGCCGGTACTTAGGAGACACTCCTTTATTCACTCTTTCATCCTTCCAAGTTCCCAACCGCTCGCTGCTCCCCACGCCGCACGCATAGCCCCGTCGCGACCCTGTGCGATTCATCATCACGACAACTAGGACTACGGTGCGAGCCTCGCAGGCTTAATGCATATCTTCCCCGCTGTAGTTCTACCATCGATAGCTAGCCACGGGGCCAGGATACCGTCACGCGCCCCCCATTGTACTATTAGTACCATCGTTCCAGCAATCCGAGTTGCGACGAGCCGTCCTATATTCAGTCTCGCCTTGAGTACGCGTCATTGATAGACATAATGAGTTCTACCGTATCCCCGTCAAAGGGTCCGCCAAATCAGCAACACCAGCTTCCACCACCGCAGCAAATGAGCACGAGTCCTCCTCAGCAGCATGCGCAATTGCCCTTCATTCCACCACAGGCAGCCTCGCCCCCTAGTAAGCGCGACTTAAAGTCGTGGTGGAAACGCTTCCAAAGCCAATCTAAAAGTCAAGAGAGTCACGGTAAGCCCGCACCCCTTCGGACCAATACGATCACCTCTCATTCTGTCTATCTCGACCTTCTATTTGCTTTGTTCACCGACTCGGCCTCGTCTTCTTGTTCTCTTGACCGTCTCTGTCTTTGTTTCCGGCGGATAGCACCCGATATCCCGTCATTTATAACTTCTACGGTCCTTTGTTCAAGCGACCCTGATTTGATTGTTCCAAACCTATGCCTCGCACGCTGCTGCTTCTCAACTTGGCCGGCAGGCGAACCGGCGCTACCTGCGAAATAACAGAGATCGTCCGTCATTATGCACAAAGTGCCAAAGTTGAAGACCCTAGTTAATTCCGCCTCTACAGAACCTAAGCCCCAGGGCATTTTCGGCGTCCCTCTCCGAGAAAGCATAACTTATGCCAATGTCGCTATCTCCCTTGTCGACGAAGATGGCAAGAGTTATATATACGGATATGTGCCGATTGTGGTCGCCAAGTGTGGTGTATTTCTAAAGGAGCACGGTTAGTGGATGCCGCAGCAAGGCTTGATGGTCCCTTCTTGCTGACAGTTCTGGTGTAGCCACCGACATTGAGGGGATCTTCCGCCTGAGTGGCTCCGAGAAGCGAATTAAGGAGTTGAAGGCGCAATTCGACTCGCCCGACCGCTACGGGAAAGGCTTGGTTTGGAAAGGGTACACTGTGCACGATGCTGCTAACGTGCTGCGGAGGTATTTGAACGACTTGCCCGAGCCTGTCGTGCCACTGGATCTTTATGAACGATTTCGAGAACCGTTGCGAGGTCATACCAGGCAAGCGGTGGGCGATTCTGAAGGAACGCAGCTTGTAGAAGGCTTCGACGAACGGGAAGCCATCGCCAAGTACCAGCAGCTTATCAAGGAGCTACCTCCGCTGAACCGTCAGCTACTACTATACATCCTGGATTTACTGGCCGTCTTCGCTGCGAAGGCCGATTTGAACCGCATGACTGCCCAGAACCTGGCAGCCATCTTTCAGCCCGGGATGCTGTCCCATCCAGCACATGCCATGGCGCCCGAAGAGTATCGATTGAATCAGTGTGTCATCATCTTCCTCATCGAGAATCAAGATCATTTCTTGATAGGAATGCAAGGAACCGGCACGGACGAGAAGACTAAACAGGAGATTGAGAAAGGAACACCGGTGGTCACGACACCTGCATCTCCAAGCCGCGTCTCCGGCGTCAACCGGACTGCCTCCACTTCGAGTGCTGGCGCTGAAAGCGTCAGCAGGGATGGCATGATCCGTAGGAACCGCTCGACATCGTCTCGGCATTCACGCCGCTCTAATGGCGCGTCGACGCCAAGCAGCCCTGCGCTAGCCACAACCCCAACCGGTGGCTTAGCCAGGAGTAACACGGTTCCATCGAAGAAATCTCCCCGCGTTCCTTCGGGGAGGTTTGCTCCTCGGCAGGAATCGTCAGCAGTAGCAATGGCTCCGGCATCTCCTTCACCGGCCAACGCCGTCGTGGAGCATCCCCCGACCGTGGCTGAAGAAGTCGCGGTGGCGTCGCCGGATCGGTCGCCAGGGCTACACGTAGCCGGCCGAAGTCAGGAAAGGTTGTTGGACCCGAGTATGGAAGCCACCACACCTGCTAAGGAACGACACCTTCAAAGTCTCTTCCAACGGTCACCAGCTGCTGAGGGCGAAAAGCGACAGCCGAATAAACTACGGAAGAGACGGATGCCAAGCAGTGCCAACCCGAGTGCGCATAGTTCAACGTCATCTCTACCCCATCCTACCGCAGCCACTCCGGTAAATGAATCCGCCAACCCCATGGAACAAAAGACTAATCCGGACATCAACGGAGCCGGTAACGGCGCCTCGGCCAACACACCATCCGAGCCGGCTCCCCGCCCATCCCAAGTACCGTCAACACATCCGGTGGAAGCTGAACCTGATTACAGGAGAACGTTGAAGCCAACACCGTCGCCGCCGACTTCTTTACACTCATCTTTCAACGACGGTTCCGACGCGGATCAAGCTCTAGAAGAGGTCTCTCTAGCTGCTTCTCCTGACCACCAGGACAAGGAGAAGAAGCGGCGGTGGCGCATGTCACGACGCAAGGAAGATGCGATAAACACGCCGGGCCAGAATCTGGGTGTGAATAGCCATGCCGAAATGAGCACCTCTACCGTCGGCAGTGGAAGCAAACCGAGAAAGAGCTGGACCGGCGATTCTGCAGATGTCGCGGCTACCCTTGCGGAAAGCGAAACGGGGAGCAAGGAAAAAGATGAGTCCAAAGGCCCCATTGGTTGGATTAAGCACAAATACCGAGAAGCCAAGGAGACTGCCGACTTGAAGCGGACCAAATCACCGCCTGGAGATCACAGCCACAGAATGATGTCTCCAAGCGGGAGAAGCTTGGATATTCGGAGGAAGTCAGAGGAGAAACAAACGCCAGCATCACCACCTTTCCAGGGGCGCTCCCATGTTCCTCCCTCGGATGCTAACCCAGCACCGCACAATGTGCCACTACCAATATCGCCACCACCGACGCAGACTACGCACGAGGAGCAACCCCGAAACCCTTAGTAAGAGGCGGCTATGCGCATGGCTGATTTGTTTAGATGGGATATGGCGTTTTTAGGGATTGATAATGAGGGAATCCGATCCTTGCGAAGAAGCGGTCGCCCGAAGCGTGATACTTTGCCACAGAACGCGCCTGGCTTGCTCTGATGAATGGAGCGGCTTCCAAGAGTTTTGTGTGGATCGCCGGGGGAAGTGCTAGGATCAGAGCAATGGTTCTGCTTCTCCCCTTCTCAGGATTTGCGCCTCGCTTCCGAGCGAGGGCGAGAGAAATTCGGGCGAAAGTCTTTTCCATCTATGGATACCCCCCTTCACGATTATTATAATGTCTTGGTCACGCCTTTTGTAATGTCAAATCTCAATCTTGTTTCTGCTCTTGTGGGATCTCTTATTTTCGAACCAATCTCTTTCCACAACGCGATATTATAGGCGACGGTTTTCTTAAGGCATTTGTTTGTCCAATCCAATACAACCGGAGATTTCCGTCTGGCGCCAGGTTTCAAGATGTGTCTTCTACACTTGGTCCTTTTCTCAGACGAGCCGGAGTGCAAGGAGTTCCCAGGAGAGCTTGTATGGATGGCGATGATGATATTATGCGATACGGTGATTGTATCTTAAAGACTTTTATGTTCAGTGCCCGGGACGAGGGCGACGTGGCTCTGGGTTTCCCATTCAATCCAACTGGACCGGTACAGGAAAGGGGAATCTTAAAAGGGGGCTTTTCGATGGCAGTCTCTAGCGTTAGATATTCCGTGTCAATATCGAACTCGGGAAGAACTAAGTAACCGACCCGAACTAATAATGCCTACCTAGGGATACTTGCTTTCAAGGTATTGCCCATCACGATGATGGTTCTTAGCGGGGTGCGGGGAGTTATATATATGAAGCATCACGGAGCAGCCTTATGATACAGACTCATTAGCGGCCTTGCTGTCGCATGCGCCTAGATCCGGCTATTCACAACAAATTGCATTCTTCTGTAGAGACGTACAGGCCTTCCTAAACGGAGTCGTTTTGTTGTATCCTTGAAGGCAGCCTCGTGGCCGAATCATGAGAGAGAGAGCTGGCTGACGACTTAGAACTTTATCGTTCTACGATGCCGAACTGAGGACGCACCGGTCCCTTCAGCTCGCAAATGGCGTTAGCTCCGTGCGAGATAAGTTAGTCGATGGCCTAGCTCAGCCCTCGGAACCTCCCGCGGCCCAGTTCATGATTTTATAACTATAAGCGGGAATTCCGGAACGCGCGCCAAGCCGCTTGCTCCTTTGGCCCCCTGGAAATACGTTTGAATGAGGAAGCTGGCTGGCTAGCTTATTCTGTTACCTGTAGAAATTGAATGAGAGCGGTTTTCGTGGGTTGCTGCTGCCTGTCGTTGTTTTGTAAGCAAGCAATAAGGAACCGGGGATCAACGGCCGCTTGTTTCCTTCGGGTTATCAGCTGCCGTATAATAAATATCCTGTGCTGTTTTAAATTTCCGCGATTGTTTCTGTCTCTGAGCAGTTCTCGGCACGAAGAGCTTTTGACCACTGCACACTTATCGTCCATCGCATCTCAGATCTGCGACCGTTTCTTTGTCTAGTTGGCGCAGACTAATACTACGTACTAATTTCGCGTGGAGGCGCCGTCTATATACACGATGGCCTCCTTCATCGATCTGAGCAAGAATTACTCGCTGTTCTCGGTAGGAAACCTACCCACTGCTCTCTGGGATTCCCGTCATTACTCGGAGAAATATTACGAGGATGCGACGAAGCCGGAACAGGGCACTTGAGGCATACAGAGAGAGCACGTGACTGACTCCGAAGTTATACAAAAGATACCGGTCGCCGTGGTCCTGGGTCTGCTGCCAATCAGCTACGGCAAGGGCGTCGCCACCAGGAAAGGGATCTTCGACCCCCAGAACCCGAGGGGCTACGCGGACAACGTCAAGAATGCCCAGAACATCGATAAGATGGTAAGATGACATTTTTTTTTTAAAAAAAGTATATAGTTGTGTTTATGACAGTTTACTTGACAAGCTTTCCCCCTGGTCCTTGCGCAATATCTGGCTCGATGCCGGCTTGCTACTGTAGTACTACTGCTGGTGCTCGAGCCTGCTATCATGGGTCTAACCCGGCGCCGATGTCTACGTCATGGGTGGTGCGGCTTCATGTGCCGTATATCGATGATGCCTGGTGTGGTGGACGGTCGCACCGTAGTGCAGTCCCTAACGTGGTAGTGGCGCGCAACATAGTCGAGGGCTACGACTGCAGAGGCGCCCACCTCCGTTAACTCGTCACCTACCCTAACCCTACCTCTCTACTCCACTTGTACTTCCCCCAATCTGCGTCTCTGCGCCCACGTGCCCACGCAACCCCAACTAGCGCTCTAGCACACACGATCTCCCCCGACTAACCAAGTAACTAACGGAACCCCCGTCCCAGACTAAGAACCGCCTGCTGCGCTGCGAGGCGGCGTCGGCCAACGCGCAGGAGACGCTGCCGCTCTTCATGGGCTCGGTGCTCGCGGCCAACGCGACCGGCGTGCCCGTGCCCACCATCAACGGTCTCGCCGCCGCCTACCTCGCCAGCCGCGCCGCCTACAGCTTCTTCTACGTCTTCCTGCAAGAGAACCTGCTCTTCGCCCGCCTGCGCAGCGTCGTCTGGATGGCCGGCGTCGGATGCTGGATGACGCTGTTCGTCAAGGCCGGCCGGCGGTACCTCGAGGCTAGCAGCGCCGGCGGCCCGTGAGTGAGTGAGCGAGTGAGTGGGCGGGCGGGCGGTTGCTGCTGATTGCGGATGATGGTGGGGTGATGAATGACGGTGGATGATGATGTTGTTGGTAATGTGGGTTGGTGTTGGTGCCCCGCGGAAGGGTGCGATAGAAAAGGCTCCGTGTATGTATCCCTATTTGCGATGTTGAGCGGGATTCCAAGATGTCGCTAGCTCGTGGTGCCTCGTAGATCGTGACTGGCCCGACGTAGATTGGACTAGGCTTATCTGTGCACCTCTGAGCCGGTGGAAGCCCCGGCTCGGGGTCGGGCCCGGTGAGCGTCTGAAGCTATCGCTATGTTCTCCCTCTGCCTGATCCCGTCGGGTCTAGACCAAAGCCTCTTAGATTGTACACCATCGGCAATATTAGCGGCAAAGGCTGCATCCGCCGTTATCTGTTGATATGATAGGCGCAGAGTCCCTGTGATACGACGCATCGAGGTATACCTGGTTACAGGGAACCACCGTTAGCACTGTCGCTCCATCTTTGTTTGTCTCCTGTGGCTCCCTCCCGTACGTCTGGTATGGTGCCGTCTGCCGTTCCCTGTCATGCTATCGCGGTAAGCCCGGTGAACCAACGAGCTCCGCCCGGCGAGATCTACGCTATCTATTTTTGCGACCGATCCCCCGCCCCAGACGGTTGCACGGCTGTCCGATGCTGCCGAGACGTGCTGCCGTGCTGCCACCGTAGCTGCTCACCGGCCTCTGTGCAGATGCCGAAAGACCTGGCTGCCTGCACCAGGCGTAACATCGACATCGTATGACGACTGGCTGGGTTTTGTGCCGGGCAAACAAACAAACAAGACCCCCGGCAGAACGAGGAATGTGATGATAAGGAGGGACGACGGAGAGATCGAGTACCTGTGGAGGATGAGGGATGGCACGTGTGCTCCTGGCCAGCCCATCGTATGACTTCATGACAGGTTCGTCCGTTGCCCGTCCGGCCAGACGGCGTCCAGAATGAAAATGTGTGCGCGCAAGAGGCCAGCCAGCCATGGTACGTCAGGTTTGGTCTTAGGAGGCCATCAGAACGGTGTCTTGGACATCGTAACCCCCTTTTAACCCGCGCAGGCAGGGTCAAGTCATCTGCGGACGACCGACTGTGGTGGATACAAATAGCCATTCGATATCGCCCCTTGCTCTCGCGACTTAATGGGATGAATCGTAGACGCCCAACTTCCATACCTACCTACTTACTCAGATCCGGGGATTCTAGCACAGCCCGATCCCACCAACAGGGAAAGCCACTCAAACGACCCCCTTCCCTGAAGCTCAGAACCCCCCGACTTTGGCAACCTCTTTCGGATAGACGAAGTCTACGCACGCAGCTTCGCCCCGAATTAAGCCTCTACAAAGAACGAGGAAGCATACCCTACCGCTCCCCAAAGGAAAGTAAGGGGATAAAAATAATGCACGTACCCGCTCTCCTCGCCATCGCCCTCTCGGCCGCCACGACGGCGCAGGCTCGCCACATGGGGGCCACGAAGCAGCCGGGGGAGCCGCTATCCCCCGCCACGACCGCCGGCCCCGGCGCCACCAAGCGACCGACGACGTGGGCACAACAGCAGACCATCACGCGGGCGCCGGACCCCAACAGGGCGCTGCCCCAGGTGTACACAGTTCCGGTGTCGGGAGGATCCGGCGGCGGCGGCGGCAGCACGACCGTCCACTGCGACAACGTGCTGTGCACGGACGACCGCGTCTGGTGCTGGTACTGGGGCGGCATCACCGGCTACGACGTCGGCCGCGGCCCGCTGCCCGGCGAGACCATCACGGTGCTCGGCCCCTGCAGCGATTACGATTATCCCGGGGAGAATTACGAGGAGGCGGCGGAGTCTGAGTGGTAGTGTGTGTGTGTGTGTGTGTCGGTGAGGGAGAGAGCGGGGAGAAGGTGAAGGGGGGAAGGGATGTTGTTTAAGAAGCTGGTTTAGGGTGACTCAGCAGGGTCAGCTCGAAGACTTGGATGGCTTGTGCGCTTTGACTAACGACTGATTTTTGACTGTGGGCAAACGTGCTCCTACGGGTTTTGTTTGTCGGTTTGTATGAATAGGTAGGGCTTGCGGAGGTAACTCGCTGCTTTTGATTTTCTTAGTTACGGGTTTGGCTATATACAAAGAGGTAGGCTTAGTAGTAGGTGATTGCAACGGATCTTCTTCGCTGGCCTGCCGAGCTGCCATTAGCATGCTGACTTCTGCTGATACGCCCCCGCTGGCCCGAAGCAGGGAAACGACACACCCTCCCCTGACTCCTTAACTAGGACATCCATCCTATGATGCAAATACCACACTTTCTCATGCGGCTGTATGTCATTAGCTCGAATATCCCCGATGCAGACTTCCACGTTCCAGAGGGAAGGCATCACTCACTGGGACCGCCGATGGCGGTGGTGATGCTGCCGCTCTCGACGTAGACGCCGGAGAAGTAGAAGTCCTCGTTCTGGTCCGGGTACCCGCTGCGCTGGAGCTCGAGCACGCCCAGGTGCCAGTCCTGGCCGTTGGACGAGGCGGACGTCGACACGGGCGCGACGACCCGCTGGAGGGGCTCGCCGCCCTCCGAGTGCCAGAAGCCGACGGACGAGCCGCCGCCGAATTGCTATTTTTCGTACGGCCTTGGTTAGCAAACCCGTTCCCCCTTCAGATCCCCATTCCTGACCGCTCATCATCCTCACTTTCTCTTCTTCTGCCACCTTTTCCATGGCTTTAAGAAGAGAGAGACCAAACGGCCGTAACTACCGTGGGGGCCGAAAGCAGGGGAAAAGAAGCAAGAGGAAATGGGGGGATGCTGTACTCACAATCTCGAAGGCGATGTTGTGCCAGACGTTGGGCTTCCACTCGGTCTTCCACTTGGACTGCTGGCTGACCATGAACTGGAGGTTGGGGTTGGCGGCGCCCTGCTCGCCGCTGATCCAGCCGTACTTCATCTCGGTGAAGTGGCTCTCGAAGAAGCAGATCTGGTGCTCGCGGTTGACGCTGGGCGCGTTCGTGTCCTTGCGCATCATGCTGAAGTGGTAGAACACCTTGCCCTGGTTGATGGCCGCCTTCGTCTGCGGAATGAGCTCGATGCGCCGCATGTTCTGCCCGTTCCAGTACGCTGCCGGCGGAGATAGACGTCATTACACAGCACG
Source organism: Monosporascus sp. 5C6A (assembly GCA_004155035.1). Classification (NCBI taxonomy): domain Eukaryota; kingdom Fungi; phylum Ascomycota; class Sordariomycetes; order Xylariales; genus Monosporascus; species Monosporascus sp. 5C6A. The sequence continues at coordinate 1,031,234 of QJOB01000001.1, forward strand.
TACGCACGCGCGTATACGCGCGGCCACATGGAAAAAGCAGAGATGGGAGGGCTCGGCGCAGATGCTCCGAGCGGCCGGCGGTACTTACCGGTCGAGTCGAGCGTGAGCTTGGCGCCCTGCCTCGAGACCGTGTCGTTGGGGTTCTTGTACTCGGGCGAGAGGTTGACGTATCGCTCGACGGGCCCGCTGCCGTGGATGTAGTACTGGTAGGGCGGGACCTGGTTGGACCAGGACCACTTGTTGAGGTCGGTCGAGGACTGCAGGTCGTTAAAGCGGCCGTCCCAGAGCAGGGCGGCGCCGACGGCGCGCGCCAGGACCGCCGGCAGCAGGAGGGCGGCTGCGACCTTCATGATTGCACTCGCCTTTAAACTGGCCTCCCCGGGTAGGTAAGGCAAGCGCCGGTAGGTAACTAAAGAAGACGATCGACTAGCTGGCTAGCAAAGAGGAGATCAGAATGGGGTGGGGATCCTCAGGGACCGTGGCAGCTCGGGGTGGCCGGAGAACTTCAGCATTATGTATATCGCTGGGCGGGGCCCTCCCGCGATCTCTCCTGGGTTTCGAGACCGGGCTGCATCTGTCGCAGTATATTCACCAAATCGAGCCGGCGGAGGCAGGGGACTGGGCCCAATTTCGGAGAGGCGAGGCGGTCCGCGGGAGTGACAACTGAGAGCGAGTTTTTCGTTCTAGAGATAGTGGCGAAGTGACGGAAACGATCCTCCGGTTGTACGTCCAGTAAAACACGTTAAATGGAGGTTAGTATAAGCAGTCATCGAGTTTAGCCTATACAAACTCGACCGAGGAAGCGGCCCACACTACCTCGTACGACCCAGCATTACTCCCTGACGGATTCCGGTCTTTAGCCTTGCGACAGCTTCTAGAGCAGCCGGTTATTAAATGGATGCGGCTATAAAGGCGGAGGTCTGTAGCCGTCACGAAGAGTGTAACATGAGGTATGCATGACTCTTAGACGGACAGTAAGATTGGAGCGCGGCGTTAACATGTTCTTATATTTGATATTGAATAGACTGATCTATGTTGTTGCGTATGACATAGCAAACCCATCAAACTCTCGGGTATCATTAGCATCCCTAATCTCTATTCCCAAGTCCGGGTCGGGTCGGGCGCATAGTGGCCTCAGGCAGCGCATTTTCTAGTATACGGGGTAATGGTGACAGTCGACATATCTGTAATCGCAGGTTAGTATTCCAGGCCCGATGCGAAACTTGCATTCCTAGCGAGAGTGGCCCGTCTCATACTGGTCCGCGTTTGGCCTCTTTCTCTTTTAGAGTGAGCAGTTGCCGTGCCGCCTCTCTCTGCGCTAGCGATAGCGTCGGCTGGCATTGGGTCGTCATCTTTAATTCTCAGCACCATGAATGCTGCAATAAGAACGAAGAAACCGCCGACGGCGAAGGCGACTGCAATGCTATGATCTCCTGGGACGCCTCTTGGCTTTTCAGACACGCCGAAAACGATGCTACAAACGATAGTCGCTATGAACTGTGGGGCGGCTATCGCCATGTTGTGGATGCCCATGATGACGCCCGTTTCGTTCGACTCGGCTTCGGCTTGTAGGCGGCGCTCCTCCTCATCGAGGGCTTCGAGAGCAGCGTCCGACTGTTCGTCCCGAATAATAGACCCTAGACGTTGCTTCTGTGCTCGGATCAGTAAATCGCGGTGACTTATCTCGGCGCTGATGATGGCCCATGGTGCCCAGAGCGTCATCGCCCATGTAATACCGAAGAGCCCGATGATGATATTGGCGCCCTGTACTGTTCTGATGAAGGGCGCGGAAAACATAGAGGCGGCGAAGAGAATGTGAGAGAGCATCCACGCTCTCTTCAGGGTAAAGCCAGGTATGATCAGCCATTCTAGCAGCGTCTTCTTTGAACTACGGCCAGGTATATCGCCGGGAGTCTCGTCGGGCGCGTCGCTCGCAACCAGCGTGTTGTCATAAGTCGGGTCTATAAAGGAAGGGAGTATGAGGTTCGTAGCCAGACTAGTAAAGGAATAAATTAGCATGGCGAGGGTGCCCACTCGAGTTGCCCGTTCATATAGTTCGTCGAGTTCTTCGGGCGTCATGTGTGGGTTCTGTTCCAAATACGGTTGAACGTATAAGTCCCCAATGAAGGTAGTGGTGTAGAAGAGCGGGGGGAAGAGTCCGACCCATGCGCAGAACTGCACAATACAGACATTCCGAGTCTGTGGAGGTAGATGTCGCATGGCGGAGAATATTTTTTTGAAGAAGGCAACCAGGCCTGGCCGACTCTTCGGCGGGGGGCCATCCAGCGTCGGGTCTCGCTCGCGGATGAGGAGGGTGCTCAGGAGTACTGTAGAACACAGAGCGATGCACGCGATGGCGGAGAGGATTTGAAATTGCGTGTGCCCAAGAAACCATAGGTATTTTGGTAGGTCGATGTACCCAGCCAGGAAGCCTATTATATTACCAATACCCAGAATCCGACTCGCCATCGAATTCACCTGTTCTGTAAACCATATTAGCAAGATGTCCGGCTCGCCACCGAAGGGAGAAGAGACTCGCCTTGCTGATGAGAAGGGGAACATTCCACTATGAATGCCCTAATCGTTGCTTGAACTAACGAGGGATTAGCGCTATATTCAAAGCAGTCCTCGTATATACGACGTTATGCGAACCTGTGTTGAGAGCGACGTCCAAGAAATAAATGGATATGACTGCGACGATGATAGTCGTGACCTTTCCGCCTCCGGTAGTAGGGTCGACTCCAAACAAGCGGAGCATGCCTGCCATGATTTCCTTACTCCAGGACAGGAACAACAAGAAGATGATGGTGGCGGCTGCTCCACCTAAGACGAAGGGCTTCCGTTTCCCCCAAGAGATCCTTGACTTGTCACTCATAATCCCGACAAAGGGCTGAACGAACGTCCCAGTAAGCGGGCCTGCTACCCAGGCAAGGGATAAATGAGACTTGCTCAGGCCGAGCGAGAGCAGATACGGGGAGCCATTGGACAGCTCGCAAGCCCAAGCCATCTGCAACCCCCCGATGCCTATTGTTGTAAGGATCAGGTACCAGATACTCTTAGTTTTCTGGAAGTAATCGTCGTCGGACGTATGACCCTGTGGCTGCCCATAGACCGTGGGTTCTTCTTCCGACCTGGAAGATGGGAGGAGGGGAGAACGTTCGCTGGGTTTAGTATCGCCATTTTCCCGTAGCAATCCGTTGCTTAACTTGCTTCCAAATGTCGCGATACGGTTTGGTTGCGAGACGTGATTATCCGACAACGATGAAGACGAAGACGAAGATGACGAGGACATTTCTACTCGATGAATTCGGGCGCTGAGACGCGAATGGGCGGTTGGGTAAGGACGGTACGAAGGTCGAGGGAGGTTTCGGCTTAGTATATAGTCGGGCCTTCAGGGCATATTGGCTGTTTCGGGTGACGCGGAGAGAATAACTAAAAGCCTGTGGAGTTACGCTACGTAGCCAGCCTGATCAGCTTAGTCGTCTTTTGTTGAATGTGGTTGTCATGCGGATAGTTGGGGCGATGGCACGGGACCAAATGATGGACGACCTAGTACTTGGGTGTTTGAGGTTGTATGCAGAGACAAGTGTTATATTCGCGATGAATGTGACTGTTCGGGCATTTCAGGCAGAGACGAATAAAAAGGGGAAGAGTGAAGGGGGGGAATGAACTGGTCATGGCCAGCTGGACTCGGATTCAACGAATAGGATCAGATCTGTGCATCGTGGAATTGTACAATGATGCGGAAGCCATGATGCATAGTGTACATCCATCTACATCGCGATTCCGGCCCATTACATCACGATCTAGACAGCGATGCCAAGCCCCTAGATCCCCAGCTGCCACGTCCCACGCTCGGGTACCTACCTGCATCTTACATCTTGGTGCCTACTGTAAGTACCAATCAAAACCTCCACGTGGGTCCGGCTATAGCCTACAGTACACGTGCGCATGCATACCTACCTACTCTATGCACACGTAGGTGGTATGTATCTAAGTAAGGTATGTAAAACAACTACTATGCGCTTGCAAACGACCAGTTGATAGGACCTGCATTGTCCCTGGGATAAATAACGGAATACCACTTTATGGAGAGTGCGGGTAGGTCCGAATAATAGCAGTTGACGAGTCCACCAATGCGGTTCCAAGTGAACGATAAAGGCATTAACACGATCAACATAGCACTCGGAGATGAGGATGCCTAGGTAGTACATATTATGACTATAGCCATAAACGATTTCTCACAACACGATATACGGTACCTGTGGAAATATACTATGGTGTTAGGGGTAAGTCCTAAAACCATGTTGAGTATTCTGGCTAGGAGACCTACTTAGTAATAACCTATCTTGGATTAGGGCTTGTAAAAGGGCTGCAAATTTTCGTATGTACCTGCGGTTAACCCATGTCAAAGCTACACCTCATTTGGGTAGCGTAGCCACTAGCGTAGCCCGTTGGTACTTGATGGTGTCCTAAATCTTTTGCTTGATATCTAGTACCTGCCTGGTGGTACTATTGGCCTTCGTCGCGTTGTTTCTGTATGGTGTGTGTACGTAATAACGGCCGTTTTTATAGTGGAACAGAATGGTGGCGGGGTCCAATGCACGCCCACCCGGTGTTCTACTTCGTGCAGGAGGAGTTGCATAGAGGCGAGACCCCATGACGACGAATTCGACAAGCCGCACCTTATATGTCCACTGGTATCTGGGAATTGTGTACCTAGGTAATATCTAGATCGTGACTGACTTTAGAATTCTCTAGTAAGGCAGTCTACATGGATGCTTAAAGGTTCGTTCGTTCATTATATGAAACTAAACGGCTTCGATATTGAATCAATCATCCGTTATCTGCATGTTGATCGGTATTACGTTGGACTACCGAGATGCCTTCTGTATGTGCGGAGTAGTGCGCTTGGCTTATTACCTAATGAGCTGCCGACCTACCTGCTGTAACCTGTTAGCTGCGGCTAACTAGCTCCACTACGGATTTGACGAAATCTGTCAACGACATCCCCCGGCAGGCTACCAAGTAAAATATACGTAATCGACGACAATCCATTACTTCGTCTGCGTCGCATCGACTCGTTCCTACGAGAGTCTCGGCCTGATAACTCGTATCTAAGCAATAGTCACCACCTATTGAAGGAGGGCCGTCCCTATCCTGCGCGGCCTGATTAGGCCATCAGCTCGTCGCCATCATGTTGTCGGAAATAGCCGGCTCCACCTTGGAGCTCGCCAGTATGTTCGGTCCCATCTTCATCCATGAAGCCCATTATGAATGTATGCGCTCGAACCGACCCCGATCCTCGTTTCGCTAACAACGACTGGCCGTAGGACGAGCTGCAGAAGAGACAGATCCCGACGGTACGGAGCCGCCTGCTCATGCGCCACCAAATGCCTACCCCAGCCAGAAGTCATCTAACCGGCTATAACAGAATCCGACTCGTCCCAGAAGGAGATCTTCGCATCATGGGCACTTTTCATATCTATAATGCTCTTGATAATCGCCTTCTTCACAAGCTATATGCTGCAGCAGAAGAAGGTACAGGCCGTACATGAGACGGTCATCTCCATCTTTGCCGGTCCGTCTCTAGAACCGTCTACGCCGCATGGCACTATCTGACCAGCGCGGCAGGAATGACGGTAGGGTTGATCCTCAGAGTGAGCACCGGACACTCTATCACCCAACTCGTGAGCTTCGATTATCAAATATTCTTCAACCTCCTTCTTCCGCCCATTATCCTGAACTCGGGTTACGAACTGCACCAAGCCAACTTCTTTCGGAACATCGGCACCATCCTAACCTTCGCATTCGCCGGCACCTTCTTATCTGCCGTCGTTATAGGTCTATTGTTGTGGCTATACACTCGGATTCCGCTAGACGGGCTGGACATGACTTTTGTGGATGCCATTTCCGTTGGCGCAACCCTGTCCGCTACCGATCCTGTCACAATTCTAGCTATCTTTAACACGTACAAGGTTGATCCCAAGCTGTACACTGTCATCTTCGGCGAGTCTATCCTCAACGATGCCATTGCTATTGTCATCTTCGAGACCGCTCAGAAGTACAAGACTGAGACAGCGGACGCCTATGGGTTCTTCAATTTCTTCGAGGGTGTGGGCATCTTCTTGCTCATATTCTTTGGCAGTCTGCTCATCGGTGTGCTGGTCGGCGTCGGTACCGCCCTCGTCCTAAAGTTCACCTATGTTCGAAGATACCCCCAGATAGAGAGTTGCTTGATCGTACTGATTGCATATGCTAGTTACTTCTTCTCCCAAGGACTGAAGATGTCAGGTGAGCCCGGGCCCACAGCAGATTAGTCTCCAATGACTCGCCTGCTAATATGGGACAGGAATCGTGTCTTTGCTGTTCTGTGGTATTACTCTCAAGCATTACGCGTACTTTAACATGTCCCGGCGGACGCAACTCAGCACCAAATACATTTTCCAGGTTCTGGCTCAGTTATCCGAGAACTTTATCTTCATCTACCTTGGATTATCGCTATTTACCGATAATGATCTTCAGTTTCAACCACTTCTCATCATTGTCACCATAGTGGCGGTCTGCGCTGCGAGATGGGTGGCTGTGTTCCCTCTGTCGAAGGCGATAAACTGGTTCCACCGTTACCGTGCAGCGCGCCAAGGTAGGGAGGTCAGTGATGAGTTGCCCTATAACTATCAAGCTATGCTCTTCTGGGCCGGCCTGCGTGGGGCCGTGGGAGTAGCGTTGGCTGCTCTGCTGGCCGGGGAAAACTCGTACGCCCTCAAGGCTACGGTCCTGGTCGTTGTGGTGCTGACCGTCATCATTTTTGGCGGCACTACCGCGAGAATGTTGGAGATTCTGGGGATCAGGACAGGAGTAGTCGAGGAGGCTGACAGCGACGACGAATTTGATATCGAAGCGGCACCGGGCGGATCTTACTACAAACGGTCTGGAACGGGGATTGGCTACAATCCACGACAGAAAAATGGCACCGTCCGTATGGACCGTGTGGATTCTGTCAACCGAAAGCGCGCTAGAGGTGCAGAACGAGGAAGCTATGTGTCAGGCCACCAATCACCATCTCTCCCGGGCGCGCGGCCTTCGAGTTTGAATCGCAAGAGTCCACGTCCACCAGCCGGGGAGGATGTCGAGCGAACAGATCTGCTCGGGCGCAGTGGCAACCTGACGGACTCTGACGTCGGAAGCGACATCGACACCTCGGATCTTCCGCCTCCAGCGCGGGCTGGGAGAAGAGCAGACCCTCACATGTCCGGCGGTAGCTCATCAGAAGACGCCGTGTTTTCCTACCCGACATCTGGGCACCGAGAAGCGGCGCCCGTATCTGCGACAGCAGCTATCAAGCAGCTGCTTACCTCGCAGGATCCTCAAGCGCTATTCAGGCAATTCGATGAAGATTACATTAAGCCGAAGTTGTTGCTGGACGGGGGCCATTCAGGATCCGGCGGTGGGAGAGGTCATGGCGATGACGGAGCTGGGCCTAGTTAAAACTTCTTCTACTGCGCGCGCTAGGGAAATAGGAGGGCACATGGTCGCCCGCCCACGAAGGCGAATCCCGGGACGTGGTGTGTGATCTATGAGGCATATTCCGGCGTTCTAGGCATTGGCTCTTTTCTAGCGTAAGTAGCTAGCTGGCTAGGATTCTTTCTACCATCAGAATAGAAGTATCTATGTGGTATGTAGGTCTGTCCCTAGGGAGATCTTCGCAGTAGCCGTCTCGGAGCAACGGCTCTGAATACGGCGGTACCGAGACGAATGGAACGGAGACCCCGTATGGAAATTCCACGGTCAGTGGGTTAGCTCTACCTTAGCTCAAACGCCATAGGGAGCCTAAGAGTGAACGCTAAGAAGTATAGGGGTAATGCAACTCGGCTGTGGCTCCAAGTGAATATGCGAATATACGAAAAAGGCTTAGTACGGAAGTTAGTCTCGGCGTAGCAGAGACTCGGCCGCGCCGTACGTTGCATCACATATGCCTTGTTTGCGCTTAACAGTTAACGAACCTCGCCCTTCGCTCTTCTGGAGGACCTCGAGCGCGTCGGATCACCTTTGCGTCTACGGGCCTGTCTCTCCGGCCTGATCACGCGGTCGGATAATCTAAGCGTGACGACGTCTCTAAGACTCTGTCCACAGCTTCATGACCAGGTCTAGGAGTGTCATGCCCGAGTACACCCAAAATTCGGTGGACATTTGAAATACAAGGACGCGATCTAAGTTATATATCCGCACCTTATGCATGTGCCAGTGCGCGTGGTACGGCGGGCACCCGTTCACATCCTCGGCGCTCCTTCGCAGCTTAAGATGTAGCGGATGGAATGATACGCTTATCTGGTCAGAGAAAAGAAGCGAGGTTGCGTCACTCAGCGGCGGGTGACGATACGGGGTTTTAGGTTATGCCCTCTCCTTCGGACCGGAGCTGCTGGGGGATCAATATGTAACGGCTTTGCCCGCATCCTCTAATTTCCTTCGGATGTCTTCCAACTCCAGTCTTCTCTCACTCCTCGCCTGCTAACGTACAACAAACACAAATCACTGTATCGTCTATTCTTTCGTGGGACAACATGCAGATCCAGGTCCTTACCCGAGGATCACTTGGCCTCTTGGGGCTGGTACAGGCCGCGGCCGCAACAAGCACACCATCGTAAGTCCCGAACCTCCCTCTTCGTCTATCTATTCATCTCTCTATCATCCACCTCTCCATCCCCCTGGTCATACATGAAACACGCTTCACGCAAGCCCCAACAGAACCATCTAGCTAGTTATCCGCGGCCCGGCTATGCTAACTCCCTGCCTCCCCGTACAGCGGCAGCAGCGACGTCGTGCTCCCGCTGGCCTTGGAAATGCGGGAGCGGCCGGAGGGCGCCCCGGCGCCCTTCGGCGCGGACCAGCTGAACGCAAGCGCGCCCTACCTCGCGACGCTGGCGGACCTCGATGCGCTCGAGGCGGACTACGGGGGGCACACGCGCATCGAGGTGGTCGCGGGCCGTGCGGCGGTGCTCTACGTCGGCGAGCACGGCGACGAGCCGGCGTGGCACGTCGGCACCGCCTCGCCGCAGGCCGTGACCGAGATGCTCGCGAGCTGCGAGGCCGACGCCGAGGGTGAGCGGAACGCCGACGATGCCGCGGACGGCGTCGTCTCCCTCGCCGCCCAGACGCGCTGTAGCAAGCACTGGTGCTTGGAGAACTGGCAATGCTGGAAACATGAGTGCAAATACTGTATTATTTTATGGTGTCTTTAGGTCTCCATGTGCGTATGCGCGCGCGCGCGCGCAGAACGAGCAGACAGACAGTGAGAAAGGGCCTGAGGGAGGGAGTCTGGCTTTTCTTGGAGCTGGATGGCTCGGCGGGCGTCTTTCTCTGTGTACTTATCTAGGTAGCTGGCTGGTGGGGCGGCCGATGGATTCCAAAGATATAAAACTACATAAGATTAGGGATCTACTCTCGTCCGGTTTACGTAGACAGGCTTAGATGCAAGTATTTCCAAAGTAAACCGATATTAACCCTGTGATAAGGCAATTCTTACCACGGTTGTGACGAGGGAATCGTGGAAGACTGTGACCTCCTATCCCGAAGGGAGCTCTTGGTCGAGGAGCCTCCACGTAAAAATTACCGTCTACAGATACGCTCATATTCTCTCGCGCAAGCAAACCCCGTCCAGTCATTGTCGTTAGACTGGCAGTGTTTCTTTAATGGCATAGAACGTGCAACTAGTGGCCTAAGTGACTACGCATGAGCAGGTAGACGACCATGGAAATGACCTCAGTTTTGACGAGGAAGGTGTGGCTGGTATGCCTCCTGCTGATAACTGCGAGCTGATATGAAAAGTTATATAAGGTCAGGAAGGCACTCCTGAATCATACCTTCCTTGAACCTCTCGCTCTTGGATCATTTCAAAGGTTTCAGACCTCCTTCCTCCCAAAGATCCACGTTCAGATTCAAACAGTTTCTCGATTTCATTCCCCCTTCTTTTTACCTACCGCCCCCTCTTCCACTTCTTCCCTCGTTCCGCACGCTTCAGAACCAAGTTTGGGGAGCACCATCACCGTTTTCCCTGGAGGCTGCAGCGCCAGCTGCTAGCCACATCATACCAACGAACGCGTCTTGCCAATCTCCAATAACTGGACGTCAGGGCTCCCTTACACTTACTCTCTCAATACATTCATCACATCCCGCACGGCATACTAGGACCCTGGACTCGACTGACTTCGACTAGAACGCACCCCAATGCCATCCTTGCCAGCGTGAATCGGCCTGCCGCGAGGATGAGAGGTCTTTCCGCCAAATATCTGGCCTCCGAGACTGGAGTGATCACTACCCCAGACGCCCAAGTCGAATACTCGCCCACACTCCAGACGCCCGAGGAAGTGGATGTGAGTGAGATACCAATTGAAATCGCACAGCAATCTTCGGCGAAGAAATCTGACGATGGGACTTTCCCATTCACGAGACTTGCTCTGGAGATCCGCACAATCATATGGGAAGAGACTCTACCTCGACACCGACGACTTATCACCTGTGAATTTTCAGAGGGCAGGTTTGCTCCACTACCACCTACTCTGGCCCACGTCTGTCGGGAATCACGTAGCGTCGCCCTTCGCCACGGGTCCTACCATTACATCTGGGTTGAACGGTACAGGGCATGGTTTAGACCGAAGATAGACGTTGTGTACTGGGGTCCCGGATACAGGGCCTTCCCCGACGGATCAGCAATAAACCATGCGGTCAAACATCTTGCAATATTCTATAACCCAATGGCGGGGTCGCGTGATGGAATCTATTTCCAGGAATCAGTCGAGTCTATCGCTCATCAGCTAGAGCTTTGGGAGAACCTGCGAACAATCGACGTTGTTCTTTCAGCATCATACCGCGGCCGAGGCGGCATGAACTGGGAATCCTCAACGGCGGAAGAGTTATTCGGGGATGATACGATAGTCACGATTGATCTCAGGGATCAAGGGGAATTCTCTCGAGCGAACAACTTACTCCAACAAGAACGCAGCCACATCGGCCGTACCCATCTAGCCGACCTCATCAAAGCTCGCCGCATTCTGGACGGCTCCAATCAGACCGTCTCAACCTCTTGGACTCAGATCCTTAGCCTTGCGCAGTATTACTGGTTGAAAGGTGCATATAAGCGTGAAAGGGGGCAGGTGACGGACGCCGTCAAGGTCAAGAGGGATACTACGAAATGGGATCTGAATCATCCTTGGATCAAAAGGACCCTAGCTAGTATGCCAGAGGTACGACCATTTTTCATGCTGGCGAGGAGAGACCATACTTTCAGACAAGTCGCGAATTCCAGCAACCCTGATACCTCGTATTCCGAAGAATCAGAGTAGGATGCTAGGGAGAGCTTTACAGCGGAGTACGGACCCCCACATGGCTATAAGGATTTTTGGCAGCATCTAGAGCTCGGAGTGTGACAACGAACGCAATCATTTGCTGATAGCTAGACAAACAATATGCGTGGTCCAGTTTCTCAAGTGACAAGAGACTTGAGCCTCAAATAAAACCTATGATATAGAGTCTCTATCCCAATGTTGCGGAGGTAGCTCAAGTATATCCATTAACTCCATGTAGCAGCTTCGATGGGTCTGCTCGGGATACGCAGATGACTTAAAGCTGAGAAGCCCCAGCCCTAATATTCCATCACCTTAGTTCTTTCGTCTATAGATGGCCAAACCGTGAATTATACTCTGCCCGCAATGGACGTGTTTTCCAAGCCCTGTCTATCAGTGTATGTAAACCTTAACATGGCCGACGGTAGACACAAAGTGCCTGAGCTAGCAGGGACATTTGCAGTATAAAATCCTTACACATAGACTATTGTCAGGTGGGAGGTCGGGATACGGTGGAACCTTCGGGACAGGGGTCTTACCGCTATATATAGGGGGCTTCTCCCCTCAGGCATTGAGGAAGGACCGGCGTTAATAGTTATCTTTATTGCTCCTTAATAGCCAGTCTTCTGGCTTTCACTCTGTGTTACTGTTTCCCTTGATACGTGGACGCCTCCGTTTAGGCATAGCACGGACCGTTAGGTAAGAAGCGGCTGTTATTACAGAGTTATAACGAAATTATTACGAAGTGTCGGCAGTTGAGGTGATTTCTTTGAAGGGCAGTGAAAGGAGTTAAAGGGCTTTGATATGTGGCCCTAGGATTGCAAAGACAAAGGAGCTGAAGGCTATATGTGGCTGCTCCCATTCCAGTTTAGATGAGCAACTTAGAATATTAATCAGACAGCATCCCAGACCTAATTGCAACACATTTCTGCTGACATGGTAGTATCTTCTGGTTCCGTCTCTTGGCATAATTGATACCCCGATCCACCCGTTTTGTGTTGCACTTGAGGTACCGTTCCGGTACAGGAGAGGTTCGACGGCAAGCTCGGCGTGAGGGCGTTTTGAAGCAAGGAATCTGCGAAGGCTCGACTTTCGGAAGGAAAGTTTTGAAGTCCCCTTAGTCGCTGGAGAAGCGCCTGTATACCGCAGTGGTCGTTGTCGATTCGAAGCAAGAGGCTCGTCAACGCGGTGACGCCCGAGAGGGTCCGACAAGAGAGCCAAAAGATGGCGTCGGGAAAAGGGCCTGGAAAGGCTACAGCGTCTGGACAAGACGTGGAAGGTCAGCGTCAGCCGGAGGGCTTCGACATGGAAAAAATAATAAAGGTGTTCGCCAAGCTATCGAACGAGAACGAGGGCCTTGGGAAGGATACGCACCTGGATTGGAAATATTCGACTTCAAGCTTAGCGAGGAGAATCGCCTTTGAGGCAGTGACAACTGGGAGATGTGGAAAACGGCTGTCTAGGTAGCCATGATGGCAATTGGGTTCCGTGACGGCGATTCGGCGAAGCTCACCTAAGTGGACGAAACCAAGCTAGCCGCCGCCATCATCGGGAACGTTAAAGAAGGTCCCATGGCAGTCGTTACGGGCATCACGAGGGGTACGGAGATGATCAAGGTGTTGCAGCGTTCGTATGCGTCGAAAGGTATCGATCAGAAAATGGACCTTTGGACCCAGCTGCAGCACTTCAAATAGGACGCGAAGAAGACCGTTTTCGATTACATGGTCGATTTTAAGAACTTCGTACGCCGTTGTAACGAAGTCGACATGCTAGTTAACGCTGGTCAGCAGGTTACCATGTTCATCAACTCGGTTCGGGACGATAGCGCTACAGCTGTTTAGAAGGGTCGGATGAGAGGGACCCTTCGGCAGCACCCAACCATAACGGTAAATCAGGTGTACGACGATTTTATCGCCGAATTTCGAGGGAAGAAGGGAGGGAACGCACACAACGCAAAGAAGGCCCATGATGGGAAACCCGCATGGAATAAGGAGGGCCAGCCACTTTGCTTCAGGTGTGGTGAATACGGACACTTGGCGAAAAATTGCCCGAAGAAGAAGCAGAAGGCCGAATGCGAGGCTAGCTTCATCCCGGCAGGGCTTAAAGACTTGTATAGATCGAGCGGAGCAGAGATTTGATGGATGTGGAGGCTTGAGGGCGCCGGCGACGTCTGAATGGCTTCATGGCAACCCTAGGGCCATGAGGGCGTGTCGGCAGTTGAGGTGATTTCTTTGAAGGGCAGTGAAAGGAGTCAAAGGGCTTTGATATGTGGCCCTAGGATTGCAAAGACAAAGGAGCTGAAGGCTATATGTGGCTGCTCCCATTCCAGTTTAGATTAGCAACCTAGGACATCAATCAGACAGCATCCCAGACCCAATTGCAACACACTTCTGCTGACACGAAGCCATATACTAAAGCCGTCGAAAGACAAAGGCCAAAGGGAAATAGCACCATTATATTCGTACTACCTTTTTCGGCTAACGCAACATAACCCCTACTAAGCCATTACTACGCCGGTAGGGAACAGGGAGTTCCTAGTTTAGTGCGGATACCAAGATTAAACCGAACGCGTTACCTTAAGACGTCAAAAGGTTCGAGATAACCTTGCTTACCGTTTCCGGCTAGATGACGGGCCGCTAAAGCCCGAGTAGAAGATAGCTAACGGGCGACGCGGAAGTGATGAGAGATATCTCTTTCGGTGGTTACGGAGGAGAGGAAGGAGGGGCTAGCTGTAGCGTTGCTGCGGTTTAACAGCAGCACCCCTTCGCTAACTTAACGAAGCTTTTATTGCGTAGCAGGAGTGTCATCTCTTGCGTATCAGGAGAGTGAGCTGTTGCGTACCAGGAAAGTTAGCCGTTGCGTAGCAGGCTAGGGAGCTGCTACCTAGTTTCGACGTACCTCTGTGGCGACTGATGACCTGCCGACAGAAGCTTTTGTTGGATGTGGTGATATTGGGAGGAAGTTTTAAGGGGGAGCTGCCTAGCTTCGGCGTACCGTTGCGGCGACCGACGACCTGTCGACAAAGCTTTTGTTAGACGAAACGATTCGATGGAGGTGGCGATAAAACGGTCCCGTTGTTGACTAGCGGTGCGCTCGCCGGGTAACCGTTATATCCGTTGGAGCCCTACGATCACGAGGTCTTTTTTCCTACGAGGGTTCTCCCCTGACGATCATAGGGGCTGGACGAGTGGATGGAAGTGGCTTATAGCCGTACCGAGGCTGCGGAGTGGCAGCGAAGTAACAGCGGAGCTTCGGTTTCGGCTAACGCCTTTGATTTCTTACGATCACCTATTCCTCACCCTCGCGGGTATGTGGAACGGGCCCTTTGGATAGTCCTGAGGACAGGACCATAGGAAGGGGGGAGTCTCTTAGGTGCTAATGTTGAGATATGGTGGAACCTTCTGGATAGGGGTTTTACGGCCATAGGGGGTTCTCCCCCAGATATTTAGGAAGGGACAGGCGTTAATGGTCACCTCTATTGCTACCTAACAGCTAGTTTCCTGCCTTTTACTCCGTGCTACCATTTTCCCTGACAATCTTGTTGTAAGCTAAATATGGAGTATGCAACACTACCTCGATTTTTGCGTACTCTTACTGGATACGAACAGTCGTCACAGTGGCTGAAGCCTGCCTGTTAGAATATACCCGTACAATATCTCAGAATATACTGTGTAATGAGCGATCTGACTAGCTCGAAAAAAAGGCTGGTCTATATATAAAGAACTTCCCATAATTACCCACCCATCCAGTCACACAAAAAGCTTCTATCACCACTGCCAGGAGAATCCTACCAGTCCACCGGAGAACGGCCGCCCACATCGAAATGCCCGGCAACTTCAGCAGTAGTGCCACATTCAACCTGTCTTGGTATGACTGAGACGTTTGCGGATCGCTTCCTTTCTCCCGGCCTGACCCAATAGTCCGCTTCTTGCGTCCCATCAGTATTGATTACAGTGATGACGTCCACCCGCTTTTCTCCGTCGTCCCTCTTCAGTTGCTCGAACTCGACCTGGCCCCAGATGCCGTCCGGTCTCACTTCCGGGAAGTCCTCGTCCCTGACCATGACGGATGCCAGGTAATCGCACATGGCCGCCATTGCCCGCGACATGTTGGAGAAGTATTCATACCGGTCCTCATCGTCTGCCATGATGGCGCGCAGGGGGTTATTGAGGTCGTCCTTATTGTCGTTGTACAAATAATTTTCCCACATCTCCTAAGACAGCATTTAGCCCGTTATCTACAAACAGGACAGGGCGGAGCTCCCGATAACGAATCGAAACCGCGAGGAGGGGGCGAGGATCACATACCCAGATGGTCTTTAAGAAGCTGTTAGGAGTGGCAGCAAATTTTTGTGCTTGAACGCTCAGTCCCTTCGTATAGAACAGACAAGCTCCTGGGACGTCGGGTGGGCTGCACACATTGTCGAGGAACCACTATCAGGAGTTACTGGGTTAGTCCGGGCGTGTTAAGGGTCAGGCCACGTCGAAAGGGTCATAAGTTACCTGGGTAGTGTATTTAGAAACCGGGTCGGGAGGAACATCTCGTGCTAAATTGGCAGTACCGGTGAGTGTTGGAAGTGTTACTGCATACGCAGCCGCCTCCATTAGAGTGAATACTGAGAACGCTCTCAAGAACATGTTGTCGGCGTGTATGCTGAGAATCTCAAGGATGGAGCCTAGAAACGAGGATAGGAGCTGCGAACTCAAGAGGAAATAGTTGGAAACCGGGAGAGCCTAAGGAGTATGGGAAAAGCGTCTCCTTCAGGTCCATGGCAGTCCTCTATTTATCCCCCCTCCAAGACTCATCGCCCAAGAATCATCGCTTCCCTCAGCACCTGTTCTTCCTTTTCCGTTCTATTTTTGCTACTAACATGAAGAAAATCATGGCGTAGAAGCAATTTTCAGCGAGCACACCTACCCAAAAGGGTCCGCATGGGAATCGTAACATCTTACAGACGTTGCTTGAAGACCATGTGACAACTTTCAACAATGTCATTCGAGCTATACGGGCGTGAGTTATAACTGCATGAGGTTAGGCTAAAATTAGCCCACGAGCCTCTGGGGGACTAGACATTATACGGCTGCCAGAGGCACTCCAAACGAGAGATCGTAGCGATACAGCCGTGGACATCTACTCATCATGGCGTAAATGGTTTAGAAGTAAGCTTGGAAGTCTATGTAAGAACAAGCTGTACTTGGAATATCAAATGGTGTTCTTGCACTCGATATAGTGACAGCATTACCCCTTTGTGGTCATGGGGAAAGTAGGGACTGGCGTCGGCGGACGTAGGTTTTGGCTGAATAACGGTTACACTAAGAACAATTCCACAGCCCCCATTTTGGGATCCTAGAAGTATGCGATTTCCGGATGGCGACTGTATCAAGCTTTCTAATACAGATTCTTACTAAAGTACCGGAATAGCCCCCAAGTCCCGCGCCTATAACCGGAAACCGTCGGCTCTTGCCACATGGAAAGTTATAGGGGGCCATGCCAAGATTGACAAATCAGTTAAGCCCGAGGCTCACGTAGGTTCGTATTCGTATAGGCCTGGTGTTATGCCCATCGCGGCACTTCGAAGATGTTCTGATTAAGTTGTGTTGTAGGTAACTCCGTCGTCGCCTTGGTGGTTTGATTGAAGTGGCCGAATATTTGATAATATGTCGAGGCTTAGATGATCACAGGGCAAGTCAAACCCTGCGCCACCCCCTCCTTGCATCGCCCCTGTAGTATCCGCCGTACATGTTGGCTTTAAAATCGCGGGTTGTTATCCTCTAGGCAGGTATCGTATATAGGACATTGCGACGTCATGCCGCTTTCATGAAGACGCAAAATTTTAGGCAGCATCGAATTTGACGACGTGGCTCATTCTCGTTTTGGACCCACCAAGAGAATCAAGTGATATATAGGGGGTGGGTTTGAGCAAATATCGTTGAGTCGATTACCCATGCCTTGCAACCGCTCACGATATCTCAAAAGCAACGCTACAAGCTCCGGATATGGCCACAACACCACCTAACGAGTCGTTATGCTATGCCCAAGCTGCTATCGCAAAGAAGAACGGTACGATAACTGAGGACGAGTATTATCATCATTTACTCAAACATTTAACTGGCGAGACCCACGAACACGACATCGAGTACGCTACGAAGGACGACTATAGACTGCGCAGATGGGATCCGTTCGGCTATTCCGTTCAGTGCGTCTCAAAGGATATGGAACGAATTGAAGGTAAGCAAGTCGCCGACAAACTGTCTTGGGGATGGCCGTATATTTATTTCGATCGCACCCGCCAGACTCAACCCCGTTCGAAAATATCTTCAAAGCCTATCGTACCGGCACAGTCGACGAGGTCATAGCCCAACATGACAAATTAGACGAGAAACACGCCAAACACGCCCGCAGAATTTTAGCAATGCGCGCTCTGCTAGATAGACGGGCCGACGTACTACAGTTCTGCCTCGGCCGGGGCGGCTTCGAGTACGATGCCAAGTTCAGGGAAGAGTCATATGAGGTACGAGATCCAGAGACCTCGGCAGTGCTAAAAGGATCGGAATTCGGCAGGCTTTACCTGCAGAGGCAACCCCCTTGGGTGGCTTTCGACGTTGGTGGATCTAGCCCCGTAGACTGGTAACTGATGAATAGGGGGCGCAAGGGGAGGCTATGGTTGTTCCCAATGCTGTCAAAGTGCATTGTATGCTCCGGGATTGTTACAGGCGCGCTTTGAAAGTTAACCGATTAACTCGATCTACATTTATAAGTGATGTCCTTCCCTCGTCCTTCACCCTTCTCAGCATATTCAACCGTTGATGGCGACGTCCAACTCATTTAGCCAACTTTAAAGCCATCAATAATTTCTCATCTCTAATCCCGCATGCTGCTTTCTTCATCGCTACGTATAACTTGGTCTCATGCGCTTTTCGGATTACTGCCCAGCGTGACGGTATAGTGATAGCCGGAGTACTCATCTACATGACGCTCTGTCTATCTTACAGCTATCACTTTGCATCCTCTGCGGTCAATGCTTTCTTAACACCCTACACTCCTTACCCACCTGCTACCGCCGCCGTCACGTAGTATTTGCTGGGACGGTGGAGACTGCCAAGTCCCCGTCCTGGTCTCCCCTGGCCTGTTTTTATAGTGTTCACCAGCCTCTTAAATCCCACGTCTCACTCTATTACACCGCAAATTGCCACTGGAATGCGTCTTGGGAGAAGGGTTGAACACACGCCTTGCGAGGACTTAGAGAACAAGGGAACACGCGTATACAAATAGCTACTGTATGTAGGTAGGCAACCACGGAAATTTAAACCAAGTCCAACACACCGAACCCTAACCAGGTCAGCGACCAGCTCCGCTTAAACGCCTCGTCCTCCTATCCGACGGGACCAGCCGAGAGCTCACGTACGTACCTGAGGCCTTCGAGTTGAACGAGGGAAATTCGTAATCAGTTGGCCTGCAAGACACTTGATCCCACTTGGCATTTGATTCCCTGACGAGATTAAGGTAGACACCGAGCAGGTAGGACGACCATTCTATTAAAGTGTCGAATTCGCGCCACGCTATCCAATTGACATGGGCCCCCATATCCACAGAACGTGCTTCTTTCTATATCTCTAAGTTAAGTAAGTAGTAGGTAAGTAAGTAGGTAGCAGGTTGGTAGGTGGCTAACCCCACAACACGCGGCCAGCCGCATACGCCGCCGCCCACCCCCTGTGCCCTATGCATGCTTCGCCATATTCTCTCCTCTTCTTTTCTTATTTCACTCATCCATATCTGCCCCAGTCAATGCTCCGCGATAAACTACGTGCGCATAGCTTCTCTCACCACGCGGCCTTGTTGCTGTTGTTGTTGCCATCCCCAGCGCCGCCCTCGACGTCCAGGTCCCGCTCGACCATTTCGATGGCGCTGAGGCTCGGGAACCGCTTGCTGAAGTTCTCGATGTAATCCTCCTTCTCCTGTGGCGTCATCTCGAGGGTCAGCCGCTCGGGGATGCCGACGCCCACGAGCCGCTGCTCCATCCCCTGCGCTTGGGGCTCTGACGGCGGTGGTCGCTGCTGCTGCCTCGGCGGCGACCTCGGCCTGCCGCCCGTCGGTATTTTGTTCAGGTGCGTCGGTTTAGGAGCGGGCTGCGGCCTGGGCGGGGGCGCGGGGCGGCCGGCAGGGCCGGTATCCTGGATGGCGGCCGCGGGACGTCCGCTCACCGCAGGCCTTAGGGGGACGGCCCGCCCGGTGCCGGTAGGTCTCGGGGGAAGGCCGGGCGGCTGCTCTTCCACCCGGTCCGATCCCGGCGCGGCATCGACGAATCTCCCGTAGCCCGAAGCCGTCTTTTGAAGGGGTGTTTTCTGAGTTTCATCCAACAGGTTCTGCACCCTTGCCTGTATGCTTTGGGCTCGCGAGACACCGCCGATGCTCTTGGGCAGCGGCGCAGAGTCCCCGGCTTCTCGCGCCGCCACCCGTTGCCGGTACTCAGCAGCAGCCGCCTCCACCCGTCTCTCTTCTTCGGCTAGACTCTTCGCCTCGAGCTCTCGGCGCATCTCTGGCGTCATCTCCGGTTCGCCAAGGGCATGGCCGTCGTCGCTCCGCTCGTCGGTAGCCTCGGATCCGGCAATGGGAGTCAGATCACGGCGCTCCAACTCCTTCAGGGGAGAGGGAGTCCGCGCCAATGGGTTGGAAGTGTTACCCTCGAACCTCTTAAAAGCATCTCCGAATTTTCCAGCCAGAATATTCTTCGTACCCACCAGAGAGCCGAGACTTGAACGTTTCATATGTTTGCCCACCTTGTCCTTCCTCTTTGGATCGGAATCTTCCATGGACCGAAGGAAGTCCACGTTAGACTCGATAGCTGTGTCTTCCTGAGGCTCCATTCCAGGTGATGATGGCTTATCGGGGAACTTGGTGGACGGGAGTCCGGGTGAGCGCAGAGGCCGGGGTGCTGCTTCTCGTTCTCGGAGATATTCTAGGTTCGATTCGAGATATGTGCTTGCTGGTCTAGGACGGCCTGACGCGGACTTTGACAAGGGTTCGAGCATTTCGAGACTTGGTCGACTACCCTCGAGGGACGGCCGGGACGACGAGGAGTGCCGGACATGACCGGAATGTTGAAAAGAGGAAAGCCGTGCAGCTGGTGGAGGCCGATTTGAATACCACGCGTCCATTCGTAGCTGGCCTGTACCCATCGATTCTTGCTGGCTAGGCAAACTCGACGTACGGTGTTGATCATGATCAGGCTGAGGAAATCGATGGACTTGCGGATATTCCTGGGGCGATCTTTCGGGCAAAGGAGGGGAATCGGTGGTCATCGACGGGGTTGAGACCACCGGCACTTTGTTAGGGGGCGGTAGTGAAGATTTTGGTGGGGAAGATGAGATGGCTTGAAGTTCGGGGTTACTGGAGATGATGACCGAAGCACGACTCATCTCCGTACGTGGTTGCGGGGGCGCAGAGGCTGTCTTATTGATGGGCCCAGGAGGGGGCGACAGCGGTTTCCACTCCGTATCGCTAATGACCGTCTTGACGCGACTGAAGTCAGTCGACTGCCTCGGACTTGGTTGTGGAGATTCAAGCTTGGTCTGGGCCTTAGCAAATGCATCATCTGCAAGATGGTCTGCCACTCGTTGGCTGAGATCTTTGTTCGCGGGGGGTGAAGTCGGGATATCAAAGTCAAACTTCGCCCGATGATCGTGGAGTAGCGCGAACTGGTCCAAGGTGGGGAACCTGGAAGATAGCTCGTCTGCAGCGACTTGATTGCTGGATTTAGAGTCAAGGGCAGCAAAAGGGTCGCCGCTAGTAACTCTCATTGGGGAAGGACTGGGTTTTGTAGCTTGCGCCGGGGGGGCTTGGCTGGTAGCTGCTGGCCTTCCCCGTCTCATGGGCACAATATCTGGTATTGGCTGGCTTGGTTGTACTGGCGGAGGAGAATACACAGCACCAACCGCAAGCGTGCTTTGTCCTTTATGGTCAGAGACAGGTTGCCCCTCCCCTCCGGTTGGATCTTGCTGGACACGACCCGAGTAGATCTGGAATCTCGCATTTTAGTCTAGTCTCACCCTCCAGATGATGCATGCTGAAACTCACGTCTTTAATAGGCACTTCACGGCCCATCATTAAGCAGCCTTCACGGAGCACTTGGTAAATGTTTGGTCTAGATCTTGGATTTTCCCGCAGCATTGAGGCTTCGCAAAATCAGTAAAGGGCTCGTGGCATCGACTGAGAACTTACCGATGAGTTGTTTTAGTCTATCAGAAAATACGGGGTAACTGGGAAACCTGTAGCTGGCATTCAGAATAGCAAGCTGCCCCTGGTCTTCAAAAGGAGTAGTATAATAACAAAGCTTGTACAGGAAGACGCCCAGAGCCCAAATGTCTGATTTCTCGTCTATCGGTTGTTTGCGGTACACGTCCACCATTTCCGGGCTTCGGTACTGCATCGTGGTATGCCTCTGGACATCCTCGTCTACTAAGCGGCACTCGACGATGGATTGTGGGGCGGGCCTGGGAGGTGCTGCGGAACCGAAGTCGCAAAGCTTGAACGTCTTCTTCGCGCCTTGTACGGTGATCAGAACATTCTCAACCTTCAGGTCCCGGTGAAGAAGAGGGGGCTTCAGATAATGCATGCAAGCGACGCCTTCAGCCACATCGGTAAATATATGCAAGATCTCAGGTTCGGTTAATCGATGCTGTAACCGCGTATTCATGAAGTCGATCAGGCCTCCCCCGTTGCAATATTCCATCAACAAGAAGACCTCATACCCTCCACCCTTCAGCTCGGAGGCGTGCGAGTCGATGTAGGTAACCACCTTCCGGTGTCCCCTTACTCGTTTTATTGTTTCCACCTCGTTTCTCATGCCTCTGAGAGCTTCTTTGTCAGGTACGGCGACTCTTTTGAGTACGGCCAGGTCGGTTCCGTCGACGGGCCGTGGTAGCTTTACAAGGTATACGTGGGCGAATCCTCCCTCGGACAGATACTTCTGTATTACCACCCTATGACCACCGACTTGGATCTTCGTTCCAGGAACAAAGGTTCCAGCGGGAGCAGCCGGCGCTTGGGCATGTGAAGGCATCGTCGCGCCATAGGCTGCTTGTTGCCCGTACTGGGGAGCTGCCACATTGCCGTACGCCGCCATTTTAGTGTATACGGCACGGAACCAGTCGTACTGCTGAAGTCTCGGGGGGTAGATAGGGGGGATCGTCTCGATTCACGGGGCGGTAATTCAGGGCATGTTCGGAGTGGCTGCAAGGGGGACTGATAGACATTTATGCGATAGTGATAGCCGATAATGAGTTGGGGGGATAGGGAAACCAGCGCTTCGTAACAGCGGCCAATGCCCGACAGCTGACACGGAGCATGGGGGGTCACCGCTTAAAAAGTGGATCCCGGATATGCATATTTCGGTACTTATGCATCGTTGATTATGCACGTTCTGGATTTATAGAGAAACATGGTCATTCATGTCGAAATACGGTATTAATAGTACGCATTGCCCGAGTTGATTTGCTACCTTCGCATATAAGGCGGTTCAGGCTGTGCTTCTCATATTTCGCATAGCCCCCCATCCACCGGGCCGTGATCATCCGCCCCTTACCATATATATGGGTTGAGACCTCTTTAACAAGGTGGCAGGTATGTCCCCTTAGGAACCAAATTGATCAGACACCTAGACGGCTCCGGACTTGGGACCTTGGCGATATGCATGGCATGTGATGCGTGTACGACTAGAATTCCCTCGTTCTCCTCTTTGAAGGACACGGGGCGAGCTATCTATGAAGTACCTAGGTATGCCGATCACCGGACATCCTCCATTCACAATTTCGACCAGATCCGGCTCCACCCGAATTGCAGGGCTGGATATCTCTCCTGCTCTGGTGGAAGCAGCATCTCGAGCTCAGATGTGTTGAGGAAGCTCATGTCGCCGCGGACCTCATTAACGTCGGTCACGCCACACAGGCGCATCGCCATTTCCAGTTCATCTTGCAGCACTACGCCCAAATCAGTATCGCCATCCTTCGCGTGTGTTACCTCGCGGAGCATAAGTGCAGACTCACCACTTGCACAATGTTCAACGCCCTTCTGGCCATATTGGATTGAGAATTGGAAGGGTCTCCCAACCCCGACGCCCCTTGCACCCAGGCAGAGGGCCTTCAGAATATCAGAGCCCCTACGGATGCCGCCGTCGACGAAAACTTCCATCTTCTCGAGCACTTCGGGGGAGTCCCTCCGCAACTCCAGCAAAATCATGACGGTCGAGGGTGCATTATCAAGAGCGCGACCGCCGTGGTTGGATATAACGATTCCCGCACAGCCCATTTCTAAGGCCTTCTTTGCGTCCGCTACTGACTGGATGCCCTTGAGGACTATGGGCAACCCCGTGTGCTTCTTGAGCCAAGCCAGGTCATCCCAGTTGAACGTCGGGTCAATAAAGCCGCCGTTATTCCTAGCTATCCCGGCCCCTTTGCTGTCAAAGGCAGGCTTCATCCCGCCAAGATATAAGGGCGGGACTTCAACGGTGCGGACGCGCTCGTCACCTTCGCGCTTCGAAACCACCGGCAAGTCTGTAGTGACGAACAGGGCCTTGAATTGAGGCTGCCCGGCCAATTTCGCCAGCAAAGCTTCTGACTTCGCCCTTTGCTTATCGACGTACAACTGGAAAAACCATGGGTGCCCTGGCGCAGCGGCCAGGATTTCCTCAATCGGAAGCGATGTTACCGTCGACATACAGTGGATGATACCCGATGTGGCAGCCCCGGCTCCCAGGGCGGCTTCGGCTTCGGGGCCGCCGAGTATGCCGGCGCCCATCGGCGCTATCCACACAGGCATGGAGACTTCCTGGCCCAAAATCTTCGTGCGCGTCTGGACTTTTGAAACATTCTTCATTACACGCGGCCTAAACCACAGCTTTTGCCAGTGCTGCGCGTTGGCGCGCAGGGTCAACAGGTCATTAGAGGCCCCGGCGATATAAGCATTCGCCTTTTTAGATGCCGACTTGGCAAATGCCTCCTCAAAGTCGTTGAGGTTGATGATAGATGAGAGCGGCGGCTTCTCGGCCTGATCGGGTGGCTTGTCCTCCTCCGTCTTCTGCGCCTTGACCCAAGTGTCTGTCACTGTAGATTCGTCGAGGTCACCCTTCTTATCGGAGTCCTCTAACTCATTCTCTATGAGGTTCTTTGCGTGGTATACGTTGTAAGTCTTTGATGCATCTCTACCTGCCCACGCATAGATAACTATACGTGAACGATGTCAGTTCCGAGGAAGAGTACACCTTCTGTCTGTGCCCGAGTCTCGGCCCCAACATGAGACTTACTATTAGCGCCGCCGGGATGGCTTGGTGCGAAGCTGGTTAAATCGTAGACTCTGCCGTTAACAACGACCCAGCAATCGTCCGGCGAAGCATGCTTGCTTATCTCGGAAACTGGTACTTTCTGCGACATGGTGCTGGTTGGATTATGGGGAACTTCTACTTCGTATTATAACGGAGCTGGCATCGCTGAAATATAGATCCTTAAACCAACCCATCATACATCGCAAACGCTCCCGCTTGCTCCGGTCAACAATAGCAGCGCAACAGTCACCGGCCAATGGCACGCCTGGTATTGACTAGGTAACTAGTCATCCCCCTCCCCGCACGTTTCTCTGGATAGGCAGGCAATGCGATGTGGGCCGGTCGTGCACTATCCCGTATCCTGTGCAAGCTCGCCCCCGAAATAGGAGCCGCCTGGGAGAAGACGCAACCGTAATCCGGCAGCGGCAAGTGGATGGGGCATCGTTAGCGTTGGCGTCCCTTGGTTCGCCGAGTCATGTAAGCGGTGGGGTTGGGGACGTTATCTGGGTCAGTGGGTATAACAATATTGCAGCATCACACATATTCCGCCGATGGCTTTCTCACGGTATGAATACGCCCGAAGACTCGAAAGATGATTCCGATATCCTACCTAAGTTACTTTGCGCTGAATCACTTCTGCGGAAGCATGGTTACAGCAGCAAGCCTCGCTATCCAAATTGGCATCGGTTACGCCATGCGGTATACGCCGCTCCCAATAAGTTTGCATTCATGGACCGGCCGACTCGCGGAGACACCACGAGCTACGAAGTCCTTGCTACACATGCTTCCGCCATATAACTCTAGGCCATGGGAAGTACTCTCAGCATGAGTAATATCACACTCCAACGGTAGTACCCGCATTTTGGTTCCATTTAAACGCTCCAGGTCTCACCGTAACGATACTGCCCGAGGCTATCAGAACAGAGAAAGGCGCATTTTTCATACAGCCCTCCGGGACATCGATCTGCTGTGAGATGCAGATATGCCCCACAGCATCCCTGTAGCCCTAGCCGCCGGCTGCCCTCGTAGCACTGCATTTCCCCAACAGGCGATCTTGCGAAACCATACGTCGGGATGATCTGGTGCGAGGTCAATAAATCAGGTGGTTTTCGGGGTCCATGTAGGTTGTGCATCACCTTTAGCCGATTTCATTAGTCCAGTCGCACCTAGCCATGCCTGTGTGGAACCAGACACCTGGGTATGTACCTAGATCAGGTCGGTGTGTTCTCCCCCTTTACCCCTGAATCTAGGGCGGGTTTTCAATCGCTTCAGGCGAAACTCCTTCCTACGTTTTGCTTCGTCGAATGCACTATGTGCATACCGTCCAGTGAGAATGATCCCTTTCTAAGGAACCATCATGCATCCAGCCATTCGTCTTTTGCGCTCGTTGCCTTCACCCCACCCTATCGACTTCCCACCCCACCCCAACACCGAGCGACAACCAAGCCCTCTCCCTCTCATGACCCAAAGCTCACTGCATCCCAGTCGAACTCCATTTGAACTGAAAGGTCCCAAGACAGGCGATATGACGTTTTTCCCGCGCGGACATATTCGAGGATCAATAGGTACACTCGGATACCCTAGGAGTCCATCACGGACTCTGTGTGTAGCGCACTCCGACTTTAAGACTCGACAAAACTAAGCGCAATGTTCTCTGTGGGCGGTGCACGAGTATTCCCCCATGATCAGGACAAGACTTCAGAGTCTCTTCCTTCGCTTAGATTCCCATCACCGCTATCCGAGACCCCAGTAAACTGTATTGTGGGAGAGATGGACGGGCGAGAGGGAAAAGAGGGAGGAAATTTAGTGTGCGCAGGTGGATAGAGCAAGTAGTTGCTCCGGAAACCTACCGGCGCCTCCCCTTCTTGACTAATATATCTAGTGAAACTGGCAGGATAGACTCATCACACTAAAGGCGAAGGGTGGTATTCACCTATGGGCATGAGAATCAGCTTTCAACAGCTGGCAGATATTGAATCGCCAAACGGAGCAAGTGCAAGGTGTGGTTCACGAATATAAGTCACCGCGTTACCGGTAATACCTTCTCCTTGCAACCCTGGCCCATTCCCCCGTCTTCAGACGAATACAAAACGCAGTTATATTCACGATGACGTAACAGTAAGCGCTATTCGAGAGATCGTATATTTCATCGTACGAAATATGCCTTATAAAGCCGTATCGCCCAGATTACAGCGCCGCCTTCCAGCCTTGGCCATGGGCACCGTGCCCTATTCTCTCAAGCCAATATATCAGTACCCAATATGAACAACAGAGCATTAGAAGGGACCCCCGATCATGCGTATAGGCAGGTTAGCCCATGTTTTCCCGCTCGTCGGCTCTATCTCCTCTTCTAAGAGTCGAGCACGAGATATCAGATCTCATCTCAGACAGCTTGAACCATGGCCGCCAGTTACGCGCGTATACCTTCCAGAGCAGGTAGATGACGATGGCTAATGCGGCAGCCATGTAGCTCTGGGATATGGCCCACGGCATCAGGGGTTGCGTCGGGTGTTGGCTACTTCCTCGCCAGTAAATCCCGAACTAAAGTGAGTTTAACTCGGCTTGCAAGATGACTTTGGTGAAGAGAGTGGGAAAACCCGGCGATCAGACAGATGGTGTTGAGAGAAAATGCCGGCCACGCTACCCCAGATGTCCAAGGGAGGCCCGTAGGGGAGCCGCTTCCAGTTATAACCTGATGCTGCCATGCTACCCGGGAGCGAATATGGGCTAAGCAGCAAAATCCCCAGACGAAGAAGTACGAAGACCAGGGAGCGCCAGGAACCAGTTAAAAGCCGGTATCCGCTTTGGATCAGCGCCGATATACCCCAGGAGACCGAAGGCAAGCTGGATAACGAGGCACCATGGTGGGCGTCCACCTTTATCGACGCAGGTGAGGATATTTAGGGCCATTCCTCTCTGCGCCATCGCCTGCATAGTCCGGGTCGAGCCGGAGGTGCACGAATTAGCAACGCTGATTACCGAAATCGTGGTGACGGCGTTTGAAAATCGACGCTAGAACCCCAACGCCCGCATCCTCGATGGCCAGCACGAACGGGGAGGCTTTCGAGTTGGCACCGGACGCTTCCGCAAGACGGTATCGGTTCGACGGCAGGATAAGGCTGAGGGTGAACAAGTTGACGATGCAGAAGAAGGCGATTCCGAAAAACACCTGTTTCGTGGCAAGGGGGGTTGTCTTTGGGGATTCTGGGACTCGGCGGCGGCCAGACCAATGAGCGTCACTGTGGTAATGTTGATAGAACTTGTTAATAGCAAATCATCGTTCCTCTGCCTTACTTGGATAGGGGATGCATATCCGCTATATACACACGCAGATAGGCAAGTATAGGTAGATGTGAGAAATAGAGGAGCATGCCCCTGAGCCGCATCTAGGGGGCCGCAATCCCTGTCCCCCCGACGCAGTAGCGCAATTAGGTCCGTAACAGAGCCAAGGTACGTTGCTGCCGGGCCAAGAAAGTCGCCGGACGCCTGGACGCCTCGAGCAGGCCGTAGCGCAGCCAATGCCGGCATTGCGGTCCTAGAGGCCGCGAAGGCGAGGGAGCAGATGAAGCGGACCATGTAGGCACAGCGCCCACATAGTTCACCATAGATATAGTCAGCAGTTGGGCCACGCTACTCTCCGAGATCGAAGTGGACCGTAGAGTTGGGTATGTAAAAGGTCGTCATATGGTCGTCGGTGGCCTCACGAGTGCCTATCTTGCGATCTACGACTTCCGCCGGGGGGGTTGAAGAGGACCGGCGAGATTAATGAGAAGTGTACTCAGGGCGGCGAAATCACTCGGCATATCAGAGACTTGTCTCAACGGTGCGATTTAGGCCACTCCTACCGAGTTTCTTGGAGTGCGCTTGAAAGCTTGGGGTAACCCGACTCGTGTAGATCCTAAGAATACGGCGACGACTACGACCGAGAGATGTCTTTTCGAATCTGCCTGTGTTGGTATCTACGTCCCCAAGCTCAGGGATGAGTTCTTATTCAGCTCGTAACTAGCGTCCTTCCTAGGCAACTGCCATAGTCTCAGGGGAGGAGACCCAGAGCCGTCAGAAGAATGATCCGAAGCGGATCGCAGCAGAGCCTCGATCTCCTCCAGCTGGGCGCTCATGTCGGCGATATCCATGGCCCTGAGCATCTGCAAATCCGCCATAGCAGCAGACCTCTCGACCTCGGTCAGAGGGCGACGCCGCTCCGCCAAAACGGCATTCGCGACGCCGCCCGCCCGGGACCACCGGCCGTCAGCCCCCCTCTCGTCCGCGTACGCGACGAGGTTGCCGCGCCTGACGACGACGACCTGGTCGACGGCGTCCGACGAGTCGATGAAGGCCGCCGCGTCCAGCACCCCGGCGTAGGAATCGTCGTGCACCCTCCGCGGCGTGAGCCTGGCGGGCAGGCCCCACCGCGACCCGGCCTCGGGCAGGCGCCCGTGGAACCGCGCGAGGACGCCGAGGAGGCTCAGGGGGGCCGGGACGGCCATCAGGCAGACCTCGACGCGGTAGGCGGCGGCGCGGAACGCGCGCGCCAGGTCCGCGAAGTCGCCCGGGTGGCGGCACGCCGACTCGAGCAGGACGTCCATGCGACGGGAGGCGGCGTGCGCCGCCGCCATGGCCAGCCAGCGGCGCGCGTCGGGCCCCGCGGCCGCGGACGCGAGCGCCGGCCTGTCGCCCGCCGCGAGCTCCGCGTACGCCGGGTGGTACGTCTTGTACGTGTCGGCTATGAAGTGGGCCGGCGACTCCGCCCCGCCGCCCCCGCGCAGCTCCGTCATGGCGGCCTTCAGGGCCGGCGCTGTCCGCGTCTTCCCTGCGCCCGTCTGGCCGATAACGAAGACTGCGAGGGGCTGCGTGGTACGGTCGCGGTGAGGACGATCCGCAAAGCTGCTGAACTCGGCTGGTAGGATCTTCTCCTCGAATATGGTCCGAGCCTCGGAATCCGAGAGGACGTAGGACTTGAGGTCTGCGTTCATGGCGACTAAAGTGTGTTTGGGGCGGGCATGGAATCGTTGCCGATGTCAAGACCGTATTCCACATTGGGACGTTCGTCAGTGAATTGGGTGGAGGGGCAAAACCCCCTTAGCTCAGGGTTAAGCAGAGTGTGAGGCCCCAAGCCTAGTGCTGTAAGGCGGTTAAATAGATTGGAATCCTTGGATCCTAATGTAGTATTCTGCCCCAAAGCAGAGCATGACAGATTTTGCCTAAAGCATTAAGCATGCTTTGGCGGGCTCACCAAACTGGCCCCTTAAAAGTATTATATCCAGCGACATTTATAAGCCAACGATGCGGCTATATCTACGCCATTCGCAATATATTGCGAGTTATCTGATGATAACCAAATGACTTACACTAATGCGAGAGGACGCTTGCTAGATGTAACAATGTGTGGTTTTCTGGCACTGTCGTGATTGTAAAGATGCCATACCCTATAGTATCAACTTTAAGTTGCACCATAATCTTGTGCGTCTTGATGGATGAGTCCGGGCCGCGCCTAATCGATCTGCGTCAATAAAAATAGGGGTAACTTGAGGCTTAAAAAACCTGTGTAGAGTCGATTAGTAGACCACCAAGTCTGGCTTGAGTTTATCCACTCCTGTGGACGCCGTGAAAATAGCTTAGACAAAAAAGTGCGTCAATCTGAAAGGGTTAATCGATGATGCCTCGTTGGGAGACAATTCTTTAGGTTACAGTATCGCACCGACCTCCGACATCCAGAAACCCGAGGAACAATATGTTCGCTGTCCATGCCCCAATGCCCAGGTTCCGGAAGGGTATGTAGTATTCCCTGTGATAACCAATTCTCTATGCCAAGTACGTGTAAGAGCTACCGTCCCGTTCGAGGTAATCCTTTTCAATCAGCCTGAGCAATGTTAGCAAGCGGGACGCTGTAGCCAAGGCAAACTAGGGCCACGCACTTTTCAATATTCTTCTTTATCTCCGACGTGTCCACCGCGCCACGGCTCTTCGTCTGACTGATGACCTCGGCAACGAGATTGGCATGGGTCATCTCCTTTCGGCTCTTCATGATCCTCACAATGGCGGCCTGCGTTTCGAACTGCCTATCTTGGGCGACCCGTCTGTGTGTCTCTTGGTTCTCTTCCTTCGTCTCCTTGAGTTGGATCTGGTTTATCTTGACGCGATACTTGGGGTCTACAAAAGCCTTGTTGACGGTGAAAGTGTCGGTGGGGTTGATGTCCCTGCCTTTGGGATGTTTTGTGAGCACACGGACCTTCCCACAGGCTAGCGATTGTAGGGTGCGGTCCAGGTCCGGGCCGCTCAATCCGGAATGTTTCGCGATCTCGTCATAAGTTAAGACGCCGTCTTGTCTCGATTCAGCCTGGTTGAACAACGTCAGAACGACGGCCTGGTAGGCGCTGACGAGAAGCTCCTTGGGCCCTTTGTTGAACTGCGCCTTGACAACGCAGTGGGCGAGCGAGGGCTTCCATGTAAGTCGTCGCCCTGTATGCTTGTTGATGTAGTATGCGTCAAATTGTTCAATCTGCGTCGCGACCTCGTCCGGCAGTATCAGTTTAGAATCAGGATACGTTGGCCACGCAGCCGCCGATAGGATCATAACATGGAGGTCGACACTGCTCTTTCCGTGCCCATTGCCCTCCCGCCAGGCCTTGTACGAGTCCATCTCCTCACGGGCGAGCGCTTGGTCCTTGAACATTTGCTCTAGGTTATGCGTAAGGGTAGAGCCACATTCGCTCTTAAGCTTCGTGAGCATACTCCTTTCTGCATCAGCACTAGCACTGCGGCCCATAAGGAGACGCCGGGCTAGATCCTGCTTATAGAAGGCCTCGAATACATCCTTGCCTTCGATGAACCTGAACAGCTCTAACGCTTTGTCCAGTTGACGGTCCAGTTCCGCATCTTCGTCAGCGGTACTCGCTTGGCCGCTCCTCTCGGCATCAGCCCGGTCCTTCGTATCGGAGAGCAGTGATTTCGGTAGTGTTTTTAGGCCTCCTCTTAGGAGCATATCCATGTATTTGGCAATCATCTCGCCAACCTTGGAAGTCCCGGTTTTCCACGACGACAGGATCTTCTTATCGTTGATGAAAAACGCGAAGGCGTCCCGAAGGCCTTTAGTGAAATCATCATCCCCACTAAAAGCATCCCGAACCATGATGTCCGAGGCCCTTCTGAACTCGAGCAGTCGTATCACCATCTCGTCGCCTCTAGCTGTGTCGTTGACGATTGCGGCCCCTGCTTCTTTGATATAATCCTCCCACGGTTCTTTTAACCTCTTTTGTATACCGGATAGCTTCAAAAGATCGTACAGTGCTTTGACGGACTCGACTGCGTGCTCATCGAGAAGTTTGCCGACGCTGCCACTGTCGAGAAGCTTCTCCGAGTAGTTTTCTATTAGAATTGTATGGGCATCATCCATAAGCTGTCTTTTGGTCGTGCTGTCGAAGTTGTAGGCGTTACACCTATAGTCCTCGCGTGCTAGTAGACTCTCACAAGAAGAGATGTAGTCTTTCAATGGCGCAGCACTCCGTTCTTCGGCAAACTCTTGGAAGTACTCTCTGGAAGCCCTCAAGAAGCGCGGTTCGAGCGACTTCAGGTAGATGTTTAGGACGTGTAACATCGAAACGCTGTCGCGTAGTAGAGCTGCGTCGAACCGGCTATCCCCTCTCCGGTCGTACTCTACCAGGTCGCACATGCCTGATAGCACCATAGATCCGGGATTAGATGCTGACTGCTGGGAAGAGACAAATACCATTCTTCTGAACAGGGTGATTGCCATGTCGTTTATCTGCTGTAGTTCTTTGGAGTTGAGGAGGAAGGACCGATCGAGGTAGCTGAAGACTGAACGAATCGTCGTCTAAAGCAAGAATCGTCAGTGTACACTCTCTTCGTCGGCTCTTCTGAATCCAGCTTGTTGTAACATACGGACTGAGCCTCCCAGATGACCCAATGCTTATAGACACTCCTCAACATATCGACATTTGATGAGCCGGCTTCGGCTTTGATGGAATTCAGCATGCGGGTATTCAGGTAGGTCTCGCAGCTTCGCCGTAGACGATCGTATAGCTCCTTCGAACTTCCGTGGCGGCAAGTATCCTCAACTCCTCGGTAGAGTCGTTCGAGCGGTTGCTTCGGCTGTCTTCTGGCAAATATGGCCTGAAGAGCATCGTCCAGCTCCTCCAGGGTCTTAGCGTAGTAGCGTTCGAGATCGACTCGCGAGGTGACACGCAGGTTCTTGATGACGAGCCTTCTTGGGCCATTCTGAGGCTGGAAAGCGGACCGAGGCTTGGTCAGGTCGACGATCTCCGGCCGCTTTCCCAGCGCTTTGCTCATCATAGCAGCTCCCGACTCCGGCTCTCGGCTAAGGAGGTTTGCTCTCGCGCGCTTCGAATCCGGGACGGTCGGTTGACTGTCGGACTGCCTCCTATGGAATAGATCGGAACCGCCGGCCGACTTGCGCTTCGAAGGGTTCGCGAAAGAAGTGGGCGGTTCGTGAACTGGGGAGCTCTCTGATGATGGATGCATACGACCTTTATCTTGGTCGGTCCCTGCAACCAGAAAGGTCACACAGACCTCAAGGAAAGTTAAAAAGAAATAGGATCCCAGTCAGTATATCCGGGATAGTGGCTTGGTAGAAATTCAATCCGTAGCAAAATTAAGTACTTGGTCAAAAAGTAAAACGGTCGGTGATTAGGTGTCATGGAGAATGAGATCATGGGCAAATGGACAATTGAGGTGGAGTTAATTCAAGTCTATCTGGTAGCTGCATAACAAACCCCGGTGCAATAGGTACCTATGCCGAGTAGGGTAGGTACGTGATCAGATAGGCTACTACAGCGGCCTGCACGCTATTACTACAGTGGCGCCCCACGTCCCGTAACTCGCGTGTCGGGATGGAGGGGCTTAAGTCCGGGCCGCTTAATTGATTTCGGGGTCTCCCAGTCCCCCGCTATAGTGATAGGTATTGGGAGGAGTCCCGGACTTGCATGTCGCTCCTCTCTGCATCTCTTCTGTTGCATGCATCCTATCTATATGACTTTCAATATAACTAATAACTTTTGCTATTTTTTGAAGAGAGGATATGTAAGCCTCTCAGATAGATTGTCGTTGCAGACACTTCAGCACTACGAACAGGTATTCCTTAAAGCGGCTTTATCTACCGAGATATATCGTCTGCATCTTATTCCGGTATTGTGAAAATCAATGCGATACCTCAATACAAACTCAAAGCAAAGCATATAACATTCCCTGAGCTAGGCAATCTTGTGATAAAAAAATATGATCATTAGTGACCCAAACCCGCTAGCTATCGCGGGCGTTTAAATGGTAATTATATCGAGCAGACTGCGGTCTCTAAGTAAGAACACGCATTGGGACCAGAACCCGAATACCTATAGTACTGTAGAAGGAGTCTTATGGAACACCTGATCAGTAAGGGCCGTATTACTCGAGGACATGATCGCTTTCTAATTTGTGCAACTACTGCGTACCTACCAACCTAAATGAGAGCAGCTCGGCGACTCACAAGCATATCCGGGGCCCCGAACCGTAGGAGTGGCCGGTCTAGGTCGGCGACATCAAAATTCGCCCGCAACTCGGACACTGCAACCCGGAGCTCATCGCCGAACGCATCGCCGAACGCATCGAATGAAGGCCGGCATCCGGTATATAAAATGGTAGCTAATTTATCTTTTCCATCCAGAAACCACCAAGCGTAAACTCTCTCCAATCTGATTCAATAACCAAGCCATTCGTACTTAAGCTTCTGAAAGATGTGCTACGGCGCCACCTGTCCGACCTGCTGTAAGTGCACACAGTCCGGTCCTCCCAACCATTGAATGGCCTTCTAAACCCCGGCCCGCAGCAAAGAAGTCGTGGCGCGGATGCGGGAACCACATCCCGTCCGCGCTCTCGGGCGTACCCCAGGACCGGTGGTGCACTTGCACCCCTCCGGTCGTGGTCGACGGCAAGGCGTATCCTCCGGCGGCGAAACTTGAGATCCCCGGTCTATCATGGCTCACCAGCCTACTGGGCGGAGGAAAAGACGGGCGTAACGATGGCGGTGATACAAAGGGTAGAGGAGAACTCTGAAGAAGGCGTGTACACCGAAGCGTTAACGAGAGGTATATATAAATGTAGCTTTTTCTCCCATTTACTTTCTTCTTGATTACTTTAATACATTTAACGTGCCTCAGTTTAGTGAGGTCTTGCAACTTTGGTAGTATAACCGGATACCCACCTCTCAGCAGCCCCACCACCGATAAGTAAAGGAGTTAGTCATAGGCCCCATTCCATTACTTCGACTTAGCTATATAAATAAGAATGTTCCTAACTCCGAGGTTCAATTCTTTACGGAGTTCATATCCAAGCGAGCCGGGCCGTGATATTTAGAAAAAAGCAGCAGGAATGCTTTTATTAAACCCCTTGTTCCTGGCAGTCGCCTGCCTCGTGTCGGCCCTCCTATATATATGGCGGAGTCTAGCGTCTCCGCTCAGGAGGATACCTGGCCCTGCGGTTTCGCTGTTCAGTTCTTGGCTGCTCAAATATCATGAATTCCGCGCGAATCCCACGAGATATATCCATCGCTTGCACCTCAAATATGGGCCGGTGGTCCGGATAGCGCCCAACGAGGTCTCGTTCGCCTCCTCGGAGGGGGTCAGGGAGATCTATGGGTCCGGAGGCAGCGGCTACGATAAGACTGAGTTTTACGACTTGTTCACGGTGTACGGCAGAAGGTAAGCCAGGATGAGCGGGAAAGGAGGGCGGATTTGTCCCCGTGAACTGTTTCATCAGGGCTTACCAAGTCCTCACAGGACCATGTTCAGCACACTGAACAAAGAGGACGTGAGTGCGGTGCTAGACCATTTGATACTAGCTCTCTGACAGTTACAGCATGCGAGAAGGAAGAGAATCCTGGCCGATCGCTATGCCAATACGAATGTCATGAAATCAGCTTCTCTACACGGGATTCAGGAGCGCTCGAAGAGATTCGTTGAGAGGTGCTCAAAGTCCGTAGGACATTCCGTTGATCTATTTGTAAGACACACCTTTGCCTCCCTATTCGCCATGTGCTTTGCTTACGTAGTAGTAGATATGTACGAGCGCCAGTCAAGCTTCGAGGCCGCGCTGTAACTGACGGCTCTTGCTAGGCTTGCACGACTATGCATTCGACTGCGTGACCCACCACCTGTTCGAGCCCTACGGCTCCGATTCTCTCAGGGATCCAACGCACGAGGAGATCATGAAGCAGGTCACGTTCGACGACAGCCTCCAGAGTGAGTCCCTGTCTTGACACGACCGACTCTAATCGCGCGCTGACGTAGTAGACCGCCTCATTGCGTACTATAACCCCACTCTACATAGGATGATAGGCGGATTCCTACGTCTATTCGCGAAGCCGCGGGAGACGCCGCTAGCAGACGACTTCGTCATATCCACCAGCGAGAAGACGGGCGCTGCGCAGTTCACCCTGTTGAACCGCATGCAGGACAAAGCCCACGGCCTGGACCATATGGACATGGCAGCGGAGTGCGCCGACCATATGGCCGCGGGCATCGACACGACGGGAGACGCGCTGTGCTTCCTGATGTGGGAGATCTCGCAGCCGAGGTCGTTCCACGTGCAGCGGCGGTTGCAGGCCGAGCTCCGGCGCAGCGCCGGGCTGCCCTTCGACAAGCTGCCCTATCTAGACGCGGTCGTAAACGAGGGCCTGCGATGCTTCCCCGCGATACCGATGTCTCTACCGCGGTACGTGCCGGCGGGAGGCCGTACCATCGATGGGTACTTCCTCCCGGAGAAGACCATCGTCAGTTGCCAGGCGTACTCCACGCACCGTATGGACGAGTCGGTCTTCCCGCAGCCCGACCGGTTCAGTCCAGAGCGGTGGCTAGAAGAGAAAGGAGAGCTCGACCGGAAACGGCTGTTCTTCGCCTTCGCCAGTGGGGGTAGAGGGTGCATCGGGAAGCAGTAAGTCTACAATGAGCCTCGGGGCGAGCACCACGTAGAATCAGGGGAACTAATGATGCTTCTAGTCTGGCTTTGGCGGAGATGAAGATTCTGCTACGGGACGTGTACTCGAGCTTCACGACTATACCGGACCAGTCTATGACGGAAGGCGATATGCAGATGTCGGACCTATTGATTTCCTCGCAGCCTAAGGGGAAGAAATGCCACATGAGACTCGTACCGCTCGATACAGAAAACACTTCCGCGTTGTTAGAGGAAACCTAGACACAATCTCACCGGGAGCAATGCACTTTCCAGACTCTGGCAGCTATTGTGTACCAGTTTTGTTTATTCTCACTGATGACTAACGCCATGAGATAATTTATTAGTCTCTGAGGGTAAACTTAGT
Source organism: Monosporascus sp. 5C6A (assembly GCA_004155035.1). Classification (NCBI taxonomy): domain Eukaryota; kingdom Fungi; phylum Ascomycota; class Sordariomycetes; order Xylariales; genus Monosporascus; species Monosporascus sp. 5C6A. The sequence continues at coordinate 1,068,216 of QJOB01000001.1, forward strand.
ATGGGCTATCCCTTTCGGGAGTGACGTAAGTACGACAAATGGGACTGTTGATATATGTTTGGGAGATGACGTGCTCAACATTTGAGGGAACCTGAACCTACGGGCAGACCGAATATGACAGACGGGAAGGGGGTGCCTGGAGTTCGATGTGACCGGCGCGAAAAGGTTAATATCGAGAGCCACCCTTCAAGCGGATAGCCCCGGCGTACCTCGGGGTCGGGGCTGCGACGGTTTCGACGAAACGGTCAAGAAACGTGCGATAAAGGTAGATGCGTAGTAACGAGAGTCCCATTCAGTCAGGGGACTCCCGGATTTCTTAAACAATACATACATGCCATTATATGCACTCGTCCGAGGCCATGAAGTCTCAAACGAACACACACGTAGATGCCTTTGGAACTTTTGGGGGCGATCCTCCAAAGAAAGCGGAGAAGGGGAGGTAGAAAGCAGAGGTGTGGTATTGCTCGGCGACGGCGACTAGGATTTAAATACGCAACAGGGTGCAGCCGGAAAGGAAGCCTGGGCACACGAGACAACAAGGTAGGACGGGGGGATCCAAATCGTCATACCTCCTGCATCGCATCGTGTACGCACGCGTTCCCCCGGATGCTACCTAACTGGCTTCCGGACACTCGGCGCTGGTGGAGGCCAAGCACTATCTTCCCTTTTCCCCCTCTCTGTTCTTGAATGCAAGCAAATAGGCCGGTATACAAAACGACCCAGCTAATTAAGGCTATAGTCGGCTATGAGCAGGCGCAATGACTGTACCAGCCCGCGTTATTCGAACGGGGTAGTCCCTTAAGTGAAACGGGGCGTAGCAGCCGGGCCAAAGCAATTGAGGGCGACGGCGGAAACGGGAACCCCGGGTACCGTAGCAGCCCGGCTGCAAAGACCCGCGCGTCCTGTCGGAGAGGAAACTCGAGAAACAATACCATAATGTTCTAGCTCCTTGGGGATATTGAACAGACAGGAACCGAACTGGTCACGCCATCCAGGCAACCCACGGTGGACACATATGCTAGCGAACCGACATCATCGACATCGACGAGCGACAGCCCTGTTTCTGCGCACGTGTGTATGGTTGATGCGGACAAAGAAGCGACCGCCCAAATCGGGGAGCTAGACGTAGATTCTCAGGCACGGGGTGTGGCCGCCGAGCCAGAGGCAGGCTGAGCCCACCTCCTCGCGGTCGACCGGCATTCTGGGAATGCCCCTGGCGGCGGTGGGGAAGCGCACGTCCATCGCTGCGCGTCGTCCCACGCCAACGAATCCTGTTCTGTTTCCGGGCTACAAACGTTAAGTAACCCCCACGGGGCGGGGGTATGCTGTGCAACAACGCACTGACAGATGGGTGGGACATGCCGCTCGCCCAGCTCAACCGAGTGAGACCGGCGAACTAAACAGTAGGGCATGTAACTGGATCTGGACCGCAATCAGGTCGCTGAATGGCCTCGCCGCGGATCGAAAGAGCCGCTGTAGGTAGGTAGGCATGACATGGCACGGTCTCATCTCCCAGCCTTGTTCACGACGTTGAGTAGGGGGATGGAAAGCAGGTACTCTCTGCAGCAATATTTCGAATCCCCCATGTAGCCAGCCGGCGGGCTCTCGGAACCGCTTCTCAGGAGTCGCCGAGAATCGAGACAGTTAATTAGCTGCGTAGATGGGGGCAGATGGTACATACATACGTAGCCCGGCCGCATGGAATGCGATGTCTAATAAATACTCACTTACCGATAAGATTGCCGTCTCTGCGGTGGGTCCTCATATCGAGATCCCGTAAAGCGAGCGAGAACGCCAGCTGACAATACCCATATCAGATACGTCGGAGATATCTCGAAATGCGCGCCAGGGAGCGGGCTAGAAGGGCTGCTTAGCCGGAGGCGCGTCATTTCAGCCGGCAGAGGTGTGCTTTGCGTTCCGACTCTCCTGCTGTCCTCCTCGTCGCCTTGGCGCAAGGAGACGATATCGCGATAGTACGTAGTTAGGGAGAAGTTGCAGAGTCGATAAGGAGGACGACGACATCCGATTTTGGGTTTTCGGCCTGTGGGGCACTGGACGCCCCGTCAGATACCAACCTTCCTAACTTACTTGGTATATACGACGGGAATACGTATGTACAGTGATCTGGGCCACGACTCCAGTTTTTGTGATATCTGATATCTGACATATAGCCTACCCGCGGAGGCCTCGGGAAGCGACCCCTATCGGTCACCCCACGTCGTGTATGTATGTATGTAATGCCCGACGGCGACTTCAGAAGGGAATAAGGGGTAAGAAAGTGGAAGTATTTACGGGCCTCGTTTACGTGAGTAGGGGTCCATCCTTTCAGGTCGTGGACAAAACGATTGACACACCCCCACACTGCTTCAAAGCATGGTATTCCTCAGCAACTGTTTGCAAAGATTGCAGAGAATCAACCAAAACGGTTAAAAAAAAAGTTGCTAATATTGCCGTTTCGATTATCCACTAACCTATTAAGTAACGTATAATTTGAAGGCGGCAGATATAAGATGGTTTATCCATTGATATCATTTTGCTGATATTAACGGGGAGTAGGGTGTGACCATTAATTTTGTCCACGACCCGCCTTTATGTGGTACATAGAGAGCAGCGTGTTCCGGGTACGAACAAGGGTACAGCACGCAACATTAAGTTTGGGACTAGGTATATCTCGTCGAAAATGATAGAGACGCTGGGGAATTATTAATTTATGGAAGATAATTGCTTGAGCAAGTCCATAAGGAAGGCGTTGTCTCTCCTGGAATCTGCACCTGGGTAAATTAAGCTGCCAGGGGGAGAGCCTACCTGCTGACACACAACACCGATAACCCACTACCCCGTTCGTTTATTTACCTGGTTCAACCTACTGGGTATGACGCAAAGGTTACTCCCCCACTGCCCGCCGCCGTTATCGAGATTGGGGTTGCATTTCTGTCACTTTTTCCGTCGATGTCGATTTTTAAAATAAGCTTGCAGTGCGGACCGGCCCATTCTTGCACATGCATCTCCGCGAACCGAGGGCAGGCTGGGAGTACGCACATACATACGTAGCATCCGCCTCCAGCCAGCCATCATGATCTGTTTCCCCCCCGACTGGATTGCGTGCAGGTCATCTTGGCCCGCGGGACTTGAGCCGCCTGTCCAATCTGGGCGCCTCCTCTAACGTCCTTGCATGATTGGGTTTGGGGGGAAGGATGTTTAAGGGGCATATACCCAGTAATCATGAGAGCAAGAGGGAGGGGGCGAAGGAAGACGACATTGCCTAGTACGCGGTGTAACGAGGTAGGTATACTCATAGTATAGATAGATTTCTGAAAGTCTTGACACTGCATACTCACTCCCTATCAGGGGGCTCCTGTTGGAGAAATATGACGGCTCACTTTGTTGGCTCCTCGCAGGATGGAGCTGGCTCTCACTCTCTCCCATCCTGCTTGCAACCGCCATTAACATCCTCACCTGCCCGAGGCCATCCCCCTTCGCCGAGCTTACTAAGCCTTACTGTTTTGCCCCCCCATCCCGGCCCGCCCAATCCCCTTCCCCGGATGAAGCCCGTTCTCCCTAGTCCCCGTCAAATTTCATAACCGGCCAAGATCGAGATAAGAGGAGACAGGAAATGGTGAATATCCATCAATGATAAATGGAGAGTAAATAGAAGAGACATATTCGTGACGGCGTGAGCGTTATTTAGGAGTTCAAACAAAAACAGACAGCCACCGTCACCGCTGGGGTGGTTAGGGGAAATTGCTCCGTCTAGTCTTGCGGTTGTTGAAAGAAGAAGTATGCGGCGAAATCTGAGGGCTTGCGAAGGAATATGACAAAGTCCACTAGTAATCTCTCGGGATGTAATGATGTGCAACGCCGACCATGCAAACCAGAAATGAACAACCTGAATAGTCGGCCTCCATAATTGCGTGCCGGCTGAGAAGCGAATAGCTAGCGCTCTGATTGCTTCCCGGTAGAGCTTCGCGCCTCAACCCATGAGGCTTTTTGGTCCTCCTCCACCAAATCGCTAACGAAATATTCGAAACATCAAGGAAGTCTCGTTCTGAATACGCTCGAACGTGGACAAGAATTCCCGCAAACAAGACCACGTCGGCTGGAAAGACGGGAAAACAAGAACGCCACCCCACACCAATTAATGCTCCTGTGCCTTTTCAGGCTATGAATGGCAAGTTTATAGAATATAATCAACATGTAAAAGTTTGAATGTCGAAAAGAAAAACCACCAACCCGTGGTTTGCCATATGATCGATGTGACGTTCTGGGCCGCCGTCCTTATGAACGAAGATCGCAGCCGATTGTCATTAGGCCAAAACAACGTGAGGAGGACGAAGAAAATGTCCGCACCGAGAGTTCGCAGTTGTATCCTAGTAGTATTCGATTCAGCTATATCCTTTAGTTCCTGGTGGAACAAGTAGGTTGTAGGATCATCAAGAGAAGAATTCGGAACTATGCGAGGAGTTTCTGGATTCTGCGATAGTCAAATAGCTCCATTTTACTGGCTCATAGCGGGAGCTAGTGAGGAGGATTCCGAAGAGTCTCAACTTTGACACCAGCTGGTGTTGTTGGGGTATCGTAGTAGCTTTGCTGGTGAGAAAGAGACGCTTGACCAAGGCCACCAGGACGGAACATGGGACCGCTCTGTGAGTCATGATGTCCTCTTGTCAGTCCATCAAAGGACGCTCCGAGGTATTGGTGACTCTGTGTCAAGTGAACCCCAGGCTGGCCGACAAAACTCGTCTGAGGACCAGGCTGATGCTGTGTAAAGGAGTACATGGCTTGGTTATTGGGCGGCGTCGAGCCATTGTGCCAGTGCTGGTATATCGGTGTCGTAGGGCTAGCGTATTCGGACGGTGAGGCGAAAGCGGAAGACTTCCTGCTGGTATCATGCTGGCCGGGGAAAATATTAGGAAGGCTCATCATTTCTGACATCTCAAAGTGTGTCCTTTCTGGAGCCAGCTCTGAGCCAAGTATAGGGTGGGGCAATTGTGTGCCGCGGACCATCAAGTCTCCGGCATAGTCAGCCCCCTGTATGTGATGCGTCGGGCCAGGAGCTATACTTTGTTGATGAGACATAGTAACGTGCGCAGTACCGACTCTGTGGGGAGATGCAGTGGATGATATTGGCGTATGCCTCTGTTGTTCCTCCTCGTCCTTTGCAGAATCGAGCTCCTCGGCATCAGATCCACCCCCTTGCGATACTCGCTCGATGGATGTGACGAAGACTGACGCTGATGAATCTAGAAGCGGTGAGTGCTTCGTGGACTATGAACTTACTGAAGGATAATGGACTTACCAATCTCGTCATTTTTATATCGTTCTTCTGCTCGGGCTAATTTGAAGAGTTCTTTTAACAGGGGTTGCTTCGTCGCATTGGCTGGATTTTCTTTGTCCGCAAACCAGGAAGACATGGCATCCATCGTAAGGTCCGAGAGCTTCGACACATTAAGATGGACTTTTTGAACGGCTGGGTGTTGGCGCTCGGCAGGTTCCACAATCAAGCGGAGGATGTGGACGAGCAGATACAGTCGTTCTGGGATTTCGTTAATGTATGATCCGTAAACCTCGACGGCTCAAGGCCGGTCGTCGAACATACCGTGTCTTAACAGATGGTCCGGTTCCTTGTGCCTCACTTTCTCGTCTTTATTTGTGCCCCATGGCTTGGGCCACCAGTCTGGTGCTTTCTCATCCTTACCGGTATAAGGATGGGTAGACTGCTTCTTCGGCTCGACGGCTTTGATCCAGGCCTTAGCTATCAATTTGCATGCGTTCTGCTGACACTCCTTTAGGATATCGTGGTAAAACTGCCAAACCGCCTTGTCATCGCCGATGGTGATAGTCTTCTTTGGAGCAGTAGGCATAATCAGAGGAGGGTCGCTACGTTCAGAACGCCGCCGTAGTGCAGTAACTCGAGGCCGCTTCCTTGTCTTGTGGCTCTCTTCCACTTCGAAGGCCTCTAATGGCGTGGGTTCCCCGTACCGCCGGTTTGCTGTCCAACGTCTTCCCAATTCCATGGGATGCCGGCTCATATCTGAATCGATACCAAAGCCGGGATCCTCGTAAGGTTGATTTATTGCTAGAACAGGAGTGAGCTACGACGGCTTAGAGTTCAGTCCGATGCAGGCTAAACATACAAGGGTTGCTTGACAAAGCTCGCTGCATGCAACGCTCAAACTTGTCGACGTCGAAGAACTCCCTGACGTCCACTGACGGGGGTAAATAAGGTGCCGTGAAGGAAGTCGTCTTGCCGTCAAGCCCGAGGGCCGCAACAAAATAGAACTTGCCCGGGACATTGGCCTGTTCTCGTAGAGCCTGATCGATAGACTATCTAACATTTAGCGCTGTTCTGGGCCGATGAGAACCACATAACCTACCATAGGAGGGCGGCGGATATCCTGCGGTTCGGAATACCGACCTTCTTCGAGGTTCGGCTCTATGGCACCCCTTTCTTGAGGCCAATAGCCACGGGGGTAATGGTCCCGCGTCAACCTACCCTGCCCCATATCTTGGAATGTAGAAGATGCCCTTCCGAAGAAAGGACGTCGGTCCAGCTGTATTTATCAAAGATAGTAATCGACAGGAGTCGGACGTTTTACGAGGCGTAGAAGATACGACCTGCAGCTGAAAATGGAGTTCCTTGTGGGTGACTCTGTCAGCGCACCACATGCAGATGGGCACTTTGCACCACCTGGCTCTGGGATTCGCTTCGGCCGCTGGCTTCCTCTTCTGCGCTTCAGGTTGCGAGGGCGTCAGATACGGATGCAACAACAAAAGCCTGACCGAGGCGACGAGTGGGATGGAGTGATCCGGATATGCTGAATACGATCGTTTCGAGTTGTGCGAACGTGGGAAGAGGAACAGAGGAGAAATAGAGTAAGCGAGTTATGATGTGCCTACTTCGAGGTGGTGTGCTGATTCCAATATATGCTCAATGGTGGGCCTAGAGCTGGTGAGCGACGAGAAAGGGTGTACAGATTCGTATCGATGGACCCAAACAAAGCTTGGTAAATTCGGCAGCGTACTATCGATGTGGAGCACCTTTGCGAAAGGGCAAAAGGCACATCGAGGATCAGTGACCGCCGGCAAAGTCACTCTTCTTTGTTGTCAGGCGGGTGCGGGAGCTTGCTTCCCTAAACGCTAGCCGGAGCGGATGGGACGCCAAACGATAGTATTATACCGGAGATTCAGTGGAGGTTGGTATGCGGCTGAGACTGGACCATGCTCAGCATGGGGGGCGGCCTGAAGGACAAAGAGAGTCGATATTGAGGTCGTCAGAGGTCTCCAAGCCCCGTGTTCGCAATTTAACGTGTTAGAAATATCTCGTCTGGTCCAAGAGGACTATTCAGGTAGGCGCAGGCTCATAGGTGCCAGGGGCTGCCTTCTTTCGCTCTAGAAGAGTCGTGGGGTACGATCCAGACCATGGGGACTGTGAATGCCTCACCCCAGCGCCCCCGGCAGGGTCAAAGAGTGTTGGGTTTTATGTTGGCAATTCAAGTTATCCGGTCAAAGCGGATTCTACCAAAGTTGCGAGCCCTAGTGATACAGCACTTCCAGACGGGAGTGGCCGAGGGCTATAGGCAAGGAGAGGTGGGCGACACTGACACAAAAGCTTAAGCAAGCACGTCCATGGAGTGCTCGTCATGAAAGTATATGAGGACAGCCAGTCGCTACTACTATCGTCCGCTACGTTTCCAGGCCTTGACGATGGGAATTGGTAAGTCCAACGTAGCGCGCCAGTACGGAGTCGTGACGCCGATATGTTAAAGGGTATGCGGTAACCAACAGCAACAGTATGAATAGGAGTACGCCGTATATAAGAACTGGCTTCACCCTCCGCGGATGTAGCGAAACCTTCCGGAGTTTGGACGGAGCAAGAGATTTAAAACGGTGTGAGACAACGACCCCTCAGTCATGTAATTAGCAAGCTTGGCTTTCATTAAATAAATCCAGCTGGAAACGGGGAAAAAAGAAAAGTAAAGTTGATATTGGATGGAGGTTGAACACAGAGACCGGAAATGTGTACTGTGTGGTATAGTCTTGGACTCGTAGAAGGCCAGACCGAGTACAAAGCACAGCTCGCACGAATCGAGATGGGGTGAGTGATGCGTGTGTGAGAGAACCCGGTCATCAACCCTTGCACTCTCTCCTGCGCGATAAGCCCAAAGACGTGCGTGCAGTGGCAGTGGACGGACACTGAACCGATCGTCAAAACGTCTTGCAAACTGGCCTGGCAGGCGAAGAAGAAAAGAGCCCTAAGCCTGTCCGACATTCGATATCCGGACCCGGGGTCTACGGCTGGTGGCAGCGTTGTCTACAAGGGTGTAGTTGCCAATACTTGGTTGGTACGGCGGGGTGCGTACTGGACCGTCAAGGGTGCGTACCTTTCCTACCAACATCGAGTCTGTTTAGATATTGGCCAATAGCATCTGGGCCTGTCCAGATAGGCCATAAATCCGTATTGACTATTGATATATATGCCAGAGTGGGTAGAGTTTCTCTTACACTCCCTTCGCACCTACAAACACATAGTTTGGCAACGAATTAGGGCCATCTATTGGGAGACAGAAGGAAGCTCGCTCAGCGGCATTCGTCAAACCATGCTCAATACTAGCAGCATCGAGCGGCTGCAACTACTGTGTATTGCGTGTTCTGTCGTGGACTTCACTGACGATTGTAGTATATTCCCTGCTCGATTGCAGATCTTCCGCGTCGGAAGCAGCGACCATAGCAGCCGATTGTGGGTAGACGCAAATACTCACTAGTAGATACAAAGAGACGGAAAATAAGAACAAGGATGCGAGTAATTTATCTACAAACCCTCCAGCTTTGGGGGGATTTGCTAGGATAATCAAACCAATAAGAAAGGAATAAGAGAAGAGAAGCAAAGAAAAGATAAACTAAGAGCCAGTTGCCAATTTTGTGGGTATTGGAACGTGTGGGAAACACATCCCTTGCGTACTAGGCTAGTTAATTGGAGAGTCAACTCAATAGCGGAAGAGCGTGGCTTTGGCGTCATGTCGGCTCGGGGCATTTGCATAGCGTGTGGATACTGTGGAGACGGGCTCTGCAGGCCCACGGCCCTTATTTCTAGATTACGAAACTTCAAAATCTACTGGTAGCCGGAGTATTCAATGGAATCAATGCCCCAGTCCTTACCATCCATATCCTTGCCTATATGTATTTCGGGCTAATAATATTATGCACTAACGTAGTACGTGATGAATCCAGTCATTTCGTACATAGTTATACTGAACGTGCTGCGAGCCTCCAACCAAGGGCCATGTCCCGACCAATCAGCAACTATTAGCGACGACATAAATGAACTGTCGAACGACATGAAGTCGTTTGACCGACCAGCTGCTAATAAATAATGTTCATATGCAATCCCAAGCGTTATGCACAAGGTCCAATACATATATCTATCTTCTATATAACTGACCCGGCCGAAAAGAATGTCTGCTGGATAATGCGGCCTTGCACCAGGGTCAGATCTGTATATAGGTAATCCTCAAGAAGATAAATGTACAGACATGGGGCGGACAGCCTTGTGGAACTTAGGCCTGACTTCCGCTTGTCTGCCTCATAAATGTATAGGCCCGCATATGAATACCGGTTTTCGACAGTTGCTTCGCAGCGGTATGGGTCTGCTGTCTGCTTGTTACGTGATGCGTGAGAAACGTGATATCACTCGATAACCTGCAGAGACGGTCTACTTATACCCGCGCAGCTGGACGAGAAGAGCGGGTGGCCCGCCACCATTCAGTCGTACCGTGACGTTGGGCATGACCCTCAGCGCAATAATATGTACGGGGGAAAATTAGGTATTGTGGTCGGCAATCCACATGCTATTCGTTGGGCAGTATCCTCTCGAGCAACAATGGGGGCCCAGTTGCATCGTTCCGCTATGCTAACAGCCTCGAAATCCTACGTAGTACGGGAAGCGTTCCGCCGGTATTCGATGGGCGTTAGGCTTATTTATATTTCCAACCGTCATGGCTTCCACCAAGAGAATCTTGAATTTTGGGCATGGACATACTATAACCTCGCTTGATGTTAGTGCCATGTGCACGATGCTACGAAGTTTAGCAATCCTCTAACGTGTCTAGTGCGCCAAGGCTTCTCAGGAACCAGACGCTCTGGTCAACGCTACGTCTCACCGTAATCCAGCGATGTCTTGGGGCTATTTTCTCATTCCATGAATAGCCGACCATGCCATCCATCCCCGTACTATGCCTACTAATAAGATCCATATATCTACCTTGTTTAAGTAGCACCTATGTAAATAATAACTGTACAAGTACCCAGTTGGGCCATCCTTCCATGTCTCAGGGGACCCCCGTCCTCTCAGCCCCACGAATCGTTAGTCGTGGCTTTCCTGGCAGTCTTGGATCCACTTTTCTTGGTTCAGAAACAGAAAAAGCAACTTCGACTGAGATAGTGAGGCTTGTTGGGGTGGTGCCAGAGTAGGATTCAACTGGTTGGCTATCGTTTGGCGCTATCAGGTGCATACCTTAGTCTACATGTATGTGTCAGTTTATTTTCTTAATCTGCTTCACGAACTCCAAGACACATGCAAAGCGCGCCAAAACAAACCATCGACAAAAGACCGCCCAGCTTGAAAGAAAGACTCCTAGGGTACACGAATGCCCTGTACGCGGAAGTCTACCTAGGTAGGTAGTACAAACCACATACCTCCTACGTACGTGTGGTTACGTATCTGGTACTTCGTAGATATTAGACACGTACATTCCAGCCAAGAAATCCCCACGCAGCTTAGGTAAATAACCCCGCGCAGTGCAACTTCAACCGCCGGGTAATCCTAGGTACTGAGTGCTTAAAGGAGAATGGTAAGGAAATGCTCAGATACTCACATAAAGGATCTGTTACACCGGGAATAACATAGTCGGGTGAGCGAAGCTTGGCAGGCAAAGCGTAATGCCGACCCCTCCTGCGAATAAGAAGGGGCTTCCTTCCTGAAATAAACATTTTGTTACCTCCGCTGAATGGCAGTTCTCCCTGGTCTCAAATACTCTTTTAGTCTACTTGGCTTTGCGTTTCAACAGGGTCAGCAAAACCCGGATTCCCCGGAGTTGTCACCCAGCCTGTCGGGCCGAGTCTTCGCCAACTACCGGACATGCCTGCTGCCTCCCTTGGTTATAGGTTATTTATGGAAATTGGCGCTCGAAAGAACTGAAACTACCGGGGCCTCTGTACGATTCCGTGCGAGTTGGGCGGCTCCATCGGCTTGCTCCCTACCTACTTGGCAATTGCCAGCACCCACTTGTTTTGAGAATGCAGTGGAAAGAATAACGGGAAGCTCTGCTTAATAAGGCTTGGAAGTTCTAAGCCAAGTATCTCCTTGATAACCGCGTAGACAGTATGCTTAGCCTGGGGTATGCCAACCGACGGTCTCCCGCTATGTTATAGGTCTTTTCCTCGAACCCAGCGTTTGGATGCCAATTACATATTTCACAGTTTAGATAGACTATTTGCTGAATGCACTATCGATCCCTTGATGTACCTAGCCTCATGTCAATCGACGATCTCCTCTATGTTTTTGTTATTACGGCATAGGTAGACGTTGATCGAGTATGCTACAGCACTTCGAAACGCGCTTACAGTACGTTTCGGCATTATCATACAGGCGCTTGACGATCCCGTTCCCCGCCTTGAAAGCGGGCCCATCGGCGCGTCATAGTCATAGCAAACTTAGGGGTGGCACTTCCAATATCCACCCAGCCATCGCGACCCTTTTCGGAGTGTGATTAGCTGCAGGTTTATTTTGGGGGTTTATCGACCCAGATCTTTACGGTTGCCCGCTAGGCACTCTGTCCTCATTCGCATATCGTTGTGTCGACGGTCTCTTGTGGCGGCTAAAGATGGTTCGAAGCCTTAGGAGTCAAACTGTTTCATGTGGTAACCAATCGCTATATGGTAAGCTCTCACGATTCAGCACTAACGAGCATGCAGTTTTTTTATCTCCCCGTCAACTCGAATCCCGCCAGCACCCCTCAGTTTTTCACCCGTTCGTTACGGTGCACTACAACCTAACTAGCTGAGGAAGACCATCACAGTCGCACGACGACACGGTACTTGAACCACGGGCAGCAGGTCAAAGCAGGCAGCCTTGCTGAGTCCCTACGTGGTTAGGGATCTTCATCTAACCCAGCTAATTAGCCCCTCTTGGGCCGGCCCCACCACCTTGTGGCCATGCCGCCACTGCGACCGTTTTGGCCAAGGGGAGTGGCAAGAAGACAGCAGCCACGCTGTTGTACCAAGTTTCTGGGACGGGATACTGCAGTCATCACGATACCTGCAAAGATAACTTTTTAGACCCTCTGCCTTCCATGGTTACATTTCTTGCAACAAAGCTGGCCACGTTGGAGCTGACTTCTCTCCGGAACGACGCGACATTATGCTTTGCTTAATATACGCATCCGCAAGCCCAAGATGCGAATAATCCTAAACCGAAGATGACCTAGCCGACGCCCAGACAGCTTCTTGGATGCTTTTACTCTCTCCTCTTCTATATGTTTTCGTTAACTTACCGTTGGGTACTGTATCCTTCTTCATATACCCTTTCGTTACAACCTACGGAACGCTCCCGTTATTGAAACGGTATCCCCTCGGCTGCGATAAGATCACACAATAAGTGGTAACTGCATTTTGGTCCAGCTTTGGAACCAATAGGAATTTCGTACCTAATCAAGTAATACCAAATCGGCGATTTATGGAGTGCACGGCTGTTTTAGGTTAACGCGAATCCGCCAGCGCTTTACTGTGCGACCTTATCGCAGCCAAGTAGGATAGGCGTGACGAGCTCGGGCAGTCTCTGGTTCTGGCTAGGTAATGATGTTACACAGCGCAGGCCACACGGGCATTATTTCGTACGCCAGTCCATTTTGGAATGTGTGTGCATAAAAACCTGGGTTCAAAGGCGGCTAGTAAACGACCGCGGGCTATAGCTGCTTGGCTCCATTACCCCAGACGATGGATACCGGGTTAAAGAGAACTATAGTCAATAAAATTCACAACGGCCTAGTTCTTAACCATAATAAGCGTTAGCCGAGCGACCGACTACGTGGCACGGCAGCTGTCGCTTTAGAGCTTCTTAAGGAAGCAGATATTAATCTCCCGAAACCCGCAGACTATCGTCTTCTCTGGCCGACATCTGTGTACTATGGTTCAGCGCTCGAGCGCGGCCGCTCACAAACCCCTTCCCCGACCGATACTGGTGGCCCGTGAAAAGAGGCAAACGGCTCGCCAGATACAGCATCCAGTGGTATACGTCTTCACAGTCTAGTCGGAAGTCAGAGCCGCTCTCTCGTCCTATGCTCTGCAAATACTCATGTCCCGCCAAAATCTCAATCTCCTTAGGGGTATGGTGGCTTCGTCATGCCACCCCTTGCCCAGCGCCTCTACTTCCTCCTTTGAGAGGTGCCGCCGTCTCCTCCACCTTCCACAGACGGAGCCAGACTCTGACACCTTAAAGGGGCAACCCGGCTAGTCGTACATATACAAGTACGCAGGCGAAGCAGGGTCCCAGGACAAACGAAACCAAGCCTCGGCGCTCAGTAACTCCCACCGACCAGGCATACGCGCTCGCAATGACGACAAGCGAGCTGATACTCCGAAACCTCATGTCCGCTCACCTGGCGTAAGCCCCTACGCTTACCTTGGGTAGCTACCGAACCCACCTGGCAGCCCATCCTACGTCGAAATGTTGCCGTGTTGCCCCCACATCGTAACAAGAGATATTTGATAGCCGGCAGATTAACCATGTCATCATGATGGCGGCATAGAGGCAAATGCATAAATGAGCACTCTGTACACGGCACCGAAAGATAATGAATGATAGGACTTTTATAGTGGCAGATTAGGTACGTAGGGTAATGCTGCATCTCTATGATCGTCGTACCACTTTCAAACTCAAGTTAAGCTGGGTCGAGACATCCTTGCCAGCTGGCTATTGGCTACCACGTCCAGCTAGGTTCCTTTTGTCGTAACTCAGGCAGATATCATCCCCTGGTTCTGATCGCGTAGCATCGACCGTAACAGAATATTGATTATGTGCATCCAACTCGTTTATATAAGGCGACGATCCCTTTCTGCCCAACGAACCGGGGCATGTGTTGAGCAGTAGAGCACCTTGCATCCTAGCTACATAGAAAAGGACCACCTATCGAGAATGCGGGTAGCAGCATCAACGTGATTGAGATTTCGTGGCAAATGCCGTATATACAGCCCATCTCCGTAACTACACAAGCCAAGTTGCCCCTACCGACCTGCCTAATAACGGGGAGGGGGATCACATCGGTAGATACGGCCATATGCCGCCCTGTCCCTTCCCCCATCCACCGGTCCAGAAGTGCGCTTCGTTCCCAGGGAACGGGAACACGGCTTCTTCGTCGTCCCCTGCCCTGCCCCTCACGACCCTAGTCCGGCAGCGGGCAGCGGCGATCTTATCTACCGACCAGAGAGGAAAAGATCCATCCAGCCATGCACTAGTACGTATAGGACTTACGTGATGTAGCTAGCTCATCATGGAAGCAGATGAGCCGGGATCCAGAACCCAACCGAAGAATCGATCGACCCGGGGAGGAGTGGTCAACCGACGAATAGCCCTTTGAGCCTCACTGCTGGGCTTCAGTTGTTACATGCATACCTTAGGTACACATACCGGCTGCTTCCCTTAGGAACGGAGCGCACGGAGTTGTACGTGGCCGCCCCCCTTCATCGAAATTGCTTTTTTGTTTCTGGTGGTGCTGCTTACCGTCCGCGCGGGCCCCTAACCAACATGCAGTTACCTGTGTAGGCCGTGAGTAGAGACCTCCGCACATATGTATGATAGATAGATACATTACATAGTGGACTAGATGGCTCCCGGCGGAGAGCGGGCGACGTCACCGCTTCTTTTACATACGTGCACACGTACGTACTTGTGAAGACAAGTATATAAATCAGGTAGCTTCCGAATGCCGTGCGAGAGAGAAAACGCAGGTAGACAGACAGATGGAGCTACGTGCATACCTAGTAATAACCTATACCATGCCCATCAAACGCCGACCCCCGCCATATCTACCTCCCTCTACCCACCGCCTTCCCCGTGAGGTGCGAGCTGCATGCCATGTTAGGTTCAGTTCCTAATAGCGCTAATTTGGTGCTCCCTGTCAGTCGCAACTATCTCCGCGCAGGCCCCCAACGCTCCCATTACTCATCCACTGCATAAGGCATATCGCAGTAAGTAAGATCGGTTGCCTGTCTATGTTTCACGTACATACTAGGGCATTTGAACCGTGCGCGGTCTGAAGGCATCCACAATATAATCAGCATAAACAGGTACCTACCTATCTACATACAATGTCCTCCAAGTGTGTAGCGTCTTAGGCAATCCTGCGCAGCGGCCAGCGGGCCAGCCAGCCCATCCGAAACTCGTGCGTGCCGCTCGCTTCTAGGGTAAGACGGGACGATTGAGATCCGGAGGCCGGGTTGCTTCACTGGCTTAGTTTCGTTTAGGCTTTTATTATTGAGCTCTCTCACCAGGAGGTATTGAGCACATGCACATAAAGGAACTGTGGGCCGGGGTATGTGTGAAGGGTAGGACAATGCGCGTGGGTGAATATTTGGGTGGGAGGGAGGAGGGTGTGCTGGCGGCAAGCCACTCAGCCTGCCTACATAGATCTTGTTGCGCATTGCAGGATCTCCTGTGATCGGGTTCGCACCATAGATCTATCAGAATAACCCCGTGTGGGAAGAGACAGGTAAGGCGTGCGGAAAATCTTCCGACTCATCTTTCTGGATTTTCTTCTATGTCGCTCACTGGACGTGTGAAATCCGGTATTGCGGCGTATAAATTAATTAAATATAGCGACCCATGCTACATAAACATAAACGGTAAAACTCTTTACACGGTGCGGCGGGCCCATATCTGGACGCTGTCGGTTACACCGCTTCGAGTCAATTCAACGGCATCCTACTCCGTATCGAGACCGGCCTGCTTGACCAGCCCGTAAAATATGCCCTTCTTCCTAAGAAGGGCCTGGGGCGTGTCGAATTCGACCACCTCGCCCTTTTCTAGAACCACTACCCGGTCACTATCCAGGATCGTGTTGAGGCGGTGAGCGACCGTGATGATGGTGCGGTGGGAGAAGAGATCTGATCGCAACGTGGCCTGGAGCATACGGTCCGTCTCGACATCGACGGCTGCCGTCGCTTCATCCAGAACCAATATGTTGGAAGGCGTGAGCATCGCCCTCGCCAGAGAGATTAGCTGTCGCTGGCCAGCTGATAGGTTGGAGCCTGGATAGGTCAGCAGGTCAGCTTGTGTCTAAGAGGCATTTGCTGGGTTCGGTAATGCGCTTAGAGGGTTGTCAAGCCGATCTTAGTTACAACCCTGCTCCATAAAAATGCATGTGTTGGCGATCATGCAGGAGCGTTATTGAAGAACGATGGGTGCAACATAATTGGGTGATTCTTTCGTATCGCCAGAATGGGTCACTTCGGCGGTAGTGTGCCCTTACACAAGTATGCAGATACCCAGAAAGAGGTAAGAGAAGGGTATTAATAGAGCCGAGAGAAAGCACCAGCTCTTTTGCTTACCTGCTTCGTTGATTTTAGCCTCGAGGCCACCTTCCATACTCGCTACATAGTCCTTCAGTCGTGCATGTTCTATTGGATCCAGTCGCATTAGCTTAGTCACGAAGGAGGGAGGGGAATGCTTTTGAATAGCTATGAGGCGGACATGTGCTGTTCTCGTTCTGCAATGCAGAATTGGGGGGGTAAGACATGTGTAACACTCACCAAGCACGCTCCAAAGTTCCGTATCATCGTGAACGTGACCGGGGTCTAGATTATCCCGGATTGTCCCTTCGAACAGAGCTGCGTCCTGGGGAATGATGGCAAGTCGTCTTCGCAAATCCAGTAGGCCAATGGAAGACGTGTCTAAGTCATCTATGCTTATATGGCCGGTGACGGGCTCAATGAGCCGGAACAGGGACAAGGTTAATGATGATTTACCTGCCCCTGTACGGCCCACAACGCCGATTTTCTCGTGCGACTTGACGTCGAGGTTGATATTCTTCAACACCAGATCCAGGCCTTCCCGATACCGAGTGCTGAAGTTGTGGAACTGGACAGCCCCGTTTGCCGGCCAAGCGACCGGCGGCCTATGGTGGGGAATGATCTCGGGAGCCTCACTTGGCAAGCGTGCATATTCCAGCACGCGTTCTACCGATACGATGTTCGTCTCCACTTCGACTGTCTGGCGGACGATCCAGTTAAGAGACGAGGTGATCTGCAGGGCCTGCGACATGGCCAGACCGACCATACCATCACTCGGACCGCTGTAGTTTGTGACAGCGATGATAGCGAAACCGGCGGCCGCAAGGATGATGATGGAACCGAAGAACTCCAAGCGTACAGCTAACCATCTGTTGGCGCTAATAGACGGGAAATAAGCCCGTAAGTTCAAATCGACGCGCCACTCGTTTTCCAACTCAAATCTTTCCTGTTGGCGGTATGCCCGAATCGTACTGATACCGCCGAGCGACTCCTGGAAGTGTGCGTAAATGGGGCTTCGACTGACACTATCCAATCTCTTGAGTTCTCGTGATGTCCTCAAGTAATATCGCTGGACCCAGTAGTAGACGGCGCCCAACGGGACAATCAGCGCGACGAAGGCCGGAGTGCTAACTGAGATGACCATCAAAGTAAATCCCGAGCGCGCTAGGTTGACAAAAAGCATATTGAAGGTTCTCGCCAAAACCTCATCCAGCCGATAGATGTCACTAGAAAACCTGTTGAGGATCCTGCCAGCAGGGGTTGTATCAAAGAATGACATAGGAGATCTGAAGATGGCGGTAGCCATTCGTTCATGTAGCTTCCTTGAGGCTTCAATGGAGCAGAATATCCAGAGGATTAAGGTCTGGACGACTGTTAAAGCAGAAGACCCAATACCAATGGCGAAATAGACGCCGAGGAACATTCCGACATTGGGGTTGCCACCGGCCTGGCTGTTCTTCTCCGCCCAGTACTTCAGCCAGAAGCCGCCACCTGGGATAAGGTCAGTACTGTTGCACTATATTTCCAATATTCATTTGAACTCAAGCTCACCGATTTGCGCTGACTGTGCAGCGATCAAAGTAATCAGATAGATAGCCACGGCGAAGATGTTGCTGGTCTTGGCATATTCCATATAGACTGGAGAAGTTAGCTTTGAGGTCACGACAGAGTAGTGTAGGAGATGACTTACCGTCCCATTTCACTTTTCCTTGCTCGGAATGCTCTTTGGTCTGCCGAGTCTTAGCACTTGGATCTTCCTCGTCAGAGAGTTTACCTCGCGGGCCACGGAAGCTCGCTGCGCTGGCTCTTCGTAAAGTAGAGCCGCTGCCAGTCCGCTTCTTCGCACCGGAAGAAGGTCCGCTCTTGATAGGCGCAAGTTGCGCGAGGTGTTCTTGGGCCTCTTCAACCTCTTCCTTGTCCAGTTTGCCCTCGGGCTCAATATACGTAGATGTTTCACTTCCAGACGCATCAGGACTGGCTACCGAAGATGACGGCCCAGAGTCCTGTCCAGCAGTCCTGACAAGTTCTGCAACGCCCCCTTTCATAGCGATCAACTGACGGAACTTCCCGCTCTCGATAATTTCACCGTCACGGAGTTGGTATATGAAGTCTGCATCAGAAAGGACCGAAATTGCGTTCGTGGCTAAGATGCGACATTTTGAGGAGAGAAGACCCTTGGGGCCCAGCACATTGTCGATGATGTGTCGGCCGACGTGAGAGTCGACGGCGGACAAGCAGTCGTCGAATAGGTAAATATCTGCTCTCGCATAGACAGCGCGCGCCAAAGCGACGCGCGCTTTCTGGCCACCGCTAAGGGAGATACCTCTCTCACCAACAACCGTCTCATCACCGTCAGGTAGCTGTACGAAGTCGTCAAGCAGGGCGCAGGCCGCGACAGTTTTTTCGTAGAAGTTCGAGTCATAACGGTGCCCAAATATGATGTTCTCTTTGACCGTCGCATTCATGATCCAAGGCTGTTGAGCCACGTATGCCACGGTACCCTTGACACTGACTTCACCCTCCAACTTCCACAGATCGCCGAGGATACTTTGTAGAAGAGAGGATTTGCCCATTCCGACTCGCCCCACAACACAAGTGAGCTCTCCTTTATTTGCTGTAAAATTGATTTGTTTAAGGACAGTCTTGGGCTCATGGCGGTTCCACGAGAAGGTACCATTTCGAATAGCGACCGCTTCTTGTCCCATTTCCTCTACGGCAGGCCCGATGGCAATGGCGTCAGGTTGGATCTCCTCGGCAACAAGATAGTCCGTAAGGCGGCCTACAGCTACAGACGCTTCGATGATGGAAGTGATGACCATGGGCAGGACAGCAAGCGGGAATGTAAGCAAATTGAACAATGTAAGGGCCGGAAAGACGATCTCGGTCGCCAAGGGTTGGTCCTGCGTGAAAACGAAGACAGTAAAGGTCAGGCAAGAGACCAAAAATGGCGTGGTAGACCAGGTGAAGTTGGCGAATGCCTGAGCCGCACCAATCCTGCGTAGATTTTTGAGTTCGAGGTCGTTTCGGACGTAGTTCAGCTTGTTCATGAATGCTGTACTCCAGGCGTAGAGCTTTATGCTCTTCATATTGTTGATGATCTCGGCAATCAGACGACTTCTCGCATCCTTGTTCTTCATCTGCTGCTTCTGCAAGCGTTTCATAAGCCGAGCAATAATGCCATTGACAGGGATCATAACGATCATCACGCCAATCCCGGCAAGCATGGACCATCCGACGAGCTGATAGAGTGACAACATGCAAATGATAATCTGGAACGGAGCGGACCATATCTGCTGGGCAAACTGGGTCAGATCTTGGAGGCGTTGTGCGTCAACAGCCATGTAATTGACGATGTCACCAGTGGTTTTCGAGGATCTGCCCTCATTTGAGAGCTTCAGCGATTTCTTGTAGATGGCTGATGACAGCCCGGCCTTGATATGCATACCAGTAACGAATGAGAGTTGGAAGTATTGATGCTGGTCGTTCTGTTAGTACCGATCCACGGGTCCCTAGCCAGAAAACAGCGAGTTTCCCCACTTCACAGATGCACTCACGATCATGGTAGTTTGTAAGATGGCGAAGAAGAACATAGCAAGAGCAATTGCAGCACCCTTGATAGGCGGTTGAGGTTCATTGCCCTCGTGATAGGACCTAACGAAGCTAATGAGGTACCGCAACAACTGAGGTTGTGCGAAAGCTGAAAGGTCGTTGACAACTTTGAAGACCGTAGCAAGAGCGTAAGGCCCGCCGTATGCGCGGAATAAGGTCAGCCATAGGGAGGGACGTTCCGTATGCTTTAGTTGATGACTCCAGGCTTGCTCAAACTTTTCGCACGCGTTGGCGGTCTTGTCACTAGGAGCAAGGCCCCAGAGATCTTCTTCGGTGAGGAATTGCTTGTAGCCGAGTCTCATCAAGGGAGTCATCCAAGAGAAGGTGAGTCGAGAAAATACGGTTGCAGTTTCGACAGGGCATTCCTCGCCTTCATCATCTACCAAAACCTCGTATGTACTCGCTTTCTTGGGCCAGAGCCACTCAAAGAGGAATTCCACAACGGACAGACCGAAGCCGAGAGTGTAACTGACAAAGTAGGGCACGTTCTTGTCGTAGATCTGCTGGGACACCAATGATCGGAGTTTGACAGTGTATGCGATTATGAGGAGCAGCCAGTAGAACAAAACCACGCCGTTGGCGTTCCTTGTGCGCTCGTACTCGAACCATTGAATCGCGAAAACCACGCCGAGTGACAACAGTGTGAGGAAGGTCGTTAGGAACCGAAAGTCGCCGTACCAGACGCCCGGGAAATTGTTGATCTGGATGGCCAGCTGAACGACGACATCGGCGATGATCAGGATAAGCAGAGACTGCGAACGGATTAGCGATGGGCTCTATTCCGGTTTAGTCGGATTCCTCTTCTTGCTCCATATACCTGCTTTGTCCAGAAGACCCCGTCCTTGGGGAGGCCGGAAAACTTCTGCTTTCGTAGGATGTACCATATCGCAAGGGATCCGCAAACAATACCAAAGGCTGCGACGGCGAAGACCAAGACATCAATAAAGCAGGGGGTGAAGTCGTATCGGAAGGGGCTCAGAGGCCCCCAGCCCTCCTCGTTACCGCATAGTGGTTGCTTGAAGTGATCGGTTGAGCTCAGATAGCCCTTCCCGAGCTCCTGTAACTGAGCCCTGTAGCCCGTGAAGGACCCCGTAGAATGGAGGACCTTCTGGGATTGGTCGCCAAGCAGCATGACCAAAGTTACCCTAGCTTGTGCGAACGGAAAGGACAACCATAGGGACGGAACGAGAAGCGGGATTGCGCAATTGAGTACAGGTCTGACGGAAGGGAGGCTGACCACTGTGAGATTTTATGGTTGATGGGTAGGTTAGTGTTTGCCAACGGAAACTTTCGTCAAGCCACTTCGGTGTTTGTAATCAGATTCCGGGATGACCTTTGTAAGCTGCTAGGCAGCTAAGCTCTAAGCCAGGATTATCAATGACTCAAAGCGGTGAGTGGCTAGACTAACCACTTCTATGGAACTCTTGGGAGCTTTGCCAGAAGGTTCCTGTTTGATGACGGAAACCGGCCATATCCAACCCACATATCGTACCTATATAGTACCCTGCAGTAGCCATTGCTTCCGTGTAATAGTCACCAACTACTTCGTACTGTTATGGTACGGAGGTTCATGAATTTTGATCGTTCTACGGATTTAGCTACATATACCCGTACGCTAATATCGTGTTAGTCGCCTGCATGTACCTTGGATCGCTTCCGGATGCACGAATGTGGGCCCGTGCACCGGCATGATCGTGGGGCAAACTCTTGAACCTGCGGCAGATGGGGCGATAGGTTGCCTACTGTATTGGGATGTCCAATTAATCAGCCCGGAAGTCTCCCGGACCGAGTTGCGGTTGTATTCACCCCTGTACATATACGTCTTTATTGCATTTGCAACTACGAATATATACCATCGGTCTCACTTGACAGTGGGCATTGTAGCAGTTTTAGTTAGCCAAGCCGGTCAAAGACAACTATCAGTTATTACGTCACACGTCCAATAAACCGGCGCCGTTAACTTAGGCCTTGGCAATAAAAATAGATCGTGGGCGAGCCTGGCGAGCTCATTCGGCATGATAGGGCTTGATAGGTCCCTGTGAGGATTGTCCATGCTTCTTAACTGGTCGTCTGAAGAAATCGTACAACCGTCTCTGCCAGCCACTGCTGTGCATCTGGCTCCTCAACCCTATGGTTGGCTCCTGGAATGGTCCCGGAAAGTTCACTGGCAATGCCCGGCCGACAATAAGTCGTCCAATGCTTGACCAATGCATCCTTATCAACTGACTTGGGGACGAACTCATCCTGTCCCGAGTGCAGGATCAGGATTGGCTTGTCTATCCGTTTCCAGAAACCAGCAGCGACGTCATCCGGCAAGTCGGGCGAAAAATAGTTATCCTCACCACTATAACGCGGCTATCAGTTTGGTTGGGATCCAGAGGTGGATTTAGTGATCAAGGCGACGTACTCAGCTGCACCGAGCGCATACCAGCGGAAAACAGAAATTGGTGTACCCTGAAAAGAAGCCGGGAGGTGCTCCAACGGCATGCGCCCATACCCTTTGCCGCTTGCAATGATGTTCTTTGCGGCCTTAATACTTTCGTCAAGATTGGACTCTCCTATTTCCATGGAAATCGCCCCCCGGTCAGAAACGGGGCCCTGCAGAATGTATCCTTCTACCGGACTCAAACCATCATGCGCAGGGTCGGTGTACTCCATAATGTCCTGTGTTTGTTAGCACGTCTCGAATAGAGAATAAGGGTGTTGCTGAAGGCAACAGCGGATGGAACTGGTCATATAACGAGCCAATTGTATACCTGACACCCAGTAGAATGGCCGATCAGAACCACCTTCTCCTTCCCAATACTCCGCAGATATTTGACTAAGGCCGAGATGTCTTCCACATCCTTCACTAAACTTGAGAAGCCGAAGCCTAAGAAGGAGCTCCTCATCCTAAACTCGAAGACCGAGTAGCTGAGCTCCGGCTGGCTCTCAAGTCTCTTTGCTATAGCCCGGGGATACGGGACAGTATGTGGCCCATCAGCAAGTCCACCTATGAATACAAGTGCATTTCTTGCATCCGGAAGACCAGTTTCGTACGCACAGGCATGAGGCGTTGGCGAATCAAAGGGGTGGACAACAGTCGGGAAAGTGCTGGCTGGGGGCATTGTCTTCGATTGGCGGTTTCGAGCTCTAGACTCGGTCGAGAGAAGACGTGCAGAAATCTGAAGGTTACCAAAATGAGATCAAGCGTTCTTTCCTATCTTTAGTAATCTTGATGTTGCCTAGGTAGGTAATATGTATGAGGTTATTGTCAACTTTTGAATCCTGTAGACTGGGTAACGTCGTGGTTGCTGAGTGCGAATCAATCAATCGACAGGCCGCCCATAGTGGGGTGCTTAGGCAGGTAAGTACTTACTTGCATAAACTACCTTGACCTCCGAAAGCTCGGCCACGACAACGTTCACTGCTCCATACAGTATTCTTCCGAAATACATTTTGTGCTGATCACTAGGATACCTTCCAACGTCTTCCAGCTTCCAGACACAATCCCCGTGTAATAACTTATCAGGAAAGATGAGACGAATACAACATGGCCAAAGATCATTCGGCTTCCAGAAATGAATTTTTCAAACAAGTACGATCCGCTCCCCTCTTTGCGAGTTAAATAGATGGATGGTAACTCTGCTCTCCCGTACCGGCCTCTAACTTTTAATTGAAGCTCAAACCTAGGTGCATCAGCATCAACGATATTACACTTCGCTCAGCGGACAAGAAAGCCAGCGCTAAGGACCTCATAAAGGTAATAGAGGATCTTTCTGCGGTCCTTGATGGCCAAATTGCCAAAGATTCGTCCATCCTAGACGAGAAGCTGGCCGACTATGTCTTCTTTCCTCTCTCCAACGTCTTGCGCCACCAGCAACAATATCCTATCCGGCTGACTGAGGTCACCATCAAATGTCTGCGAAACCTTGTTCAGTATGGCTGGAAGAGCAAGATCCCACCTGATCTTGCTCAGCAACTTCTCATCTTACTCACTTTCGTTATCGGTGGAGTCCCAGGCCAAGACAAAAAAGATCAAATCCCAGAGGAGACGGAGTTGGAAGCTTTCAAAGCTCTAAGCGCACTCATTCGATCCCTAGAATCCTCGGCGGCAGGAGCAGCAGCTTTGGTGGATGCGAAATCGATTCCCGCTTTAGGCCATGCTGTCAGTGTTGTGCTGGATGGTATTACTGATGGCAGGACAAACGAAATCCAGCTTGAGGCACTCCAGGCGCTGGACGCGCTGCGAGAGGCCATTAAGGATCGCGTTGCACTGGCCACCTTCTTGCCTGGGATAATATCCTCGCTCAGCAGGCTTCTCGCACCGCCGAAGTCGCTAAGAACTCAGAGAAGAGTTCTCGTCAAGGGTATTAGCGCAGTAAAGGATGTGTTAGTGAAAGTTCTAGGGGATGTCCAAGTCATGGGCATTTTGAAGAGACAAGAGGCGTCCAGCTCTGATGCTATTGTTGAGGGCAAAGTGTTGACATATTCGTGGCTAAAAGCGACAGCAGCCAAGGTCACGCTTGCACTCGCATCCATCCTGAAGTTGCGTAACCACGACTCCGATGATGTTCGATCTGTTTTACGGAGACTCTGCGTCACCCTGCTGGATGAATGTCATCAATCCCTCTCAGAGGCAGTCTCAATCCTGGTGGAGTCCGCGATGATTCTCAGCGACAATGACGATGAGGAGAGATCAGTCTTCGAGACCAGCTTGACTGATCTAGCCAGGGTCTATCCAGAACTTGGAGATACCATTAAAAGCACGGTCTATAACTGGGTAACAAGCCTGCCGCGGCTCATACAGGCCGGTGAAGAGAAGACGAAGCAGCAAGCAATTCGAAATCTACTGAAAGGGCTGCATTTCATCAACACTCTTCAGCTTGACTCGTCAACCCTCGAGAATACGCTGGCCACTTCGCTTCGAGACAGTGGTGCAGTGCTGCTTCTGGGATCAAAGTCTAGTGCCATACTGTCCGAGCTTTCCACAAATTCTCTTGAGTTGCACGCCGCAGATATCGTCAACGGAAATGAAGCCATCCCGTTCCGGCCTGTTGTGATGGGTCAAGAAACTGAGAGGTCCACACGTGCCGCCATCCTCGACTTGGTTGCAAATATTGGAACCACCTCGCAGCGGAATCGACTTGCGAGCGACATGCTCAACCATGCCCAAGAATCCACTGGGCCGGGGCAAGTGGCATCATACTGGCTAGCGTTCGAGCTCGTTAAATCAATCTATTCGCAATCATCGGACATAGACGAATTCATTGATTTTACGTCGAGTGCTGGGCCTCCAGATGAAACGGACTTCGTTTCTCAGGAACTATACTCCTTTTCCGTTACCATATTAGACTCGCATGCTGGGGATGACGAAATAGATTGGCGACTCCAAGCACTAGCTCTAGAGGTAACGACGTTCACTGCTTCGAGACTACGAATGAGCTTCCGGCCAGAACTCATCGACGTCCTATATCCGATTGCGACGTCCATGGGCTCTGACAATCCCCACTTGCGGGACCATGCAATAGTTAGTTTAAACAGCATCGCGATATCCTGTGGTTATTCGAACGTCACGGACTTAATCATTGACAACGTAGATTACATGGTCAACTCTGTCTCTCTACGCTTGAATACTTTCGACATATCCCCAGCCTCGACCCAAGTTCTACGGATGATGATAAGGCTTACTGGTCCAAAGCTAATACCGTACCTTGATGACGTTGTGGCATCGATCTTCGCAGCACTCGACAATTACCATGGATACCCGATATTTGTAGAGAGCCTGTTTAGCGTGCTCATAGAAGTGGTGCACCAAGGCGCTGGTTCTGGCCAGTTGCTCTTGGAAGAAGCGAAGTCGTCCAAAGTGGATCATAAAAAGAGTCTGTCTCAGACTATTTCGACTAAAGGAATCGTTGACGTCTTGTCAGAGCGCTTGGAAAGGAAGAGGAAAAGGCAACAAGAAGACGTAGAAGTCGGGGATACAGAACCTCATCCGAAGCGTCCGTGGGAACCCACCAAGACAGCGGCCGAGCTTCTCGAGGAAGTAGGCCAAGGGTCCGATGAAGAGCCAGAGGAGCATAATCAAGCAGTCGAAGAACAGCCGCCCCCTAAGACGCCAACTTTCCAAATACTCTCGCGCATTACGAATCTAACACAACACTATTTAACTTCGCCAAGTCCGACCTTGCGAAAGTCTCTGCTCGACCTCCTGTCCATCGTTTGCCCCGCATTGTCGCCTGATGAGGAAACATTTCTACCTTTGGTGAACTCGATTTGGCCTGTCTTAGTCGAAAGACTGTACGACCCTGAGGCTTTCGTCGCAATCTCCGCATGCAAAGCTTTGTCTGCATTTTGCCGAAGTGCCGGCGATTTTCTTAGTACTCGGATCAAGACCGAGTGGTGGGATAACCTAGGAAAATGGTGCAAGAAGAGTAAGTCAGAGGCGGCGCGATTAAGGGGCAAGGCGAGAGCCAAATTCACGGACACCAATGACAGCAATAATGAGCGTGGAATCAGTTTACCAGTCCGAGTCGGAACCGACATGGAAAGAATCAAATCAAGTGCAGCCCTCGAAACCGTCTCGAACACGGGCCTTGGGAGGTTTACTCAAGCCTCACAGACTTGGGAAGCGGCTCAGGATCTCTTGGTTTCGATCGTATCGTTCGTTCGCATCGATGATGATATCTTGGAGCAAATTCTTCGCCTTTTGGCAGATAGCTTGGCTTCGAACCATGGAATCAGGTCAGCGCTCGAGGCTATTGATGCAGACGCTGTTTGGTTACTCATGTATCAGGAAGGATGCATCCAGCCGTCACCTCAGCCTGTAATGGTTGGCACGAAATTCGTCAAGCTATCATAATCT
Source organism: Monosporascus sp. 5C6A (assembly GCA_004155035.1). Classification (NCBI taxonomy): domain Eukaryota; kingdom Fungi; phylum Ascomycota; class Sordariomycetes; order Xylariales; genus Monosporascus; species Monosporascus sp. 5C6A. The sequence goes on from QJOB01000001.1 coordinate 1,095,229, forward strand.
AGCCTATGGCGCCCTATGCGCGTGAGTGTCTAATGGAAAGAGAGTCCTCAGGTCCAATCTGCCCTGGTGATATATATCCCCCGCTTATACGTATAAAGTTCTCATAGTCATCGTACCAGCAGCAAACTCTCCATCCACCTAGCTTCCCGGATTAGAGTCAGACTTCAATATTTCCTCTGTTCTAAACCTCCACAAGGAAAGCCCCGTCCAAATTCACGTCACTCCCTCATATCCTATCATTCGAAATCAGATAACTACCATAGTACCGAGTTCCGCTGCATTCCAGTTGGGGCGGGCATAAGTATGTGGGACTGCCGGAATCCACTACCCCCGGACATCCTAGCTTTGGCCGGCATAATATAAGGAGCGTTGCACGTGAAATCAAAAATAGCGACAGTTGACGGCTCTGATGCTGCTGCGATCCGTCAAAGTCGCCGGCGCATTCGTAAGCCGTGAGGCCTACGCGATAATCTGAAGCCGCTTCCGCCTGTCTGTCAGGGGTAAGGGGACAGGTTCAGGCACGGCCGTCGGAGCCTCCGGAAGGGTATTCGGACTGGGTTGCTTCACTCGTCGTCGACTTTCGGGACTTCCCCTTGTAATGCTTCGACGAAGCGCTGCTGCTCTCTGCGCGCGGGTGCTTGCAGTTTTTGTGGATGTCCCACTGCTTAAAGTGCGTCTTGTACATCTTGTCGCTATTAAAGTTCGTCAGCATTGAGCTACCCACCCCGCATAGGTCGAAATATGGGGAACCCACGTCGCGAAGAAGTGGTACTCCTGCTCCATGATCACCTTCAGCTCCCTGAGCTTCTTGTTCTGGTAGAAGTAGAGGTCCGTGATGGTCTGGCGATGCTGCTCCCACCCCTCCGCAGTGGCCCAGCCGTACTGGCTCACTTTCGCGGTCATGACGATACAGACGGAGATTCGGATTTCAGGAGTTTTCGCGTCAAATACGGCGGTCTCGCAGTCCTCAAGCCAGCGGGTTCTCCAGTGCTTGCTGAAGAGTAAGATCGAATCGCAACTGAAGACAGGCCAGCATCTTATACCTGCTCTGGATGCTTCGCGATGGGACACAAAAGTACTACACATCTCACTGTCGCGTCTTACCAGCTATAGGACGTATAGCCTCAAACCCGGCGATTTGTTTACATGCGAATCCAGGTCAGCATGGGGCCGTTCGCCCAAACGGCCGCTAACCACACATCTACCCGGAAAGAATGGTCCACTACACGGGATTCGCAAGATCTACATCTCCTTTGCAGTATCGAGGCTGATGAGTCATCTCTAAGTACTCTTAAATGTCCATCCAGATCTCGTCGTTTTGGTCGCTTCCCGTCAGCCCCCAGGTCCGGGTGGATTCTCCCTGCCGATTACCGGTCCGCTTAAACCTGTCAATGGCTAACTAGCTTAAGAGGCTGCGGCTACTTGCAGGCCTCGACAGCCAGCCTCGCCGTCCGCCGGTCGACGGGTGTTGTGTCTGTGGGCTCCTAACGTGTCGTAACGACTCGCTGCTCATGAGTTTGGGTGCTGATGTTTGTTTTTCTTTTTCGTGACGTGGCAAGGATCGCTTACCTTCTTATATGCTATACCGTTGAGGCGACCTGGAGGCGCAGTGCGAGCGGCCACTTTCGTTAGCCTGCCATCGCTAAATGATTGGCATGCTGACCGTCTCATGACCCGTGATACTACCATGGTCTCTTTACATATAACTTGTGTTTCAAACGCAGAGTTCTCAGCCTTTTCGTGGCCTTATGTTGCTTCTCATGCTTCCCACATAACCAATTACTTCCGAAGACACAATAAGTATCCTATCCAGTTACGAAGGTGCAGTAACGACAATCACCTTTCTAGGGTTGATAAAGGAAAACCTCGGTGTATCGACTCCATTGTTGGATAAAAGGGGGAGTGTTATGGCGTAGGGTGTTAAGCCCCTCCTGGTCATAGGGAAATGCACCGTCGCTCTGAGATCAACAGATCACCGTCATTGCCGAGGGCATCGAGGAGCACGGAGATTGTTATGCACAGTCCCTATGCCCCCAAGAGTCGAAAGGAGGGTCGCCTTGCAGGTCTCCCGCGGCCAGGTGGCCATTGTCCTTCGCCCACACCCTCCAACGTCGCCACGCCTGCGGAGATGGACTGTCATGTTAGGGAAGATCCGCTTGTTCCGCCTGCGACAAGACCCAGCACGTGGCGTTGCAGTGTCCCTGCCACCGCTGACGCGACCTGCCACGTTATTCCGGACCCCAATCCTCGGGTCGTGATGAAGAAGGCCGCATGTTTTGATTATCACGAGGTGGCTTGCTCTCATTGGGTTATATACAACGTCGTGGCCGGACGAAAGGCGAATTTTATGTCGATCGTTTCTCCCCGAGTCCTATATTATTGGAGCCGTTGCTATTCTTAGGCTTACGGTCAACTTCGCCGGCGAGGCTAGCTGTTCTGCCTTGCCATAGCCAGTCTTGATCGTATTGACAAAGCATAGGTTGTAATTAAAAAGACCTTGCAGACACAGTAGGCCATGCTCGTGTTTACCGCAAGTTTGCCATCGAGGAGTCATGCTCGATCCGGATCATATTACCATGGAGCAGTGTGGCCTCTTAAACCTATGAAAGTTTGATAACTCAGCCTACTACCATGCTGCCGGATGGTGGTGACTATTGAATGGAAGCAAACACGGTAGCTACCCTAACGATACTACGTAGCGTGCCGAGGGCCTCCTATCTTGCTATAAGACATGCCTACCACGATCCACCTCAAGTGCCCTGATATGGGCTATGCCGTCCATCACACAGGCAGTATCTAAGTCTATGAAAGCCCCAACCGCTAGCGGTGTACCGAATACACCTCGTAACCTGCTAATAGTCTTTGCTCATTTATTTACCGCGTCCATAATTAGAGCGGCGTACACGGCCATTGCGTGGTGCTGATTTTCGCTGACTAAAATGACCGCGGTCTCCCTCTCCACCTCAATTTCATTCTGCTATTTATAGCTGAGATAGGTCATGCTCAGCCGATTACTTCCCCGTGGGCCGTATGGTTATTTTCACTGTCAGAAGCTTATCTAGGGTATGGTGCGCCAGTTAGAGACGTTGACGTGCCGGGGCGGCGGCCTGCCAGCAAATGCAGGAAGCTCGTCTTGTGGTCTCGGCAGAGCTCTCTTCGCTCCATACCAACGTTACTGGCGAAATCTGACCAAAAAAAACATCCCCCTTCACGTGTTCATGTGGGCAGTCAGCACTAGGAATGGGGAGCCCTGAATCAGCACATAGATCTCGGATACCATATCCGGCGGAGTTTAGGAATTCGCCCGAGTCCAGTCTACTCTCAATCTGATGTATACCGATTGCTTCCGCGAAAGCTTTATCAACCGGTTCTCTATGTCAATACAGAAGAGGCTCTATGTGTTAGCACATCCACGTACCTAAAGGGCGCTCAGCGAAGCTACGATGGTGACCGTTTAAGTGGACTTCTTAACGCCAGATGGATGTCTACGTCCTCCACTCTGGTGCAAGGACGAAACTGAGTGATTAGTTAAATGTCCCAAAGAATCAGAAGTAGATAACTCATCTTCGTTTTTCACTAGTTCTTGTCGTAATGAGGAAGCGAGCTAGGTATGACTGAACAGAAAGGGGTCCTGGGACGTCTAGTTACGCCTGACCCTATCTATATGGGTTGGATGCCAGTATTTCCGAACGACCCGCGTCCCTTGCATATTCTTGAAAACAGGAAGAAAGTCGCCGTCATACAGGCGTTATGCCAGCTTCTCTCTTATACCTAATAGCCCTAGACTGCAACAGCCGTCTCTTCTCAATCCGAAGTAGCTTACCGCTATAGCAGCTCAGGGACTCATGCGATATCGACTATAGCTTAATCACCCTTCTATCTTACTGGATTGACACATTGATTCAAGAGCGCTCTATCGCCCGTTTTGTGATATTGCGGCCACTAGAGTCATGGGTTTGGTGCGAGACAACGAGATGACCAGTTCAAATGTCATTGTTGGCGGTATATGAAACTGCAGGACACTTTGTACCCATAGACGGTCTCAGGCAGCTGCCTGCGAACTAGTCCCTATACTTCAGCTTGGAGGTCATTCAGACGCCCCTGCCTATGAGACTTCATACACCGTGTATACCACCATATTATGGTCCTCGCTTGCCGCATATCTACGATGCCTAGGTCATCACCGCGGTTTCGAACCTAGACAAGCCGTCAAGCGTCAAACTGCAAGTTAAGCGGAGTTTGAAATGTAAATAGGATAAGTCTCGATGTATACCACTCGATACCTGGTTTCCATTCCCATCGTTCTGGCACCCTTAATAAGCGCATTACCTTCTGGGCCCTAGTCCTCCGCCGCCGGCATGGATTTCACGGCCCCATGGGTGTCCACATCCATACCTATTGACTGGGCTTTAGAGGAGCTTGTGGAATCGACCAATCAATTGTTAGCCAAAATTGTTATAATGGAACAGCATGATGAACTGCGCATGCAGTACCGCGTTCCGTGGCAGCCAGGGAGCATTCAGGACAGTCCCATCCCGTTATACACAGTTACCGAGGGGGTGGGGGGGGGGGGGGGG